>JAJJWW010005081.1:0-442236 GCA_023531295.1 Papaver armeniacum
TTGTTGGAAAAAACGTGTTTAACCATGGACTTTGACTTGCCCACAAAATGTTTTCCTTGTGAATAGTTAAAACATTAGTCCCACATAGGTGAAAATCTAAACAATTTTAGACTTAAATACCATAGAATTTGGGCTATAAGGGCGGGCCCTTTGGGCATAGCCTTTTGTGCAATTGGGAAGACTTAGACTATGGCTAGGGTCCCTTTCCGTGCGCGCGGTGCTTCGCACGAAGCACGCACGCCGCCGTCCGTCCGGTCCGAGTCGGTCGGGTCGGAGTCGGGTGTGGGGTCGGGTATGGGTGTGGGTGTGGGTTCATTAGATCCTATCTTTTTACTGAAATTTTTCACTCGTGTTTTCCACACATGTAGAAAAATCTTACTCCTTGTTTGTACGTGTTTGGCTTGGCCTCTTTGTCATTGGTGACAAAGCAAAATCTGTTTCATTTTTGCAAAAGCTAAAGGCTACATTTTTACGTAAAAGCTAAAAGCTGTTTTAAGCAAGCTGTTTTGTGCTACACTACACTGTTCCATGTCTTACCTTGTCTTCAACAAAACATTACCAGTATTTTCTGTCATACGCATGGGTTTTCCTTGGCGTTTTCTCTTGTCTTGTCTTAACGATTTTTTGCTATAAATAGTGAAGAGTTTCTCACTTCATATCACACCAGAAAGCTTTCTCTTCTCTTCTTCTTCTCTTCCTCTCTTGTTTTCTTATGAGTTCTTAAGGTTTTGAGTAATAAAAACTTTGTTTTTCTCTCTTGGAGTAACAACTTTTCGGTCTTTGCCAAGCTCTTAAGTACCTTCCTTGTATGCTACATCGAGAGGTACTAGCGGTAGTTGTATCTGGAGGTGACTCAAGCTTGCTATAGCATCTCGAGAGGTAGCGGCGATATTGCCTTTAGGTCGGCGTATTTATACGTGCCTCTACTTATTCCGATTACCCTTTGTTTGAGCATCACTTAACAACATCGGTGAAGCATGGGTTTGAGCTAAGTATATTCTTCACATCTCTTTCATTATTGTTACCTTGTTTCCAACAAACTGCATCTCTTTAACAAAATGGGAAAATTAACAAACCCCCAAAGTTTAGTGGTAAGGATTTTACTAGCGATGGCGGTCAAAATGTTGTTTTTCTTAAAAGACCAAAGGTTAGATGAAGTTGCCCTTCTGAGACCCTCGAGAAGGCTTCATGACGCGGTTATGAACATGATCTAGAGAGGTGGACTAGGAAGAATTACATGTGCAAAAACCACATTCTTAAGCATAGGATGACTCTTTTACGACTTTTATAATGCAAAGAAAATTTTAATGCTTACCATTTGTGGGAAGCCCTTGAGGATAAGTATCTTGCTGAGGCTGCTGGGAGCAAGAAGTTCTTGATGGCCAAGTTCTGGATTTCAAGATGACGATGAAAAGCCCGTTGTAGATCAATTCGTCGAACTCCGGCTACTCATCAACGAAATCCTTGCTGAAGGCTTGCGCTTTGATGAAGCTCTACAAGTATCTGCGGTGATTGAAAAGCTTCCACCCTCATGGAGCGAGTACCGGAAGAGGCTGCGACACAAAATCGCGAAATCACCATGGTGGAGCTAGGGAAAATGATCGGGTGGAGGAACTTGTGCAACAAGAACAAGAGCGATCTTTGAGCAAAGACATGTCAACAAGGCGCATGTCTTGGACGATAAGGCGGCATCAAAGAACAAGCATGGAGAATCCGACAAAAATGGTAATGAGCGTAACAAACGTCGAAACTCCAAAGGTAACAATCTTAAGCCTAGGGGTGGTGTCTCCAAAAACACCATCAAAAGTAAGCCACTATACTCTTGTGGAAAAGGCGGCCATATGGCCAAAGGCGTAAGGCACCTAAGAAGACCAAAGCCCGACCCTAAACGAGAAAAATAAGGCAAACATAGTAGATAATTCGGATATTTTTACGGCATGGTGTACTGAAGTCAACCTTGTCTCAAATGTGACCAATGTGAGATTTGGTGGCTGGGTCTGGAGCCACGAGGCATGTCTGCAAGTTCGGAAATGCTTTCTCCTCCTATGGCGCCGTAGGAGGCGATGAGAAAATGTATATGGGTAACTCCTCCACCTCGAAAGTTGTGGGGAAAGGCAAGGTTAGTGAAGCTTACTTCGGGGAAAAACTCTCGCATTGAATGACGTGTATCACGTCCCAGACATATCAAGAATCTTGTCTCAGAAACCATCTTACTAGGGAAAGGTTTTAAATTTGTATTGAGTCTAACAAAGTTGTAATCTCTAAGGGTGGTGACTTCGTAGGAAAGGGTTACGTCGAGAGAACATGATTAAGCTTAGTGTACTTTCCTTGAATGAAAATGCATCTTCTTACCTTATGTTTGTGACTCCTCACATGTTTGGCATGATAGACTAGGACATGTTAACTTCAAATCCATTGAAAAACTTGCTAGTCTAGGCTGCATTCCTAAAATAAACTTTGTGAGAGGTCATAAATGTGAAATTTGCGTTGAATCTAAATTTGCAAGAAAACCCTTTAACAAAAAAGGTTGAGCGTGAGTACAACTCCTAGAACTAATTCACTCGGATTTAGGAGATTTAAAATCAACTCCAACTAAAGGTGGTAAAATGGTACATCACTTTTATCGATGATCACTCCGAAATCTTGTCAAGTTTACCTTCTTAGAAGCAAGGATGAAGCCTTAGAAGCTTTCAAACTATATAAACTTGAAGTAGAAAACCAAAGAGGCGTTACAATTAAAACTCTTAGGTCGGCCAGGGGCGGTGAGTATGTGATACCCATAGGAGAATTTTGCAAACTTAATGGCATCATTCACGAGACTCTGCACCTCGTTCACCTCGGTCGAATGGAGTAGTTTGAAAGGAAAAACCCGACACTCATAGATATGGTAAACGCTATGTTAGCTAGCTCGGGCTACCCTCGAACTTGTGGGGGAAGCAATTCTTTCTGCTTGTTATATCTTGAACCGCATTCCATTTAAGAAATCGATAAAACCCCATATGAATTATGGATAGGTAGACCACCTTCCTACGCATTCTTTAAAGTGTGGGGGTGTTTGGCCAAGGTGGGCATACCTGCGCCCAAGCAAACCAAAATAGGACCTAAAAGCGTGGGTGTGTTTTCTTAGGTTACCCAGAGCACTCTAGTGCGTATAGGTTCATGGTCATTGGTGATAACACCATTATGGAATCTAGAGATGCGAGTGTTCTTTGAACACATTTTTCCTTTAGGTCGGACCTTGCAAAAGGTCCACGATGACCTCTCGGATGTTCCTTGACTAGTCAAACCCCAACTCTAGATGTTGAGGCCAGAGACCTAGAAGAAGTAAGAGGTCGGAAGCAGAAAAGTTTCGGTCGAGTTTGTGACTCTTGCGGTAGAGTCGAACCCCAAACCTATAAGGAAGCAATGACTTGTCCAGGAAGCTCCCTTACGGGAAGAAGCTTCCCTTAATGAGTGGGATTCCATTCAAGATAACGACACTTGGGATCACGGTAGACTTACCTCTAGGGTAGTAAAGCCATAGGGTGCAAATGGGTCTTTAAAAAAAGCTTAGACCGAGATGGGACTACGGAAAAACACAAAGCTAGGTTAGTAGTCAAGGGCTACGAGACAAAGGAAGGAGTAGATTTCTTTGATACATATTCAGGTCACTAGAATCACTTCTATTAGGATCTTTGATTGCTATTGCTTCTATTTATGATTTGCATATACATCGGATGGATGTTAAAGCGCATTTTTACATGGTGAATTGAATGAAGAAATTTACATGGAACAACTTTGAAGGTTTTGTTGTGAAAGGTTTAGAAGATAAAGTATGCAAATTGAAAAATCTACGTATGGTTTAAAACAAGCACCTAAACGGTGGCATGAAAAATTTGATCATGTAATGATGACTAATGGCAAATTAATGAATCGATAAATGTGTTTATGTTAAATCGGTGGATAATTCTCATGTTATTGTATGCTGTATGTTGATGATATGCTCATATTAGGCGGTAACCTTGAAATCATTAATGCCACTAAAAGCATCTTTGAGCTTGAAAACTTTGACATGAAAGACTTAGGCCTATTTGATATAATCTTAGGGATGAAAGTCGGAAAGACAAGCTGATGGTTATAGTCTTAGTCAATCTCATTATCTTTGAAGCTGTGCTCAAGAGATTTAAGCATGAAAATGCTAAAACTGCATCTACTCCTTATGACCCCAATTGTAAATTGAAAAGAACAAGGTGAAGGAATTCGTCAACTCAGCAGTATTCTCGTGTTATTGGCGATATTATGTATTTGATGAAGCTGTACCGGTTTGATATTGCCTCGCGGTGGCGGATTGAGCGGTACACTTGCAACCACAGGGAGAATCAGCTGGAAAGCCTATCTGAGTTCTACGGTACTGAGAGGAACTTCAAACTATTGCTTAAGTTTTGGGAAGTATCCTGCTTTGTGATAGAAGGGTCTGTGATGCTTGGATATCGAGGCGGAGACAAGTGCAAGTGCACAAGTGGGTGCGTCTTCACACTTGGAGGTGCGTACGTGTCATGGAAGTCTTCCAAGCAGGACATGTATAGCTCGATCCGTATGGAGTCGAGTTTATAGCCTTGGATAAAGGCTGCGAGAGGAAGGCTGAATGGATACGAGGTTTCTGGGAGGAATTCCACTCAGGCCCAAGCTTTGTGTCTTCTCGCAATCCTTTGTGCCCGGTAAAGCTGCTATTGGATGTGCGAGAGAATAAGGTGTACAACGGAAAGTCGATACACATTCGTAGAAGACACAAGACCAGTGAGACAACTACTCTCTGAGGTATCATCTCTATAGACTTTGTAGGGTCTAAAAGAGAACATTACGAGACCCTTTGACGAAAGGGTTACCTAGAGAAAGTTAGTTCGCATCGAGGGGATGGGACTTAAGCTCATAGAATAAAATTGCCAAGAAGGATACTCAACCTTGTGAATGGAGCTCAGAATCAGGTTGATAGGACAACTAATTTTTGGTGATAAGAGAGAAAGCACTATCTTAGTCCCTCCCTATGGTGCAAGCGTGTGATAGTGCTACTGCATGATTTAGGATGATCCGTTGAGATCTTAATGAGTACCATGGCTTTGATTATAGCGGGGTGTGGCGGGACACTCTTTATGGACTCACCTATGTGAATGTTGGAAGTGGGCCGCTTCTATGAGGTGAGCGAATTCTCTAGAGACATTCATTACGTCCGGGATTTGCCCAAGGCCAAAATGGGCACAACGGCAAGAGCTTGGCAGCTTTTCTTTGATACATCAAAGCGTGGTTGTTATTTACGAATTGTGCTGTTGTTGTCGGTTCAAGACATTGTGTTCAAGTAACAACAAGCGATTCGGTAACCTCTCACTAAGTTAGGTTCAATCTACGGGACACCTTAGCCTAATTTTGATGTATTGTTTTCTCGTATTTTTATCGACATGTTTTATTATTCATGTGGGGATTGTTGGAAAAAACGTGTTTAACCATGGACTTTGACTTGCCCACAAAATGTTTTCCTTGTGAATAGTTAAAACATTAGTCCCACATAGGTGAAAATCTAAACAATTTTAGACTTAAATACCATAGAATTGGGCTATAAGGCGAGGCCCTTTGGGCATAGCCTTTTGTGCGATTGGGAAGACTTAGACTATGGCTAGGGTCCCTTTCCGTACGCGCGGTGCTCGCCATGCGAAGCACGCACGCCGCCGCCGTCCGTCCGGGCTCGGGTATGGGTGTGGGTGTGGGTTCATTAGATCCTATCTTTTTCTTTTGAAATTTAAATGTAGCGTTTTCCACACATGTGAAAGAATCTTACTCCTTGTCTGTACGTGTTTGGCTTGGCCTCTTTGTCTGACTGACTGACAAAAGCAAAATCTGTTTCTGTTTTCTGCAAAAGCTAAAGCTGTTTTCTGTAAAAGCTAAAGCTGTTTTCTGCAAAAGCTAAAGCTGTGCTACACTCTGTTCCATGTCTTACACTGTCTTCAACAAAACATTACCAGTATTTTCTGTCATACGCATGGGGTTTCCTTGGCGTTTTTCTCTTGTCTTGCTTACTGATTTTTGCTATAAATAGTGAAGAGTTTCTCACTTCACAACACACACCAGAGAAGCTTTCTCTTCTCTTCTTCTTCTCTTCCTCTCTTCTGTTTTCTTAACGAGTTCTTAAGTTTTTGAGAAATAAAAACTTTCGGTTTTTCTCTCTTGGAGTAACAACTTTTCCAGTCTTTGCCAAGCTCTTAGGGTACCTTCCTTGTATGCTACATCGAGAGGTACTAGCGGTAGTTGTATCTGGAGGTGACTGCTTATTTGCTATAGCATCTCGGAGGAGTAGCGGGCGATATTGCCTTTAGGTCAGCGTATTTATACGTGCCTCTACTTATTCGATTACCATTGTTTGAGCATCACCAACAACATCGGTGAAGCATGGGTTTGAGCTAAGTATATTCTTCACATCTCTTTCATTATTGTTACCTTGTTTCCAACAAACTAAAGGCAATATCAACCACCTTTATTATTCTTGTAACAAAATGGGAAAAGTCTTGTAGACAAACCCCCAAAGTTTAGTGGTAAGGATTTTAAACGATGGCGAGTCCAAAATGTTGTTTTTCTTAAAAGACCAAGGTTAGATGAAGTTGCCCTTCTGGACCCTCGAGAAGGCTTCATGACCGCGGTTATGAACATGATCTAGAGAGGTGGACTAGGAAGAATTACATGTGCAAAAACCACATTCTTAAGCTGTCTGGATGACTCTTTTATACGACTTTTATAATGCAAAAGAAAATTTTAATGCTTACCATTTGTGGGAAGCCCTTGAGGATAAGTATCTTCTTTGAAATTTCTTTGGGAGCAAGAAGTTCTTGATGGCCAAGTTCTGGATTTCAAGATGACCGGATGAAAAGCCCGTTGTAGATCAATTCGTCGAACTCCAGCTACTCATCAACGAAATCCTTCTTTGAAGGCTTGCGCTTTGATGAAGCTCTACAAGTATCTGCGGTGATTGAAAAGCTTCCACCCTCATGGAGCGAGTACGAGAAGAGGCTGCGACACAAAAATCGCGAAATCACCATGGTGGAGCTAGGAAAATGATCCGGGTGGAGGAACTTGCTGTACAACAAGAACAAGAGCACGATCTTTGAGCAAAGACATGTCCAACAAAGGCGCATGTCTTTGGACGATAAGGCGGCATCAAAGAACAAGCATGGAGAATCCGGCAAAAATGGTAACGAGACGTAACAAACGTCGAAACTCCAAAGGTAACAATCTTAAGCCTAGGGGTGGTGTCTCCAAAAACACCATCAAAGCGGCTTGCTATGCTTGTGGAAAAGGCTGGCCATATGGCCAAAAGGCGTAAGGCACCTAAGAAGACCAAAAGCTGACCCTAAACAGAAAAATAAGGCAAACATAGTAGATAATTGGATATTTTTACGGCATGGTGTCGAAGTCAACCTTGTCTCAAATGTGACCAATGTGAGAGGTGGTGGCTGGATACGGAGCCACCAGGCATGTCGCAAGATTGAAATGCTTTCTCCTCCTGGCACCGTAGGAGACGATGAGAAAATGTATATGGGTAACTCCTCCACCTCGAAAGTTGTGGGGAAAGGCAAGGTTAGTGAAGCTTACTTCGGGAAAAACTCTCGCATTGAATGACGTGTATCACGTCCCAGGACATATGCAAGAATCTTGTCTCGAAACCATCTTACTAGGGAAAGGTTTTAAATTTGTATTTGAGTCTAACAAAGTTGTAATCTCTAAGGGTGGTGACTTCGTAGGAAAGGGTTACGTCATTTGAGAACATGATTAAGCTTAGTGTACTTTCCTTGAATGAAAATGCATCTTCTTCTGCTTATGTTTGTGACTCCTCACATGTTTGGCATGATAGACTAGGACATGTTAACTTCAAATCCATTGAAAAACTTGCTAGTCTATTGCATTCCTAAAATAAACTTTGTGAGAGGTCATAAATGTGAAATTTGCGTTGAATCTAAATTTGCAAGAAAACCCTTTAACAAAAGGTTGAGCGTAGTACAACTCCCTAGAACTAATTCACTCGGATTTAGGAGATTTAAAATCAACTCCAACTAAAGGTGGTAAATGGTACATCACTTTTATCGATGATCACTCCCGAATCTTTGTCAAGTTTACCTTCTTAGAAGCAAGGATGAAGCCTTAGAAGCTTTCAAACTATATAAACTTGAAGTAGAAAACCAAGAGGCGTTACAATTAAAACTCTTAGGTCGGACCAGAGGCGGTGAGTATGTGATACCCATAGGAGAATTTTGCAAACTTAATGGCATCATTCACGAGACTCGCACCTCGTTCACCTCGGTCGAATGGAGTATTTGAAAGGAAAAACAGAACACTCATAGATATGGTAAAGCTATGTTAGCTAGCTCGGGGCTACCCTCGAACTTGTGGGGAAGCAATTCTTTACCTTGTTATATCTTGAACCGCATTCCATTTAAGAAATCGATAAAACCCCATATGAATTATGGATAGGTAGACCACCTTCCTACGCATTCTTTAAAGTGTGGGGTGTTTGGCCAAGGTGGGCATACCTGCCTTCAAGCAAACCAAAATAGGACCTAAAGCGTGGATTTGTGTTTTCTTAGGTTACCCAAGGCACTCTAGTGCGTATAGGTTCATGGTCATTGGTGATAACACCATTATGGAATCTAGAGATGCGGTGTTCTTTGAACACATTTTCCTTTAGGTCGGACCTTGCAAAAGGGTCGCGATGACCTCTCAGATGTTCCTTCGACTAGTCAAACCCCTGACTCTAGATGTTGAGACCGAACCTAGAAGAAGTAAGAGGGTCGGAAGCGAGAAAAGTTTCGGTCCGAGTTTGTGACTCTTGCGGTAGAGTCTGAACCCCAAACCTATAAGGAAGCAATGACTTGTCAGGAAGCTCCCTTGCGGGAAGAAGCTTCCCTTAATGAGTGGGATTCCATTCAAGATAACGACACTTGGGATCTGGTAGACTTACCTCTGGTAGTAAAGCCATAGGGTGCAAATGGGTCTTTAAAAAAAGCTTAGACCGAGATGGGACTACGAGAAAAACACAAAGCTAGGTTAGTAGTCAAGGGCTACGAGACAAAAGGAAGGAGTAGATTTCTTTGATACATATTCACCGGTCACTAGAATCACTTCTATTAGGATCTTTGATTGCTATTGCTTCTATTTATGATTTGCATATACATCGGATGGATGTTAAAAGCGCATTTTACATGGTGAATTGAATGAAGAAATTTACATGGAACAACTGAAGGTTTTGTTGTGAAAGGTTTAGAAGATAAAGTATGCAAATTGAAAAAATCTCTGTATGGTTTAAAACAAGCACCTAAACGGTGGCATGAAAAATTTGATCATGTAATGATGACTAATGGCTTGAGAATTAATGAATCGATAAATGTGTTTATGTTAAATCGGTGGATAATTCTCATGTTATTGTATGCTGTATGTTGATGATATGCTCATATTAGGCGGTAACCTTGAAATCATTAATGCCACTAAAAGCATCTTTGAGCGAAAACTTTGACATGAAAGACTTAGGCCTGCTTGATATAATCTTAGGGATGAAAGTCGGAAAGACAAGCGATGGTTATAGTCTTAGTCAATCTCATTATCTTTGAAAGCTGTGCTCAAGAGATTTAAGCATGAAAATGCTAAACCTGCATCTACTCCTTATGACCCCAATTGTAAATTGAAAAAGAACAAGGGTGAAGGAATTCGTCAACTCGAGTATTCTCGTGTTATTAGCGATATTATGTATTTGATGGCATGCCGGACACGATATTGCCTACGCGGTGGAGATTGGCGAGGTACACTTGCAACCACAGGGAGAATCCTTGGAAAGCCCTATACGAGTTCTACGGTACTGAGAGGAACTTCAAACTATTGCTTAAGTTTTGGGAAGTATCCTGCTTTGTGATAGAGGTCTGTGATGCCAAGCTGGATATCGGGGAGCGGAGACAAGTGCAAGTGCACAAGTGGGTACGTCTTCACACTTGGAGGTGCGTATGTGTCATGGAAGTCTTCCAAGCAGGACATGTATAGCTCGATCCCGAGTATGGAGTCTGAGTTTATAGCCTTGGATAAAGGCTGAGAGGAATTTGAATGGATACGAGGTTTCTGGGAGGAATTCCACTCTGGCCCAAGCACTGTGTCTTCTATCGCAATCCTTTGTGACAAGTAAAGCTGCTATTGGATGTGCGAGAGAATAAGGTGTACAACGGAAAGTCGATACACATTCGTAGAAGACACAAGACCGTGAGACAACTACTCTCTACGGGTATCATCTCTATAGACTTTGTAGGGTCTAAAGAGAACATTGCGAGACCCTTTGTGAAAGGGTTACCTAGAGAGAAAGTTAGTTCCGCATCGAGGGGATGGGACTTAAGCTCATAGAATAAAATTGCCAAGAAGGATACTCGACCTTGTGAATGGAGCTCAGAATCAAGGTTCAATGAGACAACTAATTTTTGGTGATAACGAGAGAGAAAGCACTATCTTAGTCCCTCCCTATGGTGCAATTTGTGTGATAGTGCTACCTGCATGATTTAGGATGATCCGTTGAGATCTTAATGAGTACCATGGCTTTGATTATAGCGGGGTGTGGCGGGACACTCTTTATGGACTCACCTATGTGAATGTTGGAAGTGGGGCCGCTTCCTATGAGAATTTGGCGAATTCTCTAGAGACATTCATTACGTCAGGATTTAGCCCAAGGCCAAAATGGGCACAACGGCAAGAGCTTGGAGCTTTTCTTTGATACATCAAAGCGTGGTTGTTATTTACGAATTGCACTCCTTGTTGTCGGTTCAAGACATTGTGTTCACCTGTAACAACAAGCGATTCCGGTAACCTCTCACTAAGTTAAGGTTCAATCTCGGGACACCTTAGCCTAATTTTGATGTATTGTGTTTTCTCGTATTTTTATCGACATGTTTTATTATTCATGTGGGGATTGTTGGAAAAAACGTGTTTAACCATGGACTTTGACTTGCCCACAAAATTTTTTCCTTGTGAATAGTTAAAACATTAGTCCCACATAGGTGAAAATCTAAACAATTTTAGACTTAAATACCATAGAATTTGGGCTATAAGGGCAGGCCCTTTGGGCACTTAGCCTTTTGTGCGATTGGGAAGACTTAGACTATGGCTAGGGTCCCTTTCCGTCGCGGTGCCGCACGAAGCACGCACGCCGCATAAATCCGTCAGTCGGTGGGTCGGTGGGGTCGGGTCGGAGTCGGGTCGGGTCGGGTCCGGGTCCGGGTCCGGGTGTGGGTGTGGGTTCACTAGATCTTATCTTTTTGCTGAAATTTCGTACGCGTTTTCCACACATGTGAAAGAATCTTACTCCTTGTCTGTACGTGTTTGGCTTGGCCTCTTTGTCTGACTGACTGACAAAAGCAAAATCTGTTTCTGTTTTCTGCAAAAGCTAAAGCTGTTTTCTGTAAAAGCTAAAGCTGTTTTCTGCAAAAGCTAAAGCTGTTTTCTGCAAAAGCTACACTCTGTTCCATGTCTTACACTGTCTTCAACAAAACATTACCAGTATTTTCTGTCATACGCATGGGTTTTCCTTGGCGTTTTTCTCTTGTCTTGCTTACTGATTTTTGCTATAAATAGTGAAGAGTTTCTCACTTCACAATACACACCAAGAGAAGCTTTCTCTTCTCTTCTTCTTCTCTTCCTCTCTTCTGTTTTCTTAACAGAGTTCTTAAGGTTTTTTGAGAAATAAAAACTTTCAGTTTTTCTCTCTTGGAGTAACAACTTTTCAGTCTTTGCCAAGCTCTTAGGGTACCTTCCTTGTATGCTACATCGAGAGGTACTAGCGGTAGTTGTATCCTGGAGGTGACTCGCCAACTGCTATAGCATCTCAGAGGAGTAGCAGGCGATATTGCCTTTAGGTCAGCGTATTTATACGTGCCTCTACTTGTTCCGATTACCTTTGTTTGAGCATCACCAACAACATCGGTGAAGCATGGGTTTGAGCTAAGTATATTCTTCACATCTCTTTCATTATTGTTACCTTGTTTCCAACAGAAACATGGAATGTCGAGAGCAACAACAGCTGTGAGAGTAACTTTGTTTTCTGAAACACTGACGGATCCTGTACCTCAGAGGCCAGTTTATGATTGTTGCAACTTTGTTTTCAAGTGATTTTTTAGCATGTTGCAACTTATGAGAATGATCAGTCAGTAATATCTTGAAATTAAGCAGATCAGCTTTTGGTAAATAGGAAGTTTCTCTGGTTATTACTTACCAAAATAAAATAAAAAATATTAACGTGAATTTTTTCTCTGAATAAACAAAATCTTATGAATTATGTGAAGCAATTCATAACTCTTACTCCATCATCAAGTCCATGAGCTGAAGCAATTTTTAAAGCCCTTCTAAGTCCTTTTAAAAGGTAGTAAAGGTATGACCCCCTTCCTTTAGAGGACCAAGCAAAAGCAGTTACTGGACTTCCTCATAGATCACGTAATATAACTCCATATCCGCCAACACCTGCTTTTTCTTGTAGTAGGCATACACATTTAATGGCCAGCAATCTTCTTCTTCAGATTTGTTTCTCTTCCTCCATGCATCACTTCCATTATTTTCCAGGCTCCAGCCATGAAGCTATCCAGTGTTGTTTCTCTGGAATTTGTATATTAAAGCTCTTGATTAAATCCTGCCGTGATTCTTCGCGAATCTTCACACAACCTTCACATAATTCTTTATCATCACAGCAACTATTATTAGGTTCGTAATACTCTTCATGTTGCTTGTAATCCTGTTCGATATACATATACTCTTGTACGTTCAGCAACTTGTAATCACTCTTATTCTTTTATTCTATTATACTACTATAGTTTTGCCGATCAAAAAAAAAAAGATATACATATACTCTTCTTTTTTTCCGAACTTTGACATCTCAGCAACTTTTTTTTTTTTTTTTTTGTTTGTTCTTTTTCCTCCACGCGATAGTAGTTTTGTTACATGATGGCTCTCTATCTATTCATAATATGGGATTTGTTCGTACCGCCTACAATAATTAGCAATCCAGCAAATTCGCTTAAACATGAGTTTCCTCCGAATTTCCTAGACTCTACATACATGTCGAGAAGTCAAAACAATCCCTAAATGCTAGTCAATACTCATCAGTCTAGTTTGCATCAAACATGAAAGAAGAAGAAACAATTTTCTTACCGCGGATTTCTTTATGTATAGTTAGGGCACATATCTTAGGTTCAACTTTATATATGCGGAGGAAAGGTCTCAGAAATTTGATCATTTTACACTTTGATTGTTGCAGCAAGAATGTTATGACTTAAGACTTCGTTTTTTCATTCATAAAGAAAGGCTTGCAAAATTACTCCACAAAAACCCTTGTTGCATCATTAGACAACCAATCCCTTAAAATCTACAAACTAAGATAACTTAAAAGATTTAGAGTAGAATAAATAACTAAGTAGAGACTTAACAAACTGACTTTCAAACTTCTAAACAATACTTACTCAGGACATGCATAAGCATTAGACTCGACAGCTTCAAATCAATGACCGAGATAAATATCAGGCTTCTTCCTGTCCCTTACACTCCTGCGAAGCTCTTGAGTTTCAGAACGAGCAGCCATTCCACCAGTTTTCTTTTTCCTGGAGGCTTTTTAAAGGGCGCCATGGAACCAAGTTCATTGTCTTCATCCTCCTTCACTTCATGTTGTTTTTCACTGTCATTAGTACTACCATCACGGCCGCCACTATAACCACCAATGAATTTTGCTTTCAGCGCTCCTACTTGTTCCTCAAGTAGTTTGTTTGTCTCCTTTACACAAAGGATTTCCAGTTTCAAGTTCTCAATTCCAAGTTGAAGAACTTGCAGTTCTTGCACTTTTTCATTCATGCATTTCTCAATTTCTGCAACTTTTTCTTGAACTTCTTCATTCATGCATTTCTCAATTTCAACAACTTTTTCTTGAAGTTGCAAGAAATCAAATTCTGATTGTGCTTTGCTAGGATCATCTAATATCTCTGCATCAAACATCAAGTCTGGATTCATACTCGAAGAGTTTTCACTGCAACTCATTTTGATAAAGTAATAGTAAGAAGAAGAATGAAGAATATGAGTTGTTAACTTCCCCTTTAAATAGATTTCAGGGTTCAGAGAATTCAGAATAATAACCCTAATATAACTCCACATTCAAGGTATTCTGACTGCTCTTACTTAATTTCACTCATAAAGAATCGTGTCATTTATTAGTACTTTGGGTTCCCAAAGTTCAAAGAAGACCAAAAACTTATGGATCGAATTCTATTGCAACTGTTGGATTTTCTATAATGGAGAAAAATTACTACTACTAGAAACTAAAAGCCAATTACATTTTTGATAAATATG
Source organism: Papaver armeniacum (assembly GCA_023531295.1). Lineage (NCBI taxonomy): Eukaryota > Viridiplantae > Streptophyta > Magnoliopsida > Ranunculales > Papaveraceae > Papaver > Papaver armeniacum. The sequence goes on from JAJJWW010005081.1 coordinate 14,371, forward strand.
AAATCAATTACTGACAACAACTTCCAACTACTAAACTGAAGATAAGTTCCCCTTATAATGATATAACTAATTAACTATTGTTCTTAATTATCATATATGTTCCTCTTACTCAGTTTACCATTACATTAGAGCTCCATTGCTTGTACACATATGATTTTGAGAAACATAGGAATGCAACCAGCTCTAATACACTAAGTCCAGCTAGAAACCAGTAGAAATAGTCTAAATGCGCTTGGTTCATGTTGTTTGCTAGCCATCCGTGTTGACCGCCTGTACTGCTTGCCTTCTGAATGACAAATGTAAGGAAGACACTGAAGAGATCTCCTATGCCAAATATGGTTGAGTACAGGGAAAAACCCAGATTCCTTCGCTCTTTAGGAACTTGATCATAGAAGAATTCCTGTAAACCGACTTCGGTGAGAACAAGGGCGAGACCCGACAAGATGTATTGTGGAATCAACCACCAGATAACCATAGGTACCGTTGCTTTTGGATCATAAATCAGATCAAACTCTTGAGCAATTTTAAGCCTTTTGTTCTCCACTATAGCTGCTACAACCATTGTTATGGCAGAAACAAATATGCCAACACCAATTTTCTGAAGTGAAGTAATAGTGTTAGATTTGCCAGTAAAAGCTTGAGTAAGTGGAACAAAGATCCGGTTGTATGTTGCCGCAAACAGAATAATGGATACGGTGAGAAATATTTGAATTGAAGCTGCGGGTATCTGAAAGTCTGATCCTATCGACCTGTCCATAGTGCTGCCTTGCTTAACAAAGAAAGTAATAACTTGAGAGTGCACTATTGGGTATGTCAAGCATACAATCCATAACGGAACCAACTGCTCTGTTGTGTTACTAGTAGTTGGCTCCACTTGCATGGTGATTGACGGTGACAATGAGTTGGTTCTACAATTCTTGACCGCGCCAACTAAACCGTTAGTTAACCCTTCCAACGGGTTTACTTTATCCGGTTCATTTTCCAGACTATAGCGGTAAGATCGAGCTCCAAACATGATTACAATTAGCGGTATGCTCATTAAAATGGTTGATATTCCAAATGCTATATACCAACCCAAATTATCTTGGACATAGTTCAATATCAAGGGAGAACTGCACGATCCAACAGATAATCCAAATAGCCACCAGTTAAAGAATGAACTTTTGGACTTGGATTCATTTGGGTTTCGTTCGTCAAATTGGTCTGCACCGAAAGCTGGTGCGCAAATTTTGCATCCAGAGCTCCCGATTCCAATTAGATACAATGATAAGAAGAAGATTATTTTGACAGGCGTGGTATAAGAACACGAAAAGCTGCCGTTGGTGTTATTATTAGAACAGCCGGTCATTAGAGGACTCGTATATAAAGTTAACGCCAAAAGCCCCTGACACAAATGATAATTTTCCAAAAATGTATTAGTACTCATTTCTGCAGTAAGTCCATTGTATGGGATTGATGAAAAACAAAACAAAGGGCAAGTGTGAGATTTACCGCAACATAAATGATTGCAGAAATCATGAGGGTAACAAATCTGTCGAGATAAGGTTTACCAACAACATGTGCAGTTCGTACTGAAACCACAAGTATGAAACCGGTCCAAGCGTTAACATTCTGTGCAGCTGTTGCTGTAGACTCACCTAATTGAACAGTTAGAAAGCTGAACAAGTTGGAAGAAATTGCATAAAAGATGAACGATTCTATGCTGCCAATGAAGATAAATCGAGAAGCGGCATTCCATCCACCAAACTGATCATTATTGTTGCTCTCGATTTTCTCTCCTTTGATATTCAGCACACCTTCAACATATGTTGTGTTATGAGTATCAGTGAGTTGATCATCTGTAGCTGTGATAGCCATAGCCATGAAATCTTCTCTTGAAACTTGTTGATGAAAATGTTTTATGAATGTAGCTCTCGTTCTGCAACAGAAGTACTTATTTTATATAGTGATCAGATGGAGGAGTAATGCAAGTGGCCGGGTTGAATTATTATCTCAAGATTCCTTGCTAAAACCTGACAAATGAAAAAAAAATGCCAAAGGAAATGATACAAAGTCATAAAGTAGTTTCATCATCTCATCTCATGGGACAAAAGCAGTAACATGAAGCTGATTTCTATCTACCAAATGCATGGCTATTTGCAGAAATATGAAGCACCAAAGCAATTCACTTCAATGGAATGGAATTGATCTTTGGTAAAAGAAATTTACTTAGCTTGAAAGACATGCCATTACAAGAAATACCGTGTGAGACCAATACACTAGACACCAATCCATATTTGATTTTTTTGAGTCTGAAATGTAATTATTGACGAATAAGGGAAAACTTCAACTTTATAAAAGAAGCTATTTGAAACAAGTAAATTTGCCATTGTTATGACCACTGAAGTAGTAACGGGATCGCAAGTCCTTTGGACGGTGCGTGTAACAAGAATTTACAGACAACACTCCACCAACTTGTCAAATATTTGAGACAATTTAGCTTAGCCATCTTGGAATCACATGCCAACTTAACCTCACTTTTCTCTAATACTTATAGGTTGTTTGTCTTCTCATGACTGTATTGACTGGTCTGAATGTGATATAAAAGTTTTTATATTATTAAGTTAGAAATAAAAAAAAAATGAATTCAGGCAGTGAGTCGGTACTAGTTCTTAGTCGTGTATATGAGCCGAGTCAGATTCCGACCGGGACATCAGGAGACGAAGAAAAAAACTCATAATTAAAGAAAAGAATCAATTTAACATCTGACTCGGGCCGAGTCAGACTCAAATCGAAGTCGGATTCATACCAACAAAGGGTTAAACTTGATTCATCGACAAAATCAACCAACATGCCATCATTAATATATTCTACCCATCTCACAAGGATGTTCTCGCAACACTTCTTACCCATAATGCAGAAGTTGAGTGCCAATTTGGTCATCAGTTATTTATGTCGTAAGAGAAGTTGAGGAAATTTATACATTGCTCAAAATGTAAAAGAAAATGATGGACCTATTTGCTTAATGGATTTATTCGAGCTAGACATAGAATTCGATTTTGATTGAATATCACTTGTTATGTGTAGTTTAACAGATGGTGCATTCAAGAGTTTGGTACAGCTAACACATCTTCATTCGTCAATCATGTACGTGGAATTCACTTTCGGTGCCTATAAATGTATGTAGTTCCACAGTGGTGGAGTTTTACTTTTTTTAGCTATTTGATTCTTGGAGAGGAAATATGGAATTGATTCATTTTGCATTTTGATTGTTAAACAAAGAATGTTATGATGACTTACTACACAAAACTAGCCCTTGCATCATTCGACAACTAAAGAAAAATTACAAAAACTTAGATAACTTAAAACGAATATTTAAAGTAGAAATATAACCAAATAGAGACTTAAACTGACTTTCAAACTTCAAAACAGGACTTACTTAGGACACACATAAGCATTAGACCATGATAGCTTCAAATCAGTGACCGAAATAAATATCAGGCTTCTTCCTCTCCCATACAATCCTCCGAAGCTTTTGATTTAAAGAACGAGCCGTTCCGCAAGTTTTGTTTTTGGCTAGGGCCTTTTTCAAGGGCGCCATGGCACCAAGTTCATTTTCTTCGTCTTCCTTTTCTTCTTGTTGTTTTTCGTTGCCACTTCCACCATCACCGGATTCACCAGCAATGAATTTAGCTTTCAGGGATTCTATCTCGAGTTTCAAATCATCCATTGCAAGCTGCAGTTGTTGAACTTTCTCATTCATGCATTTCTCAACGTCATCAACGTTTTCTTTAAGTTGCAAGAACTCAGATTCTGATTGCGCTTCCATAGGTCGACCCTCTAATATCTCTGCATCAAACACCAAGTCTAGATTCACACTTGGAGAATTTTCACTGGAACTCATTTTGCTAAGAGTAGTAGTAGTAGTAAAGAAGACTGAAGAACATGCCCCTTTATATAGATATCAGGGTTCAGAGAATTCAGTCAGACTAATAATTCAAACACAACCACGTTCAAAATATTTGTACTGCTCTTAATTCACTCATTAAGAACAGCCATTTATTAGTACTTTGGGTTCCCAAAGTTCAGAGAAGACCAAAAACACTGATTCCAAGACTTATGGAATACGAATGGATTGTATTTATGGAATTCTATTGCAGCTGTTGGATTTCTTCTAGAGAGAAACTAAAATTCTTAGTATGAAATAAATTACTGACAACTTCCAATTACTACTAAAATTCTTAGTATGAAACTAAAATTCTTAGACTCGACAGCTTCAATTCAATGACCGAGATGAATGTCCGGCTTCTTCCTCTCCCATACACTCCTGCAAAGTTCTTGAGTTTCAGATCAAGTCCTTCCACCACCAGTTTTTTAGTAATGAACTAATATTGATGCCATAGGGGTATTACATAATGAAATCGAATATCATTGGTAATTAGCAGATGTTCCCTTACTGGAAATACATAACTTTTTTGGTAAACAGATGTCTCCTCAAATATCTTTATCTAAGCCTGCTACTATATGCAACTACATTACTGGAAATTAGAAACTATATTCTATATTGCGATTGGTTTTAGCTAGGTCCTTCAATTTAAACATTGGTCAGCTCTCCAACCATGTCATCATCATTGACCGATCTCTGCATTTTGATAGTACTGTCAGTACTAGTAGCATCCAACGCAACAGGCTGATAACCCACTCTGTCGTGATCATCTTTGACCAAGCTCTGCATCTCCACACTGCCATTACTAGGATTTAATGCTACTGATATATCACCGAGATCGTAACTACCAAGATGATCATACAAAACCTTCTTATCAACCACTTGATTGTGGTGACTTTTACAGGCATAGTAGAAGACGCACTGAACTAATAGCCCTGTGAGATTAACAGCCACCAGCATGAACAAATACAGCAATCCCAGCAAAAGCTTAACCATGAAATGTACTTGAGACTCCAATGCAAACATGAACACAATTTCTATCGTCCATGCAGCCCCCAAGTATAAACTTGCAAGTCTGAAAGCAATATGAGTTCTCCCTTGTAAGAGTTGTGTACTCTTCTTCATGGCTGCGAAGCCATAACCATTTGGTTCAAGAACAGAAATCACACTGGCTAAATGCCATTGAGCTGTAACATAGATATGAACAAGATCGTATACGATAGCAAATATGATAGAAAACCCCACGAGGAGAGCTTCATTAATTTTTTTCGCAACCAAGAAAGAAATAGGAACGTAGTAGGCCAAGTAGCTGACGACCATGAGACATAGAACATAAAAGAAGGTTATGATAAGATGTTTAAATATGCGAGGAATTGCAAAGAGAGTGGGGATAAAGGAGACGGATTTGGATGCATAGAGAGAAGCTACTGTGAAGACAATAGCGGAGGTAGAGAGAAGAGAGAATAGGAAGAGGGAAAGAATGTAGAAGAATTCATGGATGGAGTAAGTGCGGATGAACTGTTTAGACGAATGAGATGAATGATTATCACTGGAAAAGTAATCATCAAAAATAGAAGAGGATAGAACTATGAGTATTAAGTAATAATTGCGTCAATGAAAGTGGGAGAATGAGGGCTAAGGTAATCAAAAGAATTTTACTGGAGATGATCTGGCTGGGATTTTCACTGCTTCCGTGATGATTTTATCTGCACTCAAGAATTTGAGGTCTTCTGCTGCAGTAAAGAGCTCCATAGTACTTGTTTAGTTTCACTGGTGAAAGAAAGAGGGAAGACAAGTATTATTACCATATAGTGGATCCAATGAAAGAAAATGCAAGGAAACTTCTTGGTTCTTAATCGAGTCAGAGTTGAGTTACCGTGTGGAGTACTAAAAAATTCATGTTGCATTTGCAAAAATGCTAACGATTGTAATGGACGATGGTATAATAAAAGCTAATGGTAGTGGATCCCAAACATAAAAATACAACATTTTGTTTCATATGGGTAACCTACTTCCTACTAAGTTAATTTTGGAATCTAATTTCGTAAATCTCTCACCTTGGTCCGCTCCACTGCTTCACCACCAACATGTCAAATACTTAAAAAAGAGAAATTAGATAGCCAGCCATCTTGAAAGCACATCAATGCTTAAGACCAATTTAACCTAACCTTACTTTTCTCTAATCAACCACAACTTTTTAGAAGAAAAATTCAGAGGTTAGCTTTGGGTATACAATTTCAAAATGACATCTAAAAGCAAACGAAGTTAACTTTTAGCTGACGAAAAATATTTTTACTTCTGATTTCTGGAATTAAGTTTTGCTTCTGGTGTCTAAACACCCTCTAGATTTTGAATCGACAAAACCAACTAACTTGCAACATTCAGGAGTTGGGTATAGCTAACACAACTTTAATCGACAAAATCAACAAACTTGCAACATTCAGGAGTTAGGTATATCTAACAAAACTTTAATCTTATTAAATAAAAACCCTTAATTAAACAGCTAACACAACTTCTAATGCCCATCACTTCCGTTGTCTGATTGAGATTGTAAACTAACATTCTGTTCCTCCCTTCAATCCAAAAGAAAGCACCATTAAGGATAACAACATTATTACAATTAGAATAAATATTCATATTTAGGCATAAACTCTGAATTTAATTCAGGATACGCATTTCTAAACCTCAAAGGGTATTCATTAGCATTTTCATAAGACGTATGTTATTGTATCCATGGGAGACACTTAATTTGGAACCATTTGGTAATGAAATCAGGGTTTGAGAAGTTAGCCATACCTTAGAGACACAATAGATTGAATTCAGAGGAAGATAAGTAAAAATGTCAATCAAGATATCCTCAGTTAGTGATGAAGTAAGAGAAGTTGAAGCAAAAGCCATCGTCATCAATAAAATCGAAAAACCCACCTAATACTAGATGATTGCTGCAAATCCACCAAACGAAAATACCTAGTTAGCAAAGTGAAGGAACTCAAAAAGGCGAGAAAAATGTCTAATAGTAGAACCGTGCAATCAAGTGACATTCACAAAACAGCTTATCATGGGGGAAAGAATTGAAGACTAGGTCCTAACTCCTAAGCTATAGGAGAAGCTGCGACAATTCGACTGTGATAGAAAGATTTTTATGACATTACAGTACTCCAAATAAAGATTAGTATCCATCAAGATTGAAGCAATCCTTTTGGAAAATTATAATGCTTTACTTAATAATCATCGAAGAAAATCCGTCGAACAGTTACCCTACTGACTACCGAGACTAAACAAAGTAGAGAAATGCAGCTTTGGGTACAAATCTATCGAGCCCTTAACCTACTTAAAGATTAATGAGAGTCGGAAGAAACAACTTTGGGTTCAGTAACACAATTTATCAAACACTTGTAACCCACTGAAAATCATAAAAATAGAATCACTTACGGAGATTGAGGAGGGATTATTCGAGCTTCCAATTAGTTGGGTTCACAGATGAGTAGGGAATTCTTTGAGCATCCACAAAATCTAGATAGAGATAGAGGGAGAAAGATTAGAGGGTTACACAAAATACATAATCATGAAAGTAAAAAAGAGATTATGATAAAAAAAAAAAAGATTGAAAAATATGAATAGGAGATCTAATTTAGGGTTTTATATCTTCACTACCTTGAAATTGAGAGCATGGGCAACAATGAAATCCATATATGAATTGCGATAATCTCCTCAAATGGACCTCATGATTCTCGTTCAAAGAAACAGTGGAAAAGATGGAGTGGTTTAAGTTAAGGAGCGAGAATTTTCGTCTTGGGTCTTCTTCTCTATGCGGGTTCTACAGAAAATGCCATTTGAGTTGACTATGTGAGACTCAGACAGCCATGGTGTCGGGAGCTTGTGGGTCCCGCCCAAGGGATTATATCCCGTAGATATCACCGAGGACAGGTGGGACCCGCATGCCACAAACTAATCCTGATGGTAGAGGGCATTCCCAACTGCCACACGATTTCTTCCGGGATTTACCCCGGCATTTTTGGGCGTCAACATAGCATTTTCCGTAGAAAAAACAAATTGCGACAAAACTCTCTCTCTCCATGATTTTACGGACTGCTGAGGCCGGTTGTTATGGCATATGATAAATAATTTCATTTGCCATACCAGGTGACTTGGGAAAGCTGTGACACTATAGAAAAATCTAAGCGACCGAATATCTATAGAGAGATATTCCCGAAATAGTAAGAAATCCCCCTTATCTCTCCGAAGTCGCACAAAGTCATGGCTTGTCAATGCGGGATGTCGACTCACTCCTAAAAATGCGGGATGTTAGTGTCGCACACTAATCGGGTCTTTTTCAAAGAACGAGGCTCATCCAGGTGTGAGAATGAGGAATTTCTCTGCCAACAAGTCTGAAATAGGACAAATTGTAAATTTGCGATGAAGTTAGAAGTCGACGGAGAATCAGGTATGAGAATTGACACGTCATCGTTGACCATTATCGGTGCGAAGAATTCACTTTGGTAGTTCGACCGTAGAATTTCTTTGTTTCGATATTTCTGGAATATGAGTGTGAATTGTTATAATTGATCATATTGATAATACGAGAGATGGTTCTACCCCCTTTAACAGTTAATCGACTTGGTTTAAATCTAAAGGTCGTAGCACGCCCATCCCTTTACCTAAGTCATTGGAGTCTAATCCTAGTAATAAATGAAATGAGAATATCTACCCGTCTTTAAAAGATGGAAGTAAAATCCCAGGGCTATCCCCTTATCGACCGTTGAATCTTTACGTGATTCCTTTTATAAATAGACTTATTAAAGGGAAGCAAGAGCTATGACATTGATTGTTGTCGGTGATAACATATTTATTATTGGCGGTATAAAGGATATCAGTCGATGGAAACTATGTCTTTTAAATGGCTATCTTGTAACTGTACTTCCACCATACTTAATTTCTATAAATACATCTTTTTACTTCATCAAATTACTCATGCCTATTCTTGTGAAGAAATGCGGACTACATACGAATCTATTTAAACCATAGCAAGAATTGCGTGTTTAGATGTTGCAACAACTTAATGATGAGGAAGATGACGATAAAGAATTAAACAACGCTATGATGTTCGTATATTCGGGCCAAATACCAAGAGTTCGAAGCGAATAAGTATTCGGAAAAAGATATGTGTATCGAGGGGAGGGAATGGTTCCACACGGGTGGTGCACAATTATTTTCTTCCTAATTGTGGATTCTCAGGTCAAAATTTCCAAGGTCCGATTACACATTGCCCCAGACACTTGGTGATAAGTATTGTCGGTAAAACCTCAATTAATTATCATTTTGATGCACTTTGAATATTCGAGGTCATAATCTTGAATAATAGGTTGCCACGACCTAAGGTTATGGTGTCTGTGGATTCAAATGATAAGTTCGTACGGAAATGAAAAACAATTACAAACATTGTATTGCGAAGTAATACTTAATCATTTGGTCCAAACAAACGAAAATCTCCAAATTTTAATTAAGCGATTAGGGATTGTAGTTTTAACTTACCTCACTCAACATTTTGAAACACCAACTTTAGCTCCAAAATATTATAGATCGAACATAACAAGACAAGATTCAAGAAAAATCAACCATATCCACACAAAAGAAGAGAATGAAATTTTTCACTAACCCTAGAAAAAAAAATATCCTTTCTGATCGCACTAAGAAATAAGAGAAACCAGAAATAGAAAAACATGATTTTTGTTTGGTGAAAAAAAAAAACAATTTTTCTAGTCACACACGTTTTCAATTTCTACTATTAATTTTTCGGCATGTTTGGTTAGTGGGAAGGGATTATAATTCTCGGGAACGTAATTCTGGTAATGTGATTCCCATGGCATGCTATTCCATTACTTCATGTTTGGTTACATCAAGATTAAGAATATGAAAAAATGTGTGTATAACAAAATTAACTGTTTTTGACTATCATATCCTTTTAAAATAGATATCCTAATTTATATCGTCTAATTAAGAGATAAGATATTTGTTATAAATTAAGATATAGTATCTTATATATTACTGAGATATATAGTAATTGGTATATCTTTTATTGATATATTAAAAACTGTTAGAAAGTTATTAAAATAAAGATAGAATATTAAATCTCTGCCTAAAATCAAAATTAGTGAATTAGTGTGTAAAATCGGGATATACCCGTAAATAATAATTATATATGACGAGGCAAAATTGATTTTTTAAAGAAAAATTATGATTTTCACGGGATGGGAATCATAAACCCACCTACGACGTGGGATTTTTATTCCTCCATTTTGCGGGAACCTAAATCCTAGTGGAATTATAATCCTGTGGTTATTTTCTTTACCAAACAAAGGTATGGAATCATATACCTAGGAATAACATTCCATACTGTATGTCCCAAGCCTTGGTGGAGGTTGCATGTATCATTTCAATGACGGTATTTAGCGCAATTAGTATAGTTGGTAGCATTTAGCTGTTGTAGGGGTGCCTTTATCCCTTGTAATGAGCGGTTTAGATGTAAGCTTTTGGTGGCATTGTGGTCGTTATATATAGGTTAGTTTGATAGTGTCTAGCTTTATAATGCTACGATGCATAAGAAAGAGCTAGCTAAGATTAATGAAAAGAATCGTATCGTTTCAATCGATCAAGCAAGTGTTGGTGAGGCGGGAGGCTTGATCCGTGAGGATCTTGACGTTACTATTATCTCTAATCTATTCTTGTTGTGAATCTCATCTAGGTTCATAACAATTGGTATCAGAGCCAACCACCGCGACCCATGCCTGCTTCACGGAAGGGGTGACCTATATGCTAGATTAAAGTATAGAGGCACCTATGTATGTAGTTGTCACCAGGCATTGAATCTTGGTAGGCGAGTGGAGCCGCCATAAGAGAAAGGACTACCGTCAGCCGTTGTCGATAGAGTGGGCCAACGAGGACGTTGGGTCTGGAAGCGTGGTGGGATGTTTGGACCTTAGTCCCATATTGGTAGATGGGACTTAATTGGGTAGTTTATAATTAAGTCAATGGGATCCCTCATATAGTTAACCGGTTTTCGAGTTGGGGTCGGTACCCTAACATTGATGTTGGGACCTTAGTCCCTCATTGGTAGATGGGGCTTAATTGGATAGTTTATAAGTCAATGACATCCCTCATCTAGTTTTCGAGTTGATTTCTACCCATGGGCTTATGACGAGTTGGGGTCGGTACCCTAACAATTGGTATCACCCAGTAGTTCTTATGCGAACTCTGAAATTACAGGAAACTCTGCAATGGAGGAACTCTTGGAGAAATTTAAGTTATATGATAAATTAACTGATTATAGATTTCGAAACTAAGGCTTCGAGAATGAAAAACTCACCACTTCGAGAAATCCAACTTCAATTAACGGAACTTCTTATTTCCATGATAGAGAGAGTTGGAATCGCTCAACACACCTCTTGCCACAAATCGACTACAAACATCGAAGAACAATTAGTTAATGGAGTTACGGATGTTGCTTCGAAAAGGAAAAGGAAGAAGAAGATGAGTTGGTGATTATTCCTTCTTATTTATTTGAAGAACAAGATGATTCTCTCGGATCTAGTGACGTAAACGAAGATGAGGATATCTGTCAATTAAGTACTAATTCCTTGTTTTCTTCCACGAGAACGAATTTTCGATGGGATGAATGGTCAACCTCAAGAATTTTTGAGTGATGGGGTTTTGAGGATAAACAACGGCGCTTACATGTAATAGTACCAGCTTGCTCACACCTTGTTGAATTTTGATGGTTTTATCATTCCTATCAATTCTTCTCGTATTCTATTTAATCGTGTAGAAACCTGAAATTATAAAGGGTTTTTCTTATTTTCAGGGCGCAAATCATGTTCAATTTCGAATAATCTGGTTTTTTGGTACCCAATGTGTGTTCGGTTGATGGATAAATTCGATGAGAAATCTTGTTTGTGGTCATGTTTTAAAACATGGGTATAAATTGTGATGGTTGTTTGAGGATTCAATGGTGATTTTTGGGTTAAAAATGAAACCAGACATGTTGCGCTATATGTTTAATAGACTTTGAGAGTGTAGTTTGGTGGTTGAACAGTGATGGTGAGGAATTTCTCTTGCAATTAAAATGGGTAAGTTAATCTACAACTTAATAGTTGATGAATGTCTCTACCTCATCCCTGGTTCTACTAAGTGGAGTATTTGATCGTGGGAAAGAAATTAAACTTAAGGAAAATTTTCCTTATTTTAGTGGTGTTTATGAATTCTGTTTCGTTGGTATATATTGTGTGTTCAATTTTAAGGATTTGAATGCTATGGGAAGTGTGTTGAGACATTACTTCTTAATCATGGTTGTACACTAAATTTGTTGCTTATTTAGTCCATCGCTTTGATGTTGGTTCAAGATGGTAACATTGGTGAAGGGATCCTATGGCCTTCTATTACATAAGTTATACGGGTTTTGTTATTAAAGATTGCGGTGGTTGTCTTAATGAAACTCATGAGTGACGATTCTTGTGAAGGAGTTTAAATTTCTTTTGTGTGTATACTCTCTGTTTCACACATTTGCTAGCACTCAATTTTTCATGTCGAGGTGGGTTCTTCTTGCACTTTTAATTGCTCAAATCTCGGCTTGTGAGAGTTTTCAATTACATGAGACAGGTTTAGTAATAGATTGGTACTCAAGGTGCGAGGTTTGTTCACAATTTTTTCCACTCGATACTCTCTTCCTTGTTACCAATGGGGTACTACATCTTTGGAATTAGGTGGTAACTCGCTCTTGAAGAAATATATGGTCGAGAAGGCCCTTTGAAATGGGTTAGTGATATGAACAATACTATTGTGTTCAATCTTTGTAGAATCTTGAATTCTCACTTTTGCGGGTTTCAAATGAGCATCATCTTCTTATCAAACTTCCTCATGTTCGATCTTGGAAGTTTCATCTTAATAACGAGGAAGCAATATAATGTGTTGAGATTCTCCGTGAAGAATTTAAAGGTAGGTTGTCCGCCCAAGCGACTTCGACTTCACAACAATACGTGATTTATTTTGGTTCCAGAATATACTTCTATGTTGATGCTCATACTTCACAGGAAGATGCTTTTCCTTGCATTATACGTGGTCTGATTATGAGTTCTTCATTAGGAAAAGTGTACCGAGCATTTATGAACAATTTTTGTCAAAGGTGTTTTTCTCTGCTACCTACACTATGCTTAACATAATTATCTTTACTGCTATCAACTATGGTATTTACAGTTTCTTCTAAAGACTAGTTATCACTCGACCAAACACTTTTCACGGATAGTGGGAACTCAGTCCATACTTACTATGCTTCACATTCCCAATATCTTAAGAATGTTAGCCTTGTTGAAGTGGAAATTCAGATTGGTCTCAGCAGATTTATGGAGTACAAAAAAGTTTTGTGGTACTGTTTGGCATTTCAGCGAGCAACCTAGAGCACATGGTTATATTGGTGGTCATCGATTATTTTTTGACGGAGGAAAAATGCATGAACTATTCTCATGGAATTTTCATTCGAGTATGTTACGGATGGTTATGAACTTTTTTGCGGGTGGGCATGAAAACTCAAGCAACTTGCATCAAATTTTTAAGGTCTGCACAAGGGTATTCTCGTGGGTATTCGCGGTAAGGTTAGGATCATTAATGAGATGGCAACAGGAATTTTTTTCACTGAAGTGAATGCTTTCACCCCAATCTTAATATTCACACAGGTAGTGAGGGTTTCCATTGAAGTTAGTGAGGGTTTCCATTGAATTTCTCCTGCAATTAATCGAAAGGGGATATAAGCCTGATCGAAAATCCTGCAGCAACTCAGCCACAAGGAGGTCCGTTATATGGCCTACATAGCATGGGGAGAACTTTGTGTACTCAGCACATTATTTGCCTCTTTGTCAGATTTTTTGGTGTTGTAGCAGTTCATAGGTACAATGGGGGTACCCTTAGTGATATCAGTCTCAGACTTAGAGATTTGTACATGGAAGATCCTATTTCAAAAGTGCAATTCAATGACAGGTTCAATGAGACTGGAGGAGTTTTCTTTGGATCATGGCACGTCATGGGAACAATCGCATACAAGCCCATTATGCACCATAACCTGATCAATCACGCCTTGGATAATGTTTGTCGACGCTTGTCTTGTTGCAGTCAGTTGTTGGGCTTCTTACTTCGACACAAATGGTGTTTTATAGAACTGTTGTTCTTCGATGGGCAGGCTAAGGTAAAAGGGGGGACAGGCCTGCGACCACAGCCATTGGAGCTGACGAAGAGCCACCCACTTTCACTCAAGAGAGTCATTTTGCGGCATTGGGTCAATCGCTCGTCGTAGGCTACAAGGTACAACAACTATCTTGTATTTTAGGATGCAACCTTGAAGGCATCTCCAACAAACTTGTGTTTTTTCATATCATTCATCCTTGAAGGGGATGGTATTTGTCATGTCCCAATCCTTGGAGGAGGTTTCCAGTATCATTTCGATGACGATATTTAACGCAATTAGTATAGTTGGCGGCCTTTTTGTTGTAGGGGTGTCTTTATCCCTTGTAATGAGCGGTTTAGATATAAGTTTTTGGTGGCATTGTAGTTGTTAGATCTAATGTAGTTTGATAGTGTCTAGCTTTATAATGCTACGAGTACGTAAGAAAGAGCTAGCTAAGATTAATGAAAATAATGCGATCGTTTCAATTGATCAAACCGTGTTCATTTGAAAGGGAGGCTTGATCCGTGAGGATCTTGACGTTACTATTATCTCTAATCTATTCAGTTTGTGAATCTAATCTAGGTTCACAACACCTACCATGAAATAAACACGCTATTTGACTTTTAAGATGCATCCACGTGTCAAATGGAATGGCAGGTTAGTAAATAAATGGAAGTCTAATATTTATTTGGTCATTTCAAGTATTTAACTAACTTTTGTAACTATCAACACGGTCCAACGATGATCTCTGATCCAAACTCTAATTAAAAAAAAATATGACCCAAACACAACTCTTGTCTTTGTTACGTGACCCAAAATCAAGATATCCCCAAACAAAAATGCTTCCCAAATCTTAATTTTCTCGGCCAAAAGATCTATCCCTGCACTTTTCTTAATCTACACATTATTTTTCTATTCGATCATGGATGTGAGACTCATCCACGATGTCATTGGTCGTTTATTTTATGAGTCAGATATGGCTCGTTTGACTTAAAATAAGTATAAATTAGTGGTTTAGTCCCATTAATCAGGAGCACGTTGTTTTGTAACTTAAACGGGTATGGATCAGAAGTTAGTTCTGAGTCACGTTGTGAGTCAGATTAAATTTGAACAAAAAAAAAGATCATATTAAAGTCGAACCAAAAAGAAAACAATCACGTTTATAACTCGCGTTGAGTTAAGAGCCCAGTCTGATCCAGACGGCGTGGTCTGATATCTTACTCATGCTGAGTTAGGAGCCGACTCGAATATGTACGTTGAGTCGGGAAATAAACATCCTGCTTGTTAAATGCGAGTTAGAAATCCGAGATTAGGGCTGAACATGGTTTCGTTTCGCGAGAATCGGACCATACCGCATCGATAAGGAGGAAATAGAACCAAACCATTTACTAATGGATTGGTTATGGTAAAAAAAAGTTTGAAAACCGACATTATTGGTTACGTTTTTGGTTTGACTTGAAAACCGAACCAAAAACCAATGGAAAACCAATAACTATGGTAGTTGATTAAAATCGAGATAGATTTAATCTACCCAGTCCATCTAGCATTTTAAATATGGAATTTGGAGCATGCGAGAACTTAGAGTTTATGTATTTTGAATCTTTAATGTTTATGTTTTGAACTATGCTTATAAACTTGAGTTATGAACTATGCTTGTATGTTAATTACATTTTGCAGGTAGGTTAAAAAAAATCAACTGTGTTATTCTTTTTAAAGATTTGAAGCTCGTCGATTTAAAATCGACATACGATTGATTTTCCATTAACTCAATGGAACAAACAGAAACCGGCTAAAACCATTAAGAAACCGAACCAATGGTTAATGGATTGGTTTGGTTTAGATTTTTAGAAACCGATAGTATTGGTTTCGGTTTGGTTGACTAGAAAACCAGAACCAAAGCCCAGGCCATGAACGCCCTACCGGAGATCAAGTAAAAAAAGCTGAGTTAGAGATCCAGAGGTCAAGTCAACAAAAAAACAAACTTCCCACTTGAGACGCAAAAAAATCAGCCAACATTAATACTCCCTCCGTCCCAAATTAGTTGAGCCAATTGGTTTTAAATTTTGTCCCACAAATAGATGAGCTATTTCATTAATAAGGGGATATTTCTAAAACTACCCTTTTAATTGATTATTTTTACTATAAGAAATATGTATAATTTGATAGTCATGTTTATATTCGTTACGTAGGTGTTTTAAAATGCTTTTCAACGGTATAAAGTTTATGAAAAACCGTGGTATAATTTAAGAGATAAATCATTTCTAAGTTTCAAGTTATTATCCATAAGGGAATATTTGTAAAAAAAATATTTAAATATACTCCACTTTTCTCCTTGCCTTAATAATTGAGCAAACTACAAATGGTTCAACTAATTTGGGACGGAGGGGAGTATATTTACCAACTTCGTAATCAGGTTCTGGCTATACTTCTTGAACCCATGATGCATCTGGCAACACTTCTTGAACCCATAACCTGAGTGCGAATTTAGTCCTCGATTATTTATGTTGTCAGAAGTTTTGTAAATAAGATTTGAATTACATGACTTAAATGGTAAACTGGGTTGCACGGACGCTCCATTTCTTGGAGGTGTCGCGCGTCGCGAGCTTCATGGCCGGACAGAGACGCGCGTGGGGACGCCGACCACCCGACGCGTGTCGACGCACTAATTTGCGCGTCCTCTTGTAGCGTCTGGTTTGGGCCTTTTGATGACGCGTGTCCCACGCATTTTTTTCATTTTCATATAAACTTTTCCCTTTATTTTTACTATTATTAACCAAATGAAGAAATACAAACATTTAGATCAATAATTTAGGTCTTTATTAGGATTTTGTAATTGGAAATGACATCACGTATACCCTTAGTTGGACATGTGTTGATCTAAGAATGCATTTTGATGGTGCTATGTGTTTAATAGTGACTGATTATTTGACATCGGCGTGTATAAACAAACGATATCTTCTTTTCTTTTGAAATTTATACATATGTAACATCATTTTCTAATTTTTAGGTCGAAATACTTGACTTTGTTGTATAAATACATGATTATATATAAATAAAATATGTATATACGTGTCCGCGTCTTAGTTTTTTGAAAATTTTGTAGTGTCCGCGTCGGTGTCGTGTCGTGTCCGCGTCTACGCGTCCGCGTCCGTGCAACCCAGATGGTAAACCTATTGCTTAATGGACCCAAAATTATTGAACTAGACACCGAATTTTGATTCTGAACTTTTGTGAGCATTATTTAGCATAATAAAAGTAAAAAAGTGAGGTCGTACTCAAGAGGTGGGTGTAGGCGGTGTAGCTAACGTTTCTTTATTCCATGTAAAACATATGAAAAGGCTTGTGGCGTCCAAACGAAAAACTTGATTAGTAGCAAAAAAATTGTGAGGACACTCTTTATTTTTAGGCTCTTTTTATATCTTAAGCCGTAATTAGAGACTGCTAATAAAAGTTGAGGCCGTGCATAACCAACTCTCTTAACAAGCCTAGTCCAAGCTACTAGCTAGCCTACTACTGGAGTAGGATAGTGGTGTTGGTATTTGGAAGGTACAATTATAATTTTTTTGTACTCCCCTCCGTACCTATATTATATAGGCTTTAATTTCTATTTTTTCCTTGTACCACTATATAGGCGGAGTCAAATTTCAAAGCGGTTTTTTACTTATATTACACTTATTTATTTGCTTTGTAATCATCACAATTGAGTATATGTCTCTAATATTGAGAATATAATTAAGGGTAAAACAGGAAAGAACATACAAATGTATAAAATCAATAAAAGTTTCTTAATCTAAGAGAATTGGTCCCTCCGCCTACATATGTGGTACGGAGGGAGTAGTATTTTTGTAGGTTCAAGAACTTGGAGTTGTTTTAAGTACTTTTTCGTTCGGAAATGATATATCTCACGGGGATGGTACACTGACCGCGGGTTGAATCCCGTGGTTCATCCCATGAACACGAAATTCAAAGTCCCCTAACCCGGCGGTTTTGTAGGGGTGGGTTTTTAAGTGGGACCCACCCACTCTCTCTCACATTCCCATTTGTCGGGATGGCCCGCGGGAGATAAATCAATTCCGTATATCTCAGGCGGGTCGAATTTCGCGGGCCATATCGTGAAGTGGGAGTGTGAGAGAGAGGGGGTGGGTCCCACCCTAAACCCACCCCCTATAAAACCGGCCCAGGTGCCTGGGGACCCCAAATTCTATTTGACTACTGGGTCGGTGGGGACCCCAAATTCCTATTTGTTGTGGGATGGGACCGCGAGATCCAACCCGCGGTCCGTGTATCATTCCCGTTTTTCATTCATGCATCACTTTTATGGAAGCTGCAAAAATCAACTTTCTGGTTGTGGTTTGGTAGAAGTTAGAGATTTTTCAATCGAACTTATTTTGCTAAAGGTATGGGTTAACAACTCAATGGCTGGTCCGTCTACTACCATTGATAAGCTGACGTGGATTGTCCTAATTGATTTACACCTTGCCTTCCATTAATAGCTACCACTTGAACAATTACTAAGTGAGGGTGTAGATACGAGAAAATCCTACTACTACATCCAAAAGATTTTAGACGTATGCTAAGAAGTAAATAAGCAAAAGACATAGAAGAACACAAGATGTACGTGGTTGGCATGATTACCTACGTCCACGGGGTGAAGGGATGATTTTATTACTTACACAAGGTTACAAGGATCAAATACACTCAACAATGCTTTCTATCACTCCTCTTTCTTACTTCAAAATCACTTGCCTTTACCTTTTTACACGATCTCTATTTATAGTTGCGGTGGTGATACATCGATATTACGGTGTTGGGCCTGGTGTAGCTTCCGGATGTTCTTCTCGGGGCGACTTGCTGATGCTTCTGTCGATCTCCCCTTTGCTCGAGTAGAATCATCTAGCCGAGTGGTGTCATCACCCGATGTCGTTCGTTTGGTGGAGGTGATCGATGTCGCCCTTTAGATTCTTGGCCGAGTCTCACCCGGCCGAGCTTCTCTTATCTCTTCACCAACTCATCAAGTGCATTAGTACCCCCGAACTTCGATGAGCATCACATCGAGCTTTTCTCCTTTATGTCGACCTCTCAGTTGTCTCCATCCCTCTTTTCTCGCGCCGGATTCGATGAGATGATTGGTGCTTCTAGTACTTGTTTTTCTTGGTGCGCCCTTGGCTGAGATGGTTCCACTTGTCTGTGGATTATTTGCACGTACATTTATGCCCCTTCTTCCACTCGTTTGATCGACACGTGGGGAGAAACCGCCTCGTCTTCCCACGTCCTTAGTCATGCGGGTTACGCCATCTTCGTTCCCCACTTTCTTGATTATTTGTAACCGGTTTACCTTCCTCTTGGTTACCACAGGTGAGGTTTATAAGTCCGACCCTTAAACCTTATTCTCTTTTTACGTTTTCCTTAGCCATCTTCTCCTCTCTCCATTCTCCTCCTTTTTTTCCTCGCCATTAGTTATCCTCTCTATAGGTTTCCTTCCTTCTTCCTTCTTGTATCGGGTCTTCTTGGTTTCCGTTGCATTGTATTTTCCGATTTCGGTCGTATTTTTACTCCTCCTGTCGTTTTCTCTACCATCTTTCATGGCGTCTTCAGCTCCTTCCATGGCGGAAAAAAGGTGCGTGAGCTATGTGTTTTCTGATGGAGACGGTGTATCGCTTGATTCCCTGTTTGTTATGGAGAGCCCTTCTAGGCATGATTATCGTGCTCGGATTCTATCTTTTCTGATAATCCTTCTTCGTTTTCATGTAGGGCTGACAAGAGAACTGCCATAGGCTTGTCAGATGAACAATTCTTCCAACAGTTGAAAGATGAGTTCGATCTTCATGGCTATGACGTCAGGCTCTTGTTGGGCCAAAAAGGCGTTTTAAAGAAGGATGATGTTCTAAAGTTTCCTCACTCCCTGTAGGCGACCATTGTCATCGGGGGTCAGCTAGAGCTCGGGCTGCGTTTTCCTTTGTACGATCCTAGCAGCTTATTTTGGTACGAGGCTCTTTCTAAGATCCGCCCGATCGTGCCTTGGCTCGGTGGAATGGCAATACCTTTCGTATTTTGTCCAGAGTGGGGAGGCGCGATCGAGGCGAGTGTAATCCTACTACCCGGTATACTTACGATCCTTCCCGAAGCGGGTGACTATACTCCCGGTTCTTGATAACTATCGGAGTGGGGCTGCTACCAATGGTGACCTTCTTTGGTTTTTTGCTAGCCCTCATCGCCATAAAACTCTTTCCGAGGGTGTCAAGAAGATATTATTGGACGAGGATCCCAGGGGAAAAGTTCCAGCAGAGCATGCCCGTCATACTAGCGATGCGGCTTGGGACCAGAGTTCCTTTGGCTATCTACGGTCCCCTTACGAGTGGCAATTTTACTCCTCCGTCCGAGCCTTATCCCTTACGGGTGGTCAATGTTGATCGAGTAAGTATGTTTCTCGGCTTTAGATTTATTTGATCGGCTCGGCGGCGATCGGGGCGATGTTTCAATTTGTGTTTTTCGGTCAAGTTCCGAGAACGTTCCTTCGATTCTCTCGTTCTTCGAAAAAAGGGATAGGGGTTAGCGCGAGGGGGCCAAGGAGGAGACAGGGACGGTAACAAATATATTACTCCTTCTTTGCAGTACATGTACTTTCCCCTATTTGTTGCCTTGAATGGTTCTGACATTGGCTCATGCGCAAAAGCTGAGGGTCGATAATGCTGGAGGTGCTTCAGTGAGGGATGGTGAGGATCTCGAGGATCGGCTGCCTTTATCGCATTTCATGAGGAAGTCGCCTCAGAAAACTTATGATATTTTATCTACCCTTGTAGGTGGGAAGCCCAGTGGAAAGGGCAAGGAGATAGGACGATCTATCCGTCCCGGAAAAAAAATTGTGCCCCAGCAGCCAGCTGGTAGAGGGATTGTTCTTGCCGAAGGTGTTGTATCTTGAGTCGATGGTGACGACGATGATGATCTTTTTGATGTAGAGGACGAAGCCGATAGTGATGAAGAGGAGCCGAAGCAATCGGAGAAGTCTGGTGGAAATAATGTGGTTACTCGGGAAGAAGAAAACACCACTTCTGGGGGAGAGTTTCTAGAGACTCTGTCTCCTGCGGTGCCTAATTCAGGGAGTAGCACCTCATTTACTGTCTCCGGTCCTATGTGCAACTCCCTTTGAGCTCTTATTTCTCCTGAGTTTGCCTCTCTGTAGGATGAAGATAAGATTAAGGCTGTCTCGTTGTATGACGCCGGCCTGAAGGGTACTTTCGACCTGCTGGTGAGTTGTGTTGATTAGGTTGTGCATTCATGTTATAGGGTGAGTACTAATGTTGTTGGTGCTTGTAGGATATCAATCGCTCGTTGTTAAATGCTTCTATTCAGCGCAAGGAGGTCGCCGAGAGAGAGGGTCTTCGCTTCTTATTACAGCAAGAGCGCGAGCGTCCAGGGGCTGGAGAAGGGACTAGCCGAGAACCAAGGTAGTTACTTAACTTTCAAGTGTTTATGATTGATTCGTGGTGCCAATATCCCGAGTTTAGTCTTGCCTTCCTAGCCGAAACTTCTAGTGCGGAGGCCGATCTTTGCCACGAGATATCGCTTGCGAAGAGAGAAATTAATATAGAACGGGATCACGTTTGAATTTACAACAGAGGATTGTTAATAAGGATGATAAAATCGATCATCTGGAGACCGAGATTGAGGGTCTTCAAACCAAACTGCATCGTTACGAGACTTTTGAGTATGTCCCCGAGGAGATTGATAATCTTAGGGCGAGCTTAGCTCGGTTCCAACGTGTCGCCGCCGATAAAACACTGCTGGACGATAACTTAGAAAGTCGGTGTGGCCGGTTAAGGCTTGAGTTCGAGATTTGCATGCGAGATCGCCTTCGGATTCTAGGGGAGAAGAATCTTTGCCGAGAAGTGTAGTCAAGAATCCCTTGAGAAGCTTAGAGAGTCCAAGAAAGTTTCGAGGAGTTGGAGTGGGTTCGCGCTCAATTATCAGGTTTGCAGATAGCACACTCTCGGCAGAGAGCCGAATGGAGTGATCATAAAAAGTACTGCCCCTCCAATGAGTTTAATGAGCAACGATATCTAGAACTTTCCTCTAAGATATCTTCCCTCCGTGTGTAGCTTGTCCGAGTCGAGAAGAGATTGTAGAGTAGTCACCCGTTCTTTGGAAGGTGGTGTGCCTTGTGTTGTGTTTTCCTTGTCGTTGTTCTTAGTGTTGTTATTATGTGACTGACTGCTTTCGTGTTTTGGCAGCCGAGCAGAGGAAGGTGGCATTGCCGGAAGAGGAGATTTCCCGATTGAAGGGAAAGGAGGTGCAATTGTTGGCAAGGGAATCTCAACTACTCGGGAAGGTGGCCACTGCTGAGGCGGCATCGACGCAGCTGACATAGGATCTTATTGCTGAAAAGGCAAAGTTTAACGATGAGCTTGTCGTGAAGGTCAAAGCCGGTGTGAAGGCGGTACTTGACAAGAAACGAGCTGATGCTGCTGCTAAGAGGGCGGTTCCATGGTCAGTTCCTCCTAAAGAGTAAGCTTATCTTTTGTAGCGCTGCGTCGCTGTTTTACCCTTTGCCATGGGTTGTAATCCGCTCGAACACCTTTAGTTTCTCTTACACTTTTTTAACGGGGTGCTGCGTCGCCAATTTACTTGGTTTTCTTGCTATCTGACATTACTATTCATGTTATCGTTCTTATTTATGTTATGCCGATTATGTGTGGTTTATTTGTACGACTAAGTTATGTATACCTGCATAAACATGAGTAAATTGGTTAATCGTGAATGCCGTTTCTGTCGAACACTCTCAACAGGGAGGGTCATCGGGCCCAATGCCATGTCCCGATTGAGGTATCTCATCACCTGTCTTTCAAGATCCAGTGGCGGGGGTAGTTGGTCTTTCCTAGTTTCTATGGGATCGATATCCCAAGAAGTTATCAATTAACTTTCTTGGGCAAGTGATTTCGACCACTTGCGAGGGGAGCAATGTTGTCTGCTCGATTGACGAGTACTCATGCCTCGACAATCGGCCACTGGTTTCCAACCACTAGGGCCCTAAGGCTACCTCGGCACTTGCACACTGCCGTCGCCCCGAGTTCGAATAGCCCGTCTTAATGTAAGTCGCCCCGTCACTTGCACAATGCCATCGCCCCGAGTTCGAAACGACCATTTAGACGCAATTGTCATATTTCCAACCCCACGTGGTCTTTCAAGGAAATAGCTGACAATGTATTATACCTGTTCTCAGGGGTGATATAGCTTTAGTCGTTTAGCATTCCATGGTCGTGGTTCAGGTGTTCCGTCTGGTTTTAGTATCTTGTATGCTCCTTCACCGACCTTTTCGACAATGGTGTAGGGTCCTCCCCATCGTACTGCTAGCTTTCCACCCTTTTTGTCACGTTCATATTTGGGTAGGTCCTTTAATACCAAGTCCACTGGTTGGAATTCTCTCGGTCGGACCCGCTTATTATACTCTCGTTGTATTCTTCGCTGGTAATTTTCCATCTTTTGTAGGGCCATCTCTCTTGTCTCTTTTAGATCGTCGAGCTTGGCAAAGATGAGATCTGCCGATATGTTTCGCCTCCATGACTCGGTCCTTGTTGTAGGTATCATCGCCTCTGTCGGAAGGATAGCTTCTGTCCCATATGTTAACATGAAAGGTGATAACCCAGTCGCCTCTCTGCGAGTTGTCCTATATGCCCACAAAACGTTGTAAAGCTCCTCGCACCATTCTCCGTATTCTCCATCAAGCTTCTTTTTCAAGTTGTCGGCGATGGTTTTGTTTGTGATCTCGGCTTGTCCGTTACTCTTGGGGTAAAGGGGTGTGGACTTGCTCTTTCGGATGTTGTAGGTATTGAATAGCAAGTCGATATTCTTACCCTGTAGATGTTTTCCATTGTCCGAGACGATTGATGCTGGTACTCCAAAGCGACATATGATGTGTTCCCAAATGAATCGAAAAACATCCCTATCCCGGATATACTTCAATGGGGCGGCCTCTACCCATTTAGTAAAGTAGTCGGTAGCCACGATCAAGTATTTTCTCTGCCCCGATCCGACATGTAGTGGTCCCACAATGTCGATCCCCCATTTAGCGAAGAGCCAGGACCGATTCTTCGAGTTTAACGTCACTTCTTTGGTGCATGTATCTTTTTGCCGAATTTTTGACACTCGTCACAAATGAGGGCCATATACTTTGCATCCTCATTCATGTAAGGCCAGAGAAATATCCCATAGTCTTGGCTCGCGTTGCTAGGCTACTACGAACCGAGCTGTGGTTTCCCATGACCCCATAATGCAATTCATTCAAGATATTGTGCCCTCTTCTTTACTCGGGCACCTTAATAATGGTCCTGGTATGATTTCTGTACGGAGTGCCGTCTCGGAGCTCGTATGCATTTTGCCTTACTCTTGATTTTGTTGATCTCAGGTCGCCTCTTAGGCAGTTTTCCTGTTTCAAGATACTCGTGGATTGGTTTCCGCCGGTCATCGGCCTTATACTGATCGGTAGTGGTTGCTGCTACATGTGCGATGATGTCTACCGTCTCAGGCACTGAAGGCATTAAGATTCTCATAATTATGATGCCCTCAACACTTGCATCCGTTTGCATGGAAGCGATGTATGCTAGGGCGTCTGAGTGGCGATTATCTTTCCTACATATGTGCCGGAACTTGATAGTTGCTATTTGGCCGATATAAAGTTGAGCGAGCTCCCAATATTTTTGTGTGATGGATCATGTATGGCGTCTTCGCCCGCTGATTTGTCGGATGACTAGGCGAGAGTCACTTGTTAATCTTACGTCTTGAATTCCCATTTCCACTATCAGGCGCAGAGCATGTATCACCGCTTCGTATTCTGTGACGTTATTGGTTGCCTTAAATCAATTCTGAACGAGTGGACCATCTTTTTTCCTTTTGGTGTCGTGAAGACCAATCCTAAGCGTGACCCGTCTTTATTTGATGATCCGTCCACAAAAACTTCCCATCGTGTCTGGTTACATGTCTCGAGTAGGTCGGATGGGTCCTCTTGGTCTTCCTCCATTCCTGGGATGTCTTCCACTTCATCTTCGTCGCTCGGGGAAGTGCGCACCGCACGTGCTTTAATGTTGTTCTCATTTCATAGAAAATATCGAATTGCTTGACCTGTGCGCTCCACTTGGAGATCCTCCCTGATCTGGCTGCATTGTCGAGTACTGATTCTATGGAGATTTGGTGAGGACCCGAATTTTGTGGGTTTGGAAATACGTCCGAAGCTTTTGAGTTGCGAATACCAGTGATAATATCAGTTGCTCGATTCTGGTGTAGTTCCTCTCCGCTGGGTTCATAGTTTTACTTATGAAATACACCGGATTTTCTTCCCCTCCTACGTTCTTGACTAATACGGCGCTAATGGCGTAACTAGTCGCCCCTAGGTATAGGGTTAGTACTTCCTCGGGCTCGGGCCTTTGTAACACCAGGCGAGGCTCGCGAGATCGCTTAATTTTTCGAAATGCCTCCTCGCATTCCTCGGTCCATTTGAATTTTCTCCTTTCCTCAATGTCCCGAAGAAGTCTTTGCACTTGTCGGATGATCGAGAGATGAATCGCCCCCAAGGCTGCCAAGTTCCCATTTAGCCGTTGTACATCCTTAATTGTCACGGGTGATGGCATTTCTACTACTGCTCGGATCTTATCTGGGTCTGCTTCGATACCTTTGTCGGTAATTATGTATCCTAGAAATTTTCTCGAGGTGACCCAGAAAGTGCACTTAGCAGGATTTACCCTCATCTTGAATCTTCTCGTAGTTTGGAATATGTCTCGGAGATCGCCGATGTGGTTGGTGGCTACCTTGCTTTTGACCAACATGTCGTCCACATATACCTCGATAGTGTTATGTATTTTATCTTCGAACATATCTTCTACTAATCTTTGGTATGTGGCGCCTGCGTTTCTTAATCCAAACGGAATTTTGGTGTAACAATATAACCCTCAGGGTGTGAAGAACTATGTGTGCTCTTGCTCCTCAGGGGCCAAGGGAATCTGGATGTACCCCGAGTACCCGTCCATAAGTGTTATTGCCTTGTATCCGACTATGGATTCTACTAGGCGATCGATCTTTGGGGAGAGGGAAGTTGTCCTTCGGGCAAGCTTTATTCAAATCACTGAAGTCGATGCAAACGCGAACACCTCCATTCCTTTTGGGGACTATCACCATGTTAGATATCCATTGTGGGTATTGGGCTTTTCGAATGATTCCTGCTACTAGTAACTTTTTCAGTTCGGCCTCCACCGCTGCTTGTAGCTCGGGTGCAATTCGTCTCATCTTTTGTCGAATCGGCTTGACCTTGGGGTCTATTCTCAAGTGGTGTGAGCAGATTTCCGGGTCAATTCCTTTCATATCGTGCATTTGCCAGGCGAATACGTCCATGTGCTCTTTCAAGAGAGCTATTAGCTGCTGCGTCTGTTCGTCCGTTAATAGAGACCCAACTCTCACCATTTTAGGCTCTTCCTCAGTACCTAAGTTAACTTGTCGGGTGGATTCTAAGGCCGAGAAATTAGGCTTTGGTTCGTCGACTATTGTCGGCTCCTTTGATTGCTATAAGATCTCCTCCTTGTCAGCTTCGTAGGTGGTGATGGCCTGTGATATTACCTTTTTAGCTCTTCCCCCGCTTTTATTTCCCTAGCTTTGTTCTTTTCCTGTCGTTTCCTCGATCGTCTTTCTTCATTCTGCTGGATGTCGATTTGCACGCATTGTCGTGCAGCCAGGGGGTCGCCCAATACCTCCACTACCCCTTGATAGGATGGAAACCGCAATCTTTGGTGGTAGGTCGAGGCGACCCCTTTGATTCTCGCTAACCAGGGTCGGCCAAGGATCGCTTCATAAGGCGACACAACGTCGCTCACACAAAAGGTGGTGAGTGTGTCTAGGAACCCTTCGCCGTCCGAGACTCTAAGGGTGACTTCTCCTTTTAGTACCGTCACTGTACCGTTGAAGCCGTAGATTCGGTAGGTCGACGGGATTAGGATGTCATAGGACAGCTCCATTCTTTTGAAGGTGTCGTAAAATAGAACCTCGACTGAACTGCCACTGTCCATCAGTATCCTTCGAACACCCCATTCTTCAAAGAATAGGGTTATCACTAGGGGATCCCCGTGTGCTTGTCCATTTGACGGGACTTCCTTTGCCGAGAAAGTGATTGGCTGCATCATCCAAGGTTCCACAGGCAGAGTTTTGGCCACACTGAATATTTCTTTTCCCGCCCTATCCCTTTTGTGGATCCTTGAAGTGATGCTGGTTCCTAGATCAAACCCATGAGTGGCCGAGTGCGAGATGGTATTGCAAGCAAACTGGGTACCGCGGTTGATCCTTATCGATGTACAGGTGCGTCGGGCTGAGGTGGTATCGGTGATGTTTTGTGAAATGCCGCAAGTATCCGTCTCGGATCGAGTCTTTGGACGATATCTTTTACCTCTCGACAATCATTGGTGGAATGGCCACGGATCTGGTGGTAATGGCAAAATTCAGGATGGTTCCTTGTTTCGTCGAACTGGACTCCCCTAGTCTTCGGGTATAGGATATCATTTCTCTTTTCTACTTCCTTGAATATTTCCTCCAATGGTGCATTTAACGGAGTGTAAGATCTGGGTTCGTGGCGAGGCTTTTATCCTTTCTCGACCCACATTTTCTTGTTTTCCCCATGATGTTGTGCGCTCGGCCTTTTCTCAGATCGCTTTGGAGCTTCTCGTGGGGTTGCCTCTCTTGTTGCGCTTGCTTCTTGTATTCCTCTATCTTGCGCTCCTTCTGTATTTCCTCTAAGGCGATGTAGTGTTCTTGCATCTTCGATTTCCCTTAACGTTTTAGGCTTCTCGGTGTACATTGCTACCCAAATGGGATCGACTTCCCTAATGAATTTTCAAACCGAATATCGTTGATCGTAGGCACCTTTCCAATGTCCGTACATAATTTTCTCCATCTGTCCGTTAGAGAGCGTAGCGGTTCCCTGAATCTTCGTGCAAGCGTGAAGATCTTATTAACTCTGGGCCGAGCTATACTGTTATGCATGTAAGTTTCAAGGAATGTTTCCACAAGGACTGCATAATTTCCAACGGATTCATCGGGCAAGGTGTAGAACCAGCTCTTTGCCTCGCCCTCCAAACTTGCGGGGAAGAACTTGCACATGACCACATCGTAATTCTTCCATTGTAACAAAGACATGATGTACATTTTGATGTGCTCTCCCGCGTCGCCCGTGCCGTCAAACCTAGATGGTAAGATCGGCAACGTACACTTGGGCGGGAAAGGAGTCCGATCCAATTCCTTGGTAAACGGCGTCTTCTAGGCTTCGCTGATTACTTCTGCTAGCTTATCGTCCTTTTTGTTTCCTGTCAGTTTTTTGACCATCTGCTCAAGTTGTTCGATCTTTTTTTGGTTGTCGCATCCGTATCCTCATTGGTTGCCTCTTCCTCAGTCGAAGAATCCTCGGCTGGCCCATACCCTCCCCTTGGTCGATTAGGGTCGGGTATGCGTTCTCGGCTCGGGGATGGGGGTGGGGTGTTTCTCGATGGGGTGTGATTGCTAGAAGCGCCTCGGCTTGACGATCCTCTTGACCCCGCTCTCCTGTTGCGGAGTCGGTAGTTTTCATGTTCTAAGGCTAGGTTTCTTCTTTGCAGCTCTTTCATAAGGTCTTCTTGCCTTCTTTGGCTTGCCAATATAGCGAGTAACATTGGGTCGATGCTTTCATGGCTAGAGTGGCCATTCACTTGGTTTCCTACTACATTGGGGGGTGCGGTTGGAGGTCTTGTCGAGGGAACAGCGGGGGGAACGATTGGAGCTACGGGATGATCGGCTGCCGCTGGTGGGATGTCTCGGTTGAGGTCGCCCCTTGCTAAGTGAACTCGCCTAAGCTTCTCATTCTAGTTCACGCTGGTACTCTGTCGGTTGTCTTTCTCGCCCTTGTTCCTCCTGTATTGTCTGCACTTCCTCTTCTTCCTCAGTATCCGATGCAGTTCTTCCGTCTACCATGTCCCCTCGCATTATCTGGCTCGGGTTGATCCTTAGTATCCTAGGTGGGAGATCGTCGTCTCGGCCTAAATCGACCTCCTCGTCGACAGTAGCCATGCCTTTGCCTAGTGCCTGAGTCTCGTCTTGGTTATTTTGCCGATGATCTTCGTGTTGGGAATCCGTGAGTCCTTCTTGTACACTAGATCCCTCTGTGACTCGGTTCCTAAGGATCCTGCTCGTCCTGGAGGTACTCGCTATTAACTTCAATACTGCCTTTGTTCCTCGGTTCGTCCGTTCGTCCGTCCCTACCTACGTCAGCAAAGAACACAACACTTACTTCGAACCGTTTTCGAAAAGGTTAAGGATGAAGTACA
Organism: Papaver armeniacum; assembly: GCA_023531295.1. NCBI lineage: Eukaryota > Viridiplantae > Streptophyta > Magnoliopsida > Ranunculales > Papaveraceae > Papaver > Papaver armeniacum. The sequence goes on from JAJJWW010005081.1 coordinate 43,826, forward strand.
GCAGTTCTGCTGTGTAAGGCGAAAAAAGTTTTCTCAGTACAATTCCATTTATGCTAGTGTGTTGATCTCAGCGATCAAGTGGGTTTGACCGCAAGAGGACAATTTTTTGAAAAGTTGTTTCCACCCATCACTTTCGGTACTTTGTCTACACATTAATCACTGTTTGTCCTAACATTCCATGCGCAGGAAGTCATTAATCATCCGTATGTCAGGTCGGAAGACTTCTTTCTTGACCATGGTTTGACGATACGATAACCTTTATCGATTGTCGTCTTCGATCATCTACGATCTTTGTGTGGCTTTTAGCGTAGGATTAAGATGAGGCTTAATAATGAAGTTCCCACTAAACTCCTTCCAGTAGTGGTTTAGGAAAACTAAACTCGATGACTTGAGTTAGCCTTGCCTCTACCATTGTCGTGCTTTGTTTTAACTAACTAAGAAGATCTGAACAACGACGTAACGTTTCAACTTAGCTTCTACCGGTCATCAAAGATGATCCCTTCGGGAGCTTTAGAGATGTTACTACGTTTTATCTTAGATCGGCGGCAAGGCGGCCTTTGACCAGAAATGCTTTACCCCAACGAAAACATTTCCATTTACCTAATTAGTCAAACTTATTCGACCGGAATCCCTTATTCATAAGGTAAGAGATTTCCCGGCTCTTGTTTGATGGAGTTAAGACGATGAAGGTAACTAAACAAGTTTTTCCTTTTAAACTAAATTTCCGTGAGTTTTTCATGAACTTAAGTAAGTAAAAACAAAGGTAATAACATTGTGATTTTGACCACAAAGGTGAACTTGAAACAACAAACCTAGCAGCCCACGAATTTTGACCATTAGAGATGAGAAGAAAATAGGTCAGCGAGGTGGAATTTCATTCTAGCTTCTACCAACATCAAAAGATGTTATTTCGGGAGCTTCTGCGATCTTCCAATAACTCGCTTAGACGACTTAAGCAAACAACCTAGTTTAACGATTTAATCTTGGCGACTTAATTCAAACGAAAGACAAGAAAATAGAACGAACCTACATCAAAACTCAACAAGGTTTTGCTAAGAAAACAAAGACAAGAAAATCTCGCAAGTTCTGCCTATCAACACTCTTAACCAAAAGAGTTTCTCCCTTAGCTTCAACTAACACGCAAGGTGACTTAAGAGATTGGATTTCTCTCTTTTGGTAACCGATTTCAAGGTATCCGAAGATGTTATACGGTCCCCTTAGTCGGCGCCAGAATGTAGATGTAGAAAATCCTACTACCACATCCAAAAGATTTCAGACGTATGCTAAGAAGTAAATAAGCAAAAGACATAGAAGAACACAAGATGTACGTGGTTCGGCATGATTACCTACGTCCACGAGGGTGAAGGGATGATTTTATTACTTCACACAAGGTTACAAGGATCAAATACACTCAACAATGCTCTATCACTCCTCTTTCTTACTTCAAAATCACTTGCCTTTACCTTTCTACATGCTCTCTATTTATAGTTGCAGGTGGTGATACATCGATATTACAGTGTTGGGCCTAGTGTAGCTTCCTGGATGTTCTTCTCGGACGACTTGCTGATGCTTCGACCGATCTCCCCTTTTGCTCGAGCCGAATCATCTAGTCGAGTGGTGTCATCACCCGATGTCGTTCGTTTGGTGGAGGTGATCGATGTCGCCCTTTAGATTCTTGGCCGAGTCTCACTTCGACCGAGCTTCTCTTATCTCTTCACCAACTCTGTCAGTGCATTAATTACCCTCGAACTCGATGAGCATCACATCAGATCTTTTCTCCTTTATGTCGACCTCTCGAGCTGTCTCCATCCCTCTTTTCTCGCGCCCAGACCTGATGAGATGATTCAGTGCTTCTAGTACTTGTTTTTCTTGGTGCGCCCTTGGCCAGGATGGTTCCACTTGTCTCTGTGGATTATTTGCACCTACATCAGGCTAGAAACACTTATATATCGGTGGAATGGAATGAAATATGAAGCACCAAAGCAATTCACTTCAATGGAATGGAATTGATTTTTGGTGATAAAGAAAGTTATTACTTAGCTTGAAAGACATGTCATTGCAAGAATCTAATTGGAAAAAGTAAATTTGTCATTATCATGACAACTGAAGTAGTAATGGGATCGCAAGTCCTTTGTAGTACTGTGCATGTAAGAAGGATTTACGGATAACAACGCAGCAACTTGTCAATTACTCCCTTTGTCCCTAATTAGATGAGCTATTTGGTTTTTAGTTTTGTCCACAAATAGACTTATTTCACTAATCAAGGGGATATTTCTAAAACTACCCTTTTAATTGATTATTTTTTTTATAAGAAATATGTATAATTTGATAGTCATGTTTATATTCGTTGCGTAAGTGTTTTAAAATGTTTTTCAACGGTATAAAGTTTATAAAAAACCGTGGTATAAGACTCATTTCTAAATTTTACTAATTATTTCCCATAAGGGTATAATTGTAAAAAATACTTAAATATACTCCACTTTCCTTTTTGCTTTAATATTTGTGCAAACTACAAGTAGCTCATCTAATTAGGGACGGAGGGAGTATTTAGAAGAAATTAGCTAGCCATCTTGGAATCACATGCCAACCAAACCTCACTTTTCTCTAATTAACCGAGACTTAATGTAAGTAACTATATTCTGAGTGTTATTCAAAAATAAATAAATAAATACAGTAGTGCATTTACCACCAAAAAAACCTGGATTGATTGGGGGCCAGACATTTTAATTGGGGGCCATGATATTTTATTTCCACCGCAAATTTTTGAGGGGCGTATTAATCCGATATTGAAAAGACTGTTTTGCTCTTTACCAAACACAAATCTTAAAAATCAGTTAACACTAATTTGAAATTATAATTAGGCCCCCAATTCATATACCCTAAACTAAACCAAAAAAATTCAGTTTCTTTTTTCTTCTTCTCTTCTTCTTCTCCTCTTCCTCTCCTCTTCCTCTCCACAACCACCATTAACGACCCCAAACGATTTTTTTTCTTCGATCGATTCATCGTCGATGTTAGAAGATAATCGACGATTACCTTCTTCTTCAAACATGGCTCGTACAAAACAGACCGCTCGCAAAGAACGTCAAATCCCCAATCTCCTCGACGCCGTCAAAGGAAAGGTAATCGTGGGAAGAACCCCAAAACCCAAAAAATCGAAACCCAAAGAAGATATGGGTCCAATTAGAAGGTATGTGAAGTTAAACCCACCTTCTATGCGTTTTTTTGTTGTGTTTTGATTGTGAAATCGAGTCTGGTAACTGAAAATTAGCGGTTTCAGTAAAAGGGTCGTTAGCGGTCTGTTTGGATACCCTTAATGACTTTTCATTTGCATGTTTATTTTGTGAAAAATCGTTAGTCTATTAGGTTGAAGATGACGACCCTTATTCTGCTACTGCGACAATTTTTGCCCTAGAATAGAGTCGTTACTCTTTTATGTTGCAGATGACGACCCTTAGTTGGCGACCCTTATTTATTTCATAACGACTCTAGATGGAACTCGAACAGCCCTCTGTTCCAAAAATTGATAGTGTCGTCATCTCATTTCCCCTTGAGTCGTCACTTAAGTATATGCCCTAGAGTCGTCAACCAAAATTGTAGGATCGTTATTGTCCTTTTGACGACCCTTTATTATTTGACAGGGTCGTCATCATATAACTTTGAGTCGTCACATGTTATACAAGGGTCGGTTGTGTTTTAGATTATTCGATTGCCGACTCTTATTGGGTTTTTTTTTGTTATTTTGTTTCGGAACCAAATGCAGAACCAAAGGAAAGGTTCCAATGACGATAACTCCACCTTCCAAAGCTCCACGCCATGATAAATACTTACTTGCCGGTCCATTACGCGGTAAGAAGCCGAGTGAGGTCTCATTTTCTATCACCGAACCAGAGACAAAGGTAATGAGTTGTCGGATTCATCGAATCGGACTCTCTGTTATTTCCGCTAGCGGTAGTGGTGAAGAAGAAGAAATCCAAGAAGAGGAGATACAAGAAGATCCTCCGTACGAGGTGAAGAGGAAGTAGAGAGTGACAATGATGATGAAGGTAATGTTAGTGGTGATGATTCGATGATGGTAATGGTGATGATGATGAGCGGGAAGGGGATGGAGGTAATAATGGTGGTCATGAGGAGGAAGAGGATGAAGGGGATGATGGTGGTGGTAAGGATGATGAAGAGGATGATGGTAAACAAGATGTAGAAGTGAAGAACAGGATGCAAAGACGGCCGGTAAAGAGGGTTAAGAAGGATGGAACCCGATATTGCACCCAGCGCGAGACACGTTCCGCGTCTCGTTTGATGTTGGAGCCTCTTGAAGTGGTAAACCAAGAGGAGAACCTAGAGATGGGGGCAAAGTTCTATTTGGATATCTTTGGATCGTGGGCTCATACCATCTATGAGACAATCGTAAGAATCCTAACTTTGCTTGCTATTTGATTAGTTGGTTGATATTACTTTTCTAATATGTTTTTTAATACTTATTTGTTTATTTTTTGCGGGATCATAAGAATGCCGCACGTCTCTTCAGGCACCAATCTTCTTTTAAGAAAATGGAGTTATGGCCGCTAGAAGGTGAATGTGCAAGAGTTAAAGAATATGTTGAAAACTCCGGTTTGTACAATGCCGTTGTGAACTCCGTGATTGCGTATGACAAGGTCGCAGTATCTAGTTTTCTTGTGAAAGGTATTACGCTGAAGTCGACACATTCCAACTTCCTTTTGGCGAGATGGCATTGACTCCGATGATGCGAAACGAGATATTAGGGGTGCGGAGTCGAAGGTAAATCAACCAGTGATAATTTCAAGAGAAGGCCTAGTTGGGATGAAATTTATACATGGACCAAGAACTTGTTTGGTTGGGATAAAGAGAAGACCGATGGGCTTTTCGTGCTTGGGAGCTAAGTACCGAAGAAAGAGTTCAAACTTGTGGACATTAGGCGGATGTTTGCTGGTAGTGCGAGAGAAGGAAAAAAAGGAGGTCTCTACGATATGGAATGTCGTTATGCGGCGGCGGCTTATTTGTTGTACGTCCTTGCATCGGTTGTATTTCCCGATAGCAAAGGTAACAGGGTGAGCGCCAACCTTCTTCAGCTTTTGGACCCCTTAGAAGATGTGAACAAGTACTCTTGGGGGACTGCCATAGTTGCACATCTGAATGGTCAGCTTTCCCAGGGATCTCGCGAACGAACTTCTCAAATTAATGGGAATTTGGCTCTAATCCAGGTATTTGGATTGATGAAAGTTGTCTTCTTTTAGTATGTTTTTTTCCTTCGATATATTTTTATGTTTATTTGATTGTTTAAAATAGGTGTGGATTTATGATCATTTCCCCTCACTGTTCAAAGACAATGAAGATGTGAAAATCAACTCAAATTGGAGCCCAGGTAGTCCAACAAGAACCCGTTGGTTGTACTCCGGTTCTCGGGATAGGGAACAACCGATGCCTTGATAGAAATGCGTAAAAAACTTGACAACATCACGGCGGAAGAGGTAATCTTTAGTCCTTACAAGGATGCTAGAGTTGGCGCAAAGTGGAAGATGTCGTGTATTACCATGGCCCTTTGTTTCACCCCAACGGTTTTTCAATGTACAATCCTTTGAGAATCATGCGTCAACTTGGGTTTGTTCAAGATTCACCCGATGAAGACGATGTACCTCCGTTCAAGCACAATTTGAACAAATGTGAGGCCTAAGCAAATTTGAAATAAAAGTGGTTTACGAACCTGCAACTGATGTCAAGCATTGGAATAATAGACATTCTAGCCTCGTAGACATCACATTTTGGGTGCATGTGGATAAAGGTTACGAGGCAACAACGGATTACTATCAATGGTACGAAGGCTTCTCCCATGGTAGGGTAATATGGATCGATCAGGCTACGGGTAGGAGGACCAACAGAGCATCCACATCTTCTTCTCAAGCTAACGGTAGAGATGATACTACCATTCTTAAAGTAGTGGTGAGTATTTATTTGTGTAATTGTGTTATTCATTTACATACAAATATACGTCAGTTCATTAGAATTGTTTTTTTAATGTATATATATAGAGGGAGCGAATGAAGCTTTTTGTCAAGGCTTTTTGTTGCTCGGTACGACAAAGGGGAAGTGATTGATCTGCGAAAGCAACGTCTCGTACGCTGATTGTTGCACGCACATTGAAAATCCCAATGCAAAGAAGATGTTTCTTGAGCTGGCCAAGGAAGGTAAGAGGACCCGGAAAACACGTAGCCGAGCACAACAAGGTGGTGAACAGGGGCAAAGTAGTCAACATCATGATGAACAAGGTACCGGAGAAGATGGTGGTTCCCCAGGGGCCGGTGAAACTCAGGGTCCTCCTCCTAAGAAAAGCCGGAAAGTTTCCCGGTCAGGGAAGTAAGGAGGAGGTCGAGGTCGAGATGGTGGTCTTTACTCAAGGAGATGTTACCATCTCATTGAGATGTTACTTTATAACTTGAACTTATGTGTTTGTTGAAACTACTTATGTGTTTGGTTTGGCTGGTTTGTTGAAACTACTTTGTTTTAAGAAGGATGTTTACTAGTATGTTTGTTAGAATAATGTAGTCTTGTAATCTGAGACAAGATTATACTTTGTGATAGAGTTAGGGTCGTTAGCCGTAGTGCGTAGCGAGTAACGAATCTATTTGTGATACACATAGTCGTTATGTGTTTCAATTAAAAGTCTAACGAGTCAGGGAAATGAAGACGGTGATGTTTTTTTACGCCTAGAGTCGTTATTTAGTATATGGAAACTAATGACGACTCTAGGTCGAGAAAACATCCGAGGAGATGAACCATATTTTCTATGGCTAGAGTCGTTATTTAGTATATGGAAACTAATGACGACTCTAGGTCAGAAAACATCCAGGAGATGAACCATATTTTCTATGGCTAGAGTCGTTATTTAGTATATGGAAACTAATGACGACTCTAGGTCAGAAAACATCCAGGAGATGAACCATATTTTCTATGGCTAGAGTCGTTATTTAGTATATGGAAACTAACGACTCTAGGTCAGAAAACATCCAGGAGATGAACCATATTTTCTATGGCTAGAGTCGTTAGCGGGATCAAATAGCAGGTTAACGACTGTTACATGTGTATTAAATCCGGAACATACATCTTACGGTATACAGAGTCGTTGCTTTTATATGGGATATATTGACGACTGTTACAACTAGGAGAAAGTTAATATGGGTATTCTTGAATTTGACACATCAAATGTTCGTCAATGAACCTTCGCGCTCGACGATACAACGTTGTATATTCTTTGTGGTGAATGAACTTAGTATCCCCATTACGTATTGTCCATAACCCATTGAAACGTTCCAGCTGAAATTAAACGAGGAATGTTATATGTTAGTAACTTTGAAGGATGAGGAAAGTATAAATATTAACGAATTACTCACTTTTTCCTTAAGAGGAGCTCGTGGATGATGGTCGTACACCATATTTCTAACTTTTACATACTCTCTCATTGCACTTTTAATGTAGTTGAATCGAAATGCCAAGTCTCTCCATTTTCGGTTATTAGGATTCGCGGTACGCCCGTAGAAGAACTCCTTAACTCTCTTCCAAAACATTGAAAGATTTCATTTGGACTTTCACGAAAGGTACTAGCAAACTATTTAACGAGACACAAATCTTCATACGGTTCCCATTCAGCCATTGCAATTGAAAGATTACGTAGTTTGGTGGAAAAAAGAATGGTTTTGGGCTATTTTCTCTAGAGGATGGGGTGGTATTATATAGAAGAAAATCCCAACGGTCGTTTTTTTTTTGAAAACGACAACGTGAGTCGTTAACTACGTTATCAAAGGTGTTGACGACTCAAGATCAGGTTGTTGCAAAATAAGTCATATGACGACTTAGGTATAGTCGTCACTGCATTAACAAACCGAGATAACTACTGTTCATTAAAATAAATTGAATCTCGATTGAAAGGAAACTTGGAATTGTAGCATATTAAATATTAATTAGAAGGTGGATATTCCTTTGAACACATTACTTGTTGTTCATGTTTAAGTGCGAGATTCAACTAGCATGGCGGCTTCAATGTGATAAAAAGGCTCTCCTCTCCATTTGGTATATGCGGCCCGAGCAAACACACCTATCCCCTTTGTGCCTCGCGAGAAACTCGTTGTACTTGGTGCACCATTTTATAACAAGAATCGTCCTATGACTAATGTTGGACGGCAAGTAAGGATATCGTAGTTTGTTGTTGTTATTAACGAAAGGACCCGAACCAACTTGGCTCCAAAATATACTATCACGTTCATGTTCTTCGTGGAGATCCTTGACAATGTAATAATTTTTAACCCATTCGGTCTCTTCCTCGACTTGCTTGAATCTTTCACGGAGTTGGGATTGTTCTTGGTCTCGTCGTTTGGCCTCGCGCAACTCTTCTTCTTCCTTCGTAGGATATGGCACATGTTTTTTAGTAGGTTGCATGTTTTTTTTGCGTATCTCTTCTTCCATTGCCAATATTGATTTGGTTGGTCGCTTGCATCTTCTAAGTATGTTATCAATTGAATTGGGGGTTGATGAAGGATTTGCCATTATTGAGGTGGTTTTCAATTGAATTTGCTCCTGGAAGTGTTCCTCTATATATACAATAATTACCAACGGCTATTTTTTTTGGGAAAAAGTGTATACAAAAAAAGCCGTTGGGGGTTTTCTTATAGAGTCTTCCATGTATACACTACAATGATGACGACTCTCAGGCGTATAACTAGAGTCGTTACTTTGTATGTATATGCTTCACGACTCTTAGTATATAAACATCCAGCAGACCATCAAATTTTTACGGTTACTGTCGTTAATGTTTATGTAAACTGAGATGACGACTCTTAGTTGGAAAACATCCTGGAGACTGTCAAATTTTTAACATTAGAGTCGTTAATGGTTATGTATATATGGATGACGACTGTATTGTTGCAAAACATACATGAGACTGTCAAATTCTAAGGTATGAGTCGTTAACTTGGATGTTTATATGTATAACGACCTTTAGGCGTAAAAACATCCAGGAGACTAGCAAATTTTACAGTTAGGGTCGTTAAGGTGTATGTATATATTGCTGACGACTCTGTAACATAATTCAAATTAACATAATCCAACTAGGATAAAACGCATTGTATTCATTAAGCATTCTTCAAAATACAAATATCCGGGTAGAAGATACAACCATTATCAAAAAGTATGCATCAAAATGCAATGCATTGTTTAGAATAAACATCTTCTCTCACGATTCATTTCCCAAGTCTAAGTAAACCGGGGTTGGGTCCATAGCATTCCAAATGTTCATTCCATACTCATACTGGTTTGTCCACTCCTTGGTGTACTCTCCCCAATCACCATACACCCGTGGTAGAGGACATTCTTCGGAAATCTTCAAGCCTATGTAATGGTTATCATTAACATGTGCCATTACAATTCTTCTTTTCTTTATCTCCGTCTCGCACCTAGTTTTGGAAGGTACATACATACAAGAGGCTCTGGGGAAGCCTTTGCTGAATACAATTACAACACAAGTGAATGTGTCCGCCAAAAGTTGGCCACCAAAAGGCATTTGCATCCAAAACTTATAACCGGCCTTCTTCGACCCCTTCCTCCATTTCACGTTTGAAACCAACTCCCTAAACTTCAATTCCCTCTCTTTTGATCTCCTTCCATGAGCATTTTCAAATATAGTTGTTTGTCCTGAACTAGTTTTTCTGCCATTTTTTTCTTGCATATTCGATTTGGGTGAGCTTAAGTTCGTCGGCCTCGTCGAAATGCCCTAATTGTTCCGTTGCAACATGGTAACCACAATTTCCATCGCCGTCGACGTCGTCGGTGGATAGAAGGTGATCCAAGATGACGTGAGGAAGTTGGTCAGTATACTCTTTATACAAAGTGTAAGCAACACGATGTGGTCTTCCTTGGGAATCTCTAGGGGTGCGCGGATTACCTTTTATTCCTCGTATCGTAACCATTCCGCTCGTTTGGCTTTGCTGGGTACCGACCACATGGTCTACAACATCCATGTCTTCCTTTGGCGGACCCCTTGCCTTGGGTACGAAAGAGTTCTCATACTCCGTATATTCCGCCCTGGACATGCGATGACGTGACAGTCACTTTTGCAACTCTTAGCCGCTTTCACGGTTTCTCTAAAAGACTTTTTAGTTGTGGGTCTACCCGGTGGTTTTTGTTTGATTGGCTCTTCTTCTACTCCTAAGCTCTTACGGGCGTCGGCCACAAATTAGAAACCAGTATCTGTCTTCCTGCACAATTCGTTTTTCCATATTTCTCATTGATATACTTGCCAATCTCAAGGTCTCCAAATTGTTCATCGGCGGCTCCTGTGGGATTTGGGATGAACCCAAGTTGCTTCCAAAAAGGATCGATATCTTCAATGGGAATGACCCCCTTGTACCCACCGAGCTTATGTTTACACGGGAGGCCAAGCCACGTCTCAGTTGTACAATTACATTTAATGACTTTTCCATCGGAAGATTTCGCTCGAAATTTGTTAAGTTCAGTCATCATATGCTTTATTGCCCACCATGATACTTGGTGCGAAACCCCACGTAGCAATTCTTTGTCTTCCATGTATTGCTTCAAAAACGGTCCTTACTATACTCCATCGAGTCACTATCTTGCTTAGGTCATCCTCGGCGTGCTCGTGAATATCTTCTGTCACCGTAACTACCCCACCAGTGTTCTCTTGAAGAATTTTTTCAAACGTCCATGGTACTGTTCGCAATACTCGTGGACTCATTTTTGTAGTGCTTGAACTTATTGGTCCATGCATAAACAAACTTTTCCTTCCAAGGATTCAACCATGTATCTAGGCAATAATCGACAACCTTCTTATGATCCGTACTCCAATCATCAATAAACTTTTGAAGATTTGCATAGTACTTTACTTCGGTCTTCGAATGAGCCAAATGGTCCCAATCTTTGCAGAAATCCTCCCATAGATCACCATCTTGACATATTTTTCCTTTTCTTTCATTTTCTCTTGGCTATCTCTTTTTTGAAAGTTTACTTAGACGCTCGTCTTCCTCCTTGGAACGTTGATTACCCTTTGCGGGCTTGATCTTTTGAATCGATTCTTGCAATTAGAAAAAATATTCATTTGGATGTGCCACGTACAAAGAAAATGTTGAGCATGTGGAAAAACTTGACGAACGGCACTCATGATTTGCAAAATCCCTATTCGTAATTATAACCCGCGGTGTGCCTTCGCCTCGGTAAATCAACCGAACTTGTTCCAAAGCCCAAACATAGTCCTCTATTTCTTCCTTTTCCATAAAGCACCATGCCACGGTGAATGATTGCTTATCCGAAGTATGACTAACCACGTTCAACAACGGCATGTTATACTTGTTGGTCTTATAGGTGCAATCTATGAACAAGACCCGGTAAAAACACTCGAGCCAAATCCACCATCCTAGGATGGGCAAGAAAAATATGTGTCACTTTGTCGCCTTGGACCCACCCTTGTTTGCATGGCGTAGTTAAGTTTTTCTGCCAACCACTCGATTGTTGCATAATTAATCTACCATCCCATTCGGTTTTCTCGATCGTTGCTTTGGCAGCGTAGATGGTGGAAATAATAGACAAGTTTGTCTTATCTTAGCTCTTATTGCATTTAGGATCCGAAGGGGCCTACATCGCTTCATCTGTCGTACCTTTTCCATTTGATGTGGTTTCAATCGGCATATCTTGGGTGCCCTAAAAGAGTGCTAGGTGGAGGATGGTTGTGACGACCATCCAGGAATACTATACAACCTCCATAGATTAGTTTTAGGATGCCTTTTGAAAACAATCACGAAGGGGCATTGTATCTTCTTGAATTCGTTTTGTAGACCCTTGTCGTCTTCTTCTCATACTTGTAGTTCTTCCCTTTGTGACTTTCTTCCTTATCCCCGCTCTCTCGCATACCATTTCCATTTGCTTATAATCAACGTGTTTGCTTTGAACAACTACGCACATCTTCTCTTTTGCCTTGGAAATAATCCATTCCTTGACATCGACCTTTGTCTCCCACGTCTACATTAAAACCAATGTCACGTTCATGATGCAACACTAATTAAACAATTTTCATAAAGATATACATCGATTCAAACATTAAAAACGTACCAAATCGGTAATATAGTGTTGGGAGGTATCCGGACCGATAATGGAGACGGGTTCGAGTTGAGAGCTCGCCCGTACAACCAACTACATAGAAAAGAAAAACATATCATTCGGCGAGTTGTTAATTTTCGAGATGTAAAAATGACGACCCTAACGGTCGTCATCTTTATTTACTGAGTTGACGACACTAACGAGTTGTCAACATTATTTTTGCGAACATCGACCCATTCCTCGACAAATGACGACCCTCTTTATACAATGCACGACTCTACATTCCCAAATATAAACCATGTTTGAGTTTTCACCTTGGGTCATTCTTGTTTATATACCTAGCTTGACGACTCTAGACAAACTAAGTGGAGAGAATTTGAAAATCAACGGTAACTTTGACTAGTAGGAGCAGTTATTGCAGAAGTAACCGTTTTTTTTTTTTTAAAAACTAGCCGTTGGGTACATTTTTGCTATAAATAGAGACCTATCTCTTCCAAACTTATTCACCCATCACTTTCAATCTTCCTAAATCAGTCACCCATCACTTTCAAACACTAAAAAATGGTTCCAACTCCGTTCAATAATCTAGAAGATGTTGCTATTGTCGAGCACACACCACTCTCACAAAGCACTCCGTTGAGGAAGCGCAATGGGTGGCCGAACGAAGACCCAACAAGAGGGCCTTACTTTGGGCATGATCAAAACACCAATGCTTGGTGGAAACGGGTGTTTAAGGTATTCAAAGCACTAAGCGGAAATCGTTACAGGAGGACGCTTCCACAAATAAGGGAAAGGTACGCATATTTATACAATGAATGCGTACTGCTGAGAAACGAATTGAAAGCTCGTAAGGACGTTATGCCAAACGAAGACCGAATGAGTAGAGTAAGTTTGTGAATCAATAGGCCTCTCATCAAAAATTATTTATTTGGTTATGATTATTCAACAACGCTAACTTATTTAAAAAATTGTTTTCCCAGTATACTTTGGGTCGGAGCCAATACGAATTAAGGTACGGTCATGAGTTTCTGCACGAGGACTGCTACACTCTCTTGGAGGAAGTTGAATGGCAATTCGCCCAATATAATTAAACTCGTAGAGAATCCCTAGGGCGATGTATTGAACAATTTTATGTGTTTTACTTCTATTTTATTTCAACTACATGTATGTTTTTTCGGATTCAATAAAACACATGACTTCAAATATCGGTGCAATAACTATAGTTCATACAGGGTCGTCATGATTCGTTAAAGCAACAATGACGACTCGAAAGATTGTTTGAAATTCTTGCCATGAGTCGTCATTTATGGAGAAGAACATATTAACGACTCTAAAGGTCACTTGACACAGAGACTCTTTGACGATAGAGTCGTCATTCAGTAAACATTACACATGAACGACACTTTTTATCATCAAGAGTCGTCACTTAGTTAATATATATAATGACGATCCTTAAAGCAGTTAATGTGAATTTTGAATTCACCAAATGTGGTTGAGTCGGGCAACGGTTAAAAATTCAAAAAAAAGGACTGTTGGGTCCTTAATCTCTATAAAGAGACCCATATCTCACCCATTCTTCACCCAAACCATAATTCTCAACCTTCACATTCATTCTCATTTATTTATCATCCAAGAGGAAAAAGAAGAGGAAACACCATGACTAGTACTTACACTTCGGAAGAGAATTGCGCTATTGTGAGAGCTTGGAAAACCGTCACAAACCACTTTGAAGATCTAGGAAAAGACATTGATCAAACATCGGATGCTTGGTGGAACCGTGTTTTCATCGTTTTCGTGGCGTTAGACGGAAATTGCAACTCAAGGTCTTTGAAACTCGTCAAGGAACGGTTCGAGGAGATATTCTTCGAGTGTGAAGTTTTCAAAAGAGAAATCAAGGCCGTAAGGGAAGCCATGCCCAATATGTTGGGTGCTATAAGAGTAAGTATTTAAACAAGAGGTAAAACTTATCCAAAGCTTTCAACACTACTAATCGAGTATGTTTGCGTTTCAGTTGAGGAAGGCGTATGGCTATTACGAGGAGCTTCGTGGGAAAAAGTTTGAGTTCGAAGATTGCTACTTTATCTTGGAAGGCACCATGTATAATTACGCCATTTATGATTAAGTGTATCAGTGCACCGTTATTATCTATTGTATTTCATTTCCTTCAATGTATCGCTATGAAAGATGTATGCCTTTTACGATTCAATGAAATGATTCTATGAAATCAAAAGTTATGATAATCCAGCGCAAGAGGGTGGGTCGTTAGTATATTAAATAAAACACCGAACGACTCTACATAAAATTTGAAATGGCGGGATAGGGTCGTCATCTTATACGAATACATATATGACGACTCTAAGTGTTTTATTTACTGAGAGTTCTGGGTTTAGAGTCGTTTGACTCTAAAAAAACAAAATTAACGACCCTTTTTGACCTAGCATAAAGAGTCGTCAGTGTTTATCACACGCCCCTAACGATTTTTCATAACCTGGAAAAGTTGCAGGTTTGAGTCATCATCTGTAGTTTCAATTCACTGACGACCTTTAAGAGTCGTTAATTAATCCAACCCCCGACTATAACGACTCTCACACTGACGACTTATACAGTGACCATGAATCGACCCCTTGGAGCACCATTCAGACAATTTCAAGAGTATATGAGGTTTACCTGATTGTTTTGAGGTGCGGATTCTTCATTTGGAGTATCGGTTCCTTCATTTTGAGGAGTAGGATCTTCATTTCCACCATTATTCATGGCTTCCTCCATTAACATCTCTTCATCAAACATCCAATCCATAGGATTATTAGAGATAATCTCACCATCAATACATTCATGGTTGTTGTTTGAACCTTCGAAAACCTCTTTCCCTCCACTTGAATCACTCATTTCTAAACAACCCTAGTTTTTCCTCCCAAAACCCCTCTTCTTCTTCTCAAAACAAAAATACCCAAAACTTAAATTTCCCAAAAAATTAATCCAAAACCTGATTTTAAACTAAACTAAATTAACACACTAATCTACTTCATTAACTCTTAATACTAATCACTCAAG
This sequence comes from Papaver armeniacum, assembly GCA_023531295.1. Lineage (NCBI taxonomy): Eukaryota > Viridiplantae > Streptophyta > Magnoliopsida > Ranunculales > Papaveraceae > Papaver > Papaver armeniacum. Next base: position 58,991 of record JAJJWW010005081.1, read on the forward strand.
GCTATTTTAGGCATTTAGAAAGAATTTTTATAAGGGATGACCCAAATTAGGATTGGGTGACCTTTTTTTGTCCTCTAGTGCTTGGCCCCCAATTAAAAAGTATGGCCTCCAATCAATCCAGGCAAAAAAAAAGGATCCGAGTTCGGTCAGATATATCTTCCACGAGTCAGATACAAAATGAAAAGTGACTTTAATAATTCTGAATCGGATGTGTGAGATGAGTCAGACTTTGACTCAGACATCAGAAATATGATTTTATTTAAGAAAGAAAAAAATTAAATACCCAAGTCAGATTCAAACCAACAAAGTGTCAAACTAGAATTGACAAAGTCAACTAACGTACCACCATTAAAATATTTTACCAACTTTCCAATGATGTTCTCTCCATACTTTTTCAACATATAATACAAGACTTGAGTGCAATATTTTGTTTTTTGAAGCATGACATTTATTAAAATTAATACGAAATTACATGGGGTTTGTATCCGTAGGGTCAGCCATTACAATTGGACTAATAACGAGGGTGTTTTATGGTCCTAAATTGTTGTTGATTGATTTCCTATTGTGTTGTCGTTCGCTGCTTTGTTTGTCAATCCGTCTTCTGCCTGATTTCCTTCCCTGTAATTATGCTTTATGGTGCAGTGTGGGATTTGAACCAACCTAAGCTTGATTTCAATTATGATATTGCGTAAGTACCAAGGTGGTTCTGTGGTCAAGGTTATAAATCTCAGAATATTTTCCGAGTCCATTTCGAATTGCACTTTTGGCCATCCTCGTTCTGTAGTCATTTTGAAGCGATAAGCATGGCCCATGTTTCATTTGTGAGGGCAGTGGTTATACCCATAGGTTGGGCAATTGCTAAAAATGTGATAGTCCATCGTTTCTGCATATAATACCCGTTCCTGCTAGTCTGGGTGTCCTCTAGCTGCCCTGTCAGTGTTGATTTTGATCCAATCTAAGTGAGGTTTGATCAATCCCACTAAGATTGTAGTTGGGAGTCCTATGTGCCGGTTTTGCATATGGCTGCATTCCAAATAGCTCTTGTGGGAGGTTGTACTGAGCCCATGAATATTCCTGTTGAAGGTTGGTGGCCATTTGCATTATGTTTGTGGGATTTGGTTGCTTTTGGTTATATACTATTATTTCTGGCTAGCCACATGGACCATAAAAGAAAGCAGAATTTGAGTGCAAATTTGGTTATCGATTATTTATGAGTGGGAACTATAAGATTGAATTACATCGCTCAAAATGTAAAAGAAAATAGATAGACCTGTTGCTAGCTTAATGGATCTATTCGAGCTAGCGATAGAATTTGATTTGGATTGAATATCACTTGTTAAGTGTGGTAAGTGTAGTTTAACAGATGTTGCATTCAGGAGTTTGGTACAGCTTTATTCGACTATCATGCGCGTGAAATTCACTTCGGTGCATATATAAATGTACATAAACTTCCCTATGGTGGAGAAAGTTGTTTACAAGTTCAACTTCTGTAAACAAAAGCCAAAGTTGGTAAAAAAAACTTTTAAAAGTTTTTGACACAAAAAAAAAAAAAAAACTTTTAAAAGTTGCTTCTGAACATTACACTGAAGCATAAGCAAAACTGATTGGTAAAACTATTACTTTGAAGCATAAGCCAAAGTTTTTTTTTTTACTCATTAGTGGCGAATGTTCAAATTTAGGCTGAATTTATGACCAGAGCAGAGATTTTAAATCCGTTACCTGTGGTACAAAAAATTGGCATCCCATTAGCAGCACTGATAAAGAAAGAGCAACAGCAAGTAACAGTCAAAAAATTGAAAGTTTGGACTTAAATTATAAGGCATGTTTCTTAGGGGAATTAGCTTGAGAGCTCATATCTTAAGTTTCATTCTCAAAGCTATAGACATGCTGAGAGGACAGGTCTTAGCAATTTGATTCTTGGAGAGGGAATATGGAATTGATTCATTAGCTCTTGCATCATTCGAAAACCAAGATAATTTACATAAAACTAAGATAACTTAAAATAATTAGAGTAGAAATATATCTAAAGTAGAGACTTAATACTTAGATAAACTGACTTTCAAACATCATTACAAGACTTAATCAGGATTCAGGACACACGTGAGCATCAAACTCGACCGATTAAAATCAATGACCGAGATAGACATCGGGCTTCTTCCTCTCCCTGGCACTCCTGCGAAGTTCTTGAGCTTCGGAATAAGCCGTTACGCCAGTTTTCTTTTTGGCTGTTGGCTTTTTCATGGGCGCCATGGCACCAAGCTCATTGTCTTCCTCTTCTTTAACTTCTTCTTGTTTTTCACTGTCATTACCACCTTCACCAACAATGAATTTTGCTTTCAGGGATTCTATCTCGAGTTTCAAATTCTCCATTGCAAGTTGCAGTTGTTGAACTTTTTCATTCATGCATTTCTCAACGTCAACCATTTTTTCTTGAAGTTGCAAGATCTCAAACTCTGATGGTGCTTGCATAAGACCATCTATCTCTGCATCAAACATCAAGTCTGGATTCACATTTGGAGAGTTTTCACTAGAACTCATTTTGCCCAAGTAGTAGCAAGAACTGAGAAAAATGAAGAACATGAGTTGTTAACTACCCCTTTAAATAAATAGATATCAGCTATAGGGTTCAAAGAAATTAAAAGTCAAACATAATTCCACATTCAAATTATTTTTTACTGCTCTTATTTTTTTTTTTTTTTTTTTTTTTTTTGGTTTTATGGGTTAAGGAGACCCAAACCAACAAGAAAGGAAAAAACAAAAAAAACAAGCGACTATTCTAAAGTAGGTCTTCAAAGACCATCATCCTCAAACTCGGACTGAATCCAATTCCACGAAAGCTTGAGAAGGAGTAGGCGCCAAATCTAGCGACACGATTTGTTTCCCTATAAATTCAAATTCTCCACCATTTGGAGAGCCATAGAGTCACTTTGTTAATCTGAATTTTTTCGATTTTCAATATAGAACAAGTTCTTGTAATTTTTGCTCGAACCCCCCCAAGTTGACCAAGATTGTAGTTCGTCTGGTCTAGAACCATCAATAAGAACTGATTGCCATTTAAAAATGCTTCTTCTTCCTCAAAGAACTCCCCATCTTTGCTGAGTTGAAAAATTAATCTTGATCTCCATCATTAACAATGAAATAATAAATATTTGACTTATGAATGATACCTTCTATTAGTTCTTTCCAAATATGATAAATAAAACTATTAAGAGTAAGTTTCCTAATAGAATTCAACCACAGGTAAAATTTTCACAAGCACCACTTCAATTCTGTTCCCAATTTGGAATGCAAGTTCTATAATATCCAAGTTTTAAAATCAGACCTTGCCAAATGGCAGAAGAGAAAGTGCATTTACTAAAAAGATGATCGGCATCTTCAGGGGCCTCATTACACAGCACCATCTCAGACCTTCCAAGTTTTTACTGCTCTTATTAAGCGTCATTAATTAGTACTTTGGGTTCCCAAGGTTGAAAGAAGACCAAACACTGATTTAAAAACTTATGGAATTCGAAGGGGTTGTGTTTATGGAATTCTATTCTATTGACTGTTGGATTTTCAACTACACAGTAACACAGATAAATTACTAGAAAGTAGAAACAATAAGGCTTTTGTTAACTTGTATACCGTATACATGTTAAGGTTTAATAAATAATTATTTATTTCTTTGGAAATTGTGTTTTTTTGTCTTATTCTACTAGAAATTGGTTTTTCTTGCACTAAAAACAACAAATCTTGTTCCCAATGCAAATAATTACTATTTCCAATGCAATAAAACAAACAAATCTTGTTTCCAATGCAAAAAATTATTGTTTTAGTGAACCTTAACATGTATACGGGTATACAAGTTAACAAGACCCAAACAATAAACCATCGACTTAAATGTGCTACGCAAGTCCATTTGAGTCCTGGGGTCCTGTTAACGTGTATACCCGTATACACGTTAACAGGGGTATATTCGTCCTATGCTCACATGGGGATAGAAATCAGTGGTTGGGATAATAACCCTCGTTTGATTGGGGGCCAGAGATTTTAATTGGGGGCCTTGACATTTTACTTGCACCCCAAATTTTTCAGGGGTGTATTAAACCGATAGTAAAAATACTATTTTATTCGATTTTTTTTCTTTTTCAAATCCTATGCTTTCACATGGGTATTCAATACTATTACGACCCTTTAATGCAGAAACTCTTCAAAGATAACGACTCTTTTGAGAATTGGATGAATGACACTTCCAAAAATAACAAGTACAAAATAAAAAAAATCATCTATATCAGTGAAATATAAATTCCATTAATACGAAAGAAGATAACGACTCTTTATTCTTTGTTTATTCTTTGTTAATCACGTTCTTATCTCTCTGCAAACACAAAATTTGTTAAACTCTAAGGGAAAATTAAAAATAAGATTATCACTAATTAACTCATCAAAAAACTAAGTAAAACAATCAATTGAGGATAATAACAAGTTAATCATTTATCAGTGAAATATAAATTCATTTCTTATTCTTTGTTTATTCTTTCCACGTTTTAATGTCAGGGAAAAGAAATCAAAAACTAAGTCACAATTTCTATTTTATCTTCATTCCATCCATTTGAGATTGATTGATTAGTTGTTGAGTTTGGTACTTTCTACAGTAACAAAGAGATCTTCTTAAGTTGGTTAGATTCTAATGGCGGAAGTACAGACGAGAGGAGAAGCACCAGAAACATTGGGTTTAATCATTTATTGGGTTTGATTATTTATATTTTTTTCAGAATTAGAGAGATATCTATGCTAAAGTAATATACATCAACTAAAAATCCCAATTTTTAGAAATTCCATCTAATCAAATTCCAATAATTTACATAACTGTGAAAATGGGACCGAAACTTACAGACAACACTTTGATCGAATTAAAAACCCCAATCTTCAAAATCTCCACCCTTAAAAAAAGCTCTCAATTGGATCCATTTTCTGTCGGTAACTTACATCTACTACTTCCTCATCCTCCTCTTTGTCAATGGCAACAAAACAAAGATGTTTAAAAATAGCAAAAAATTCTTCGCTTTGCTCGGCGCCATTAGTTTTTGTAGTTATAATCTTCTTTTGTTTTTCTTTTTCATCAGTTGTTAACTGCATCTCTAACTAATTTTTCTACCAAAATTTATTACTTCAATTGCTACCATAGGATTTCGAAAGAAAAAAAAGAGAAAAGATTAAAAAACAAGAGAAGGAGAACTGGAGAAGAATGCGCAGGGCGGCAGGCGGAGGAAGGAAGACTGCGTTCCTTTTTATCTTTCCTTTACTTTCTCTCTCTTTTATCTTTAGAAAGTAAATAAAGAATAAGATCTTTTAACTTATTTTGAAATAAAATAATTTGAGTTTTTATGGGTAAAACAAGAAATAAGCCACCTGAAAAGTAAAAACGATTTCCAACAAAATTTAAGATATCAAGTAAAATTTCAATTTTCAAAGTAAGAAAATATTATTATATTGTTTCTTATGGAGGTTAACAAATGCCGAGTCTTGGAGAGGGAATATGGGGTTAATTCATTTTGCATTTTAATTGTTGCAGCAAGAATGTAATTAATATGACTTGCCAACTTGGTATAAACTTAGTTTTTCATTCACAAAGAAAGTACTCCGTAAAATTAACCCTTAGTAAATATAACTAAGTAGAGACTTGCTAAGTAAATATAACTAAGCAGAGACTTGCTAACAACTAGACAAACTGATTTTCAAACGTCAAAACAAGACTTACCCAGGACACGCATTAGCCTCGACAGCTTTAAATCAATGACGGAGATAAATATCCGGCTTCTTTCTCTCCCTTACACTCCTGCCAAGTCCTTGAGTTTCAGAATGAGCCCTTACATCCAGCAAAGTCGGCTCAATTCCATAACATAATGAAATCAAATATTGTTGGTAATTAGCAGATGTTCCCCTTACTAATCGGTAACACATAGCTCTCTTGGTAAACAGATGTCTTCTTAAAGTATATATCTAAGCCTGCTAGAGTGCAACTACATTATTGTAAATTAGAGACTATACTAAATAAATCAAGATTGGTTTTGGATAGGTCTTTCATTTAAACATTCATCAGTTCTCCAGGTATGTCATCATATTTGACCGATCTCTCCATCTTGATAGTGTCACTAGTAGTAGCATCCAACGCAACTGGCTGATAACCCACCCTGACGTGATCATCTTTGACCAAGCTCTGCAACTCCACACTTCCAGTACAACTAGGATTTAATGCAACAGACTTATCACCGAGATCATAACTACCAAGATGATCATACAAAAGCTTCTTATCAACCACTTCATGGTGATGACTCTTACAGGCATAGTAGAAGAGGCTCTGAACTAATAGCCCCGTGAGATTAACTACCACCAGCATGGACAAACACATCAATCCCAACAAAATCTTAACCATGAAATAGACATTAGACTCCACCGCAAACAAAAACACAAATTCTATCATCCATGTAGCCACCAAGTACAAATTTGCAAGTCCGAAAGCAATACTAGTTCTCCCTCGTAAGAGTTGTGTACTCTTCTTCATGGCTGCCAACCCATAACCATTTGGTTCAAGAACAGAAATCACACTTGCTAAATGCCATTGAGCTGTCACATAGATATGAACAAGATCGTATATGGTTGCAAATATGATCTGAAACCCCAAGAAGAGAGCTACATTAATATTTTTCGCAGCCAAGAAAGAAATAGGAACGTAGTAGGCCAAGTAGCTGACTAGCATGAGACATAGAACATAAAAGAAGGTTATGATAAGATGTTTAAATATGCGAGGAATCGCAAACAGAGTCGGGATAAATGAGACGGATTTCGATGCATAGAGAGAAGCTACCGTGAAGACTATAGCGGAGGTAGATAGAAGAGAGAAGAGGAAGAGAACAAGAATGTAGAAGAATTCATGAATGGAGTAAGTGCGGATGAACTGTTTATACGAAGGAGATGAATGATGATCACCGGAAAAGTAATCGGACAAAATGAAGAAGAGGATAAAACTATGAGTTTCGAGTAATAACTGCATCAATGAAAGTGGGAGAATTAGGGTTACGGTAATCAAAAGGAATTTTATAGGAGATGATCTGGATGGGATTTTCACTGCTTCCTTGATGATCTGATCTACACTGAAGAATTTGAGGTCTTCTGCAGCAGTAAAGAGATCCATAATGCTTGTTTAGTTTCACTGGCGAAAGAAAGAGAAGAAGACAAGTATCATTAGTATATAGTGGATCCAATGAAAGGAATTGCTAGGAAACTTCTTGGTTCTTAATCAGGTCAGAGTCGAGTTACCGTGTGGAGTACTAAGAAAATTGATGTTGCATTTGCGAAAATAGTAAATGATTGTAATGGAGGACGGTATTATTAAAGCTAATGGTAGTGGTGGCAGTTGAAGAAATGAATGAAATTAAGATGGGTTTGGAAGTATCATGAAATTAAGAAATGCATGAAATTAAGATGGGTTTGGAAGTATCATGAAATTAAGATGTACATTAATTAGTAGGGTCTAGAAATCAAAGGCTGGTTCTTTTAGCAGAGGAAGCATGTGTAAGTTTACTCTGAATAGGGGAGGAGGGGTGTGAGTCAGCTCAGAGGCAAGTCACTTGATCAGGTAATACCATAATTGTTTCTTTATAAGGATGCTTGCCTGGACTCCAAAGTCCATGCCAAACAAAAAAAAAATACAGCATTTTATTTCATATCGTTAACCTACCTCCTGCGAACAAACAAACAGGACACTCACCTTGGTCCATTCTACTGCTCCACCAACTTGCCCACTCGACTGATCTACCAACTTGTAGTTAAATCTTAAGAACAATTTTACATAACGTCTGTTTTCTCTAATCCACCGGATGTTAGTTTCGGGATATAATTTTAAAATGATTTTAAAAAACAAAGAATTGAATTTTTGGTAAAGTAAAATATTTTTATTTTTAACTCCTTGAATTAAATTCTGTTCCAGGTGTTCTACATTTTGAATCGGCAAAATCAATTAATTTACAACAACAAGAGTTCGGTATAGCTAACATGTCTTTATTCTTTATGGAAGAAAAAATAAAAGTGCCTCCATCGAATAGCTAGAAATTTTTGGTAAAAACATCTTCCTTTAATCTGATAAAAAATTTGGAGGAAAAAAAAAGTGCCTTCATTGAATAGCCAGACCTTCGCTCATTCCAAAATATAGGGTACCTACTACTAGTAGTAGCTACTGCCTAGCCATTTAACTCTCTCTAGTTTAATCATGTCTATGTTCTTTCGAACTGCAAGTAGATAATGTATTACTTATGAAGTTAAGAAAAAGAAAAAAAAAATGAACTGTGCTTGTAATGGGTGACTTTCTGGGTATCACTTACCTTGTATAATTACAACTTAAATTAATAATATCTTCATGCTTCAAAAAAAAAATATATATATATATATATGTAATGATTTTCCTTGACTTTGGTCAATGACTTGTAAGACTGAGGGTCAATTGTGGTCCAAATGCATATTTCTCTAAGCAACAACAATTGTCACCTACTAGTTTGGTGCACTGACTCCAGTCCAAAGGCGGCAATAACCCTATACCTTATAGGCATCAGTAGCAGCCCACTCCACTGCCACCTTGAAACAATCCTCATTTTCGTACAGAAAAAACTTCAATCAATGCTGTAGATGTTCTATTGAAGTTGAGAAAAACTTCTAAAAATTGCTTCAGAAAATTACTTCTACTTCTTTGAGAAGCAAAAGCAAAACCAGTTGGTAAAATTTTTTTTTTTTTTTTTTTTTATCAGAAGGGAAAGATTTATTAATAGAAGAAGAATTTACATAAAACTACCAGAGGTAGTTAAACAAGCAAAAAAAGACAAAGGAAAAACAGAAAAATTACAGATAAACAGAACTCCAATTACGCACATTATAAGAGAAGTTCAAATGAAGTTGGTAAAAAACTTTCATTCCTCCAATAAAAAAGTTTGTGGAAAGTGGACTAGACATAGACCTAGACTCATCCCCGAATAGGATACCCCTAGGGTTATGTACTTTACGGACATAGATGATGTGGTTACAACTTCTTGAGCTCATAATGATTTTCGCCGGGGTTAAAAAAAAAAAAAAAAAAAAAAAAAAAAGGAAAATGCCATTTAAACATGTGAGAAAAAGCATGTTGCTGGAGCTTGTAAGACCTCTCTATTTCAAATAGTACTATTTTAAGTTTTTTGTACTATTTAAAGGCTCTTTAAAGGAGAATGCTTAACTTCTTGACAAGAGAGTTAAACTCTTGAATTGTGGTTAAAAAAAATGGTGTCAAGAATGTTAATTAATTTTGCATTTTGATTGTTGCGGCAACAATGTTATGACTTGCTAAAAAGCAAAAACTTCGTTTATATCATTCATAAAGAAAGGTGTACAAAGTACTCCACAATTAATATTCAAAAATGATTTACATCCCGCGCGCCCATTAATCCCGGACATCTCACAAGTCCCACACCAAACTCCCTATAAATCCGCCGGGTCACTAGGTCTCTAATGTTTTGTGAGATGCGGGACAACCCGCGGGAATGGGCCCGCGGGATTATTATCACTTCCGATTAAAATTAGCAATTGCATCATTCAACAACCAACCCCTTAGTTTCAAACTTCAAAACAAGACTTACTCGGGACACACAAATAAGCATTAGACTCGAAAGCTTTAAATCAATGACCGAGATAAATATCCGGCTTTTTCCTCTCCCTTGCATTTGTGCACAAGCGTAATTCATCTGCTTGGCTCTCAATTTATAAAATGTCACATAACATGTCAGCATTGTCACTTGCCACCCTCATCTTTAACGTGTTTTCGAGCTTATCAGAACCCTCGATCTCTTCACTTGAGTCCTCATCATTCTCCTCCTTGGCCTCACGGGTCATGACGTTGGAGATCCTCGATGACAACCATAAGTCTGTTAACATATCGCAAATTCATGGTTAAATTAAAACCCATGAGCTCCACAAAGAAGTTACCAGTAGTGCATTATGGCTCTTACTTCTCAACGAAGCAAACTTTCAACCACATACATAAAGGAGAATAAGTAGAATATAGTCGCAGGTACTTTAACTAGCTGAAAAACTCTCTAAACAAGGATTGGAAAAGTTGTGAGCATGAGGAGTTGCCAGAGGAAGATTATGAAGTTACAATGGTAAATGAAGAACACATTTCCAGAGTAAGTTATAAACGATACCTGAACGCATTCAATAACACAAACTTTGCTTTCAGCTAAACCTTTTAGAAGAACTTTAAGAGGCTACACAATCTTAATAAAATAAATAATGGCAGTATGTGCACCATTGAGGAATGGGATGTTGTGCAACCAATATTAATGAACCTAAGATAGATTTAGATATACCTTTTTGAGATGAGGCATAACCAAGAAAAATACACTTTTTGCTTCTAGCTTGTAATTTTGAGGTAGTATAAGGCTTCCACCAAGGATAGCAGGCACATCCAATACTTTTAAACTCTTATAGTTAGGTGCATAACCATATAATTTCTCATAAGGAGAAATGAATGACAGAGAAACATCATGCAATATGTTTACCAAGTAATTTGATGTCTGAATTGTATCACCGAAATGAATCAACAAGATTTTCCTGAAGTAATAAGGTTCTACACAGACCAACGAAGTGCTTATGTTTGGATTCTGCCACTCCATTCTGCTCTGGAGTATAAGCACAATTATATTGATGAAAAATACCAGATTCAGTTAAGAAACTACCTAGCTCAGTATTTATAAATTCTCCTCCTCCATCTGTTCTAATAATTTTAATGTACAGATCAAAGTAATTTTTAACTTGAGATTTGAAGCTTTGAAAAGTTGAAACAAAGTCGACTTTCTCATTAAATCCAACAATATTTGCTATAATTATCAATGATGTTGCAATAATATGAATAAACATTATTTGAAAGTAAAAGACTTGGTCCCCACAAATCCATATGCAATAATTGCAATGGTTTATTTGACACTGAAGTAGAAACAGAAAATGGTAGTTTATGACATCTACCTAGCTTACAATCACTACAAAATATAAGAGCTCTAGACAAAGGAACTGACATAGAGTGACATATTCTCTGTAGTGACTGAAAAGATGGATGGCCTAGTCTTTGATGAAGTAAGTAGCTAGAGAATGTTTCAGCAGATAAAACAGCATGTCAGTAGCTGCATCAGTTGAAGTAAATGCAGAAGTTGGTGTGTGTAATACCCTGTATATTTATTTACTGTTTCGGTTCGGTTTTCCAGACTTATCTAACCTTGTTACTTAGGTTGTTTATTTGCCTTAGCATAGTTGGCTTGTTTGAACTAGAAATGCTACAGGTTAGGGTGGAAATAGAATATTAATAATAAATAAAATTAAGAGAAAAATGAAAAGACAAATAAATAAAATAGTTAAGATAAATAAAATATTAAATAGGTGTTGTTATTATTAGTAGTAGTATTAATCTAGATCTCTTAAGAGGAAGAATTTTATAAAAGTTAGAAACATGAACTAGAGATAATGAGAGGAACGTAGCTATAGATTCTTAGAGAAAAATGATGAAGAGAAAAAAAAGAAGAGATTATAAACAACAAAAGGTAGAATGCTAGATCCCCTTTCTCTTTATGTTTATGTTATACTTGATTTTGAATTTGTATAATTAGGTCTAAGTAATTTATTTATTTAAATATATGAAGCTAACTGATGATCGGCCTTTCAATATTGATATATAATATTATTAGGTATCTCTAGTTAAATTTTGAGCATATTTCACCACAGATTCACCGTTGAATGTTTGTTTGAACTTGGATGTTGATTTCTGAAATTTTTGTACATTTTAGCCTTGTCTGTTCTTGGATGTATTTCGGCAATCTTGATGATATTAAAATGATTTTAGGTCTTAATAAAAGTTGTGTATTTATGTCTTATCTTTAATTTTGCGTTGAGTTTGCTATATTTCGAATTATTATGAATTTATTGTGAATAGTTTGGTAAAATGATGTAATATGCCCGGATTTTAGAATGATAGTATAAAATCAATAACTTTCATTTAAACCGTTGGTTTTCAGTAAATTTTGGATATGACATAAATACATATGTTATAAATTCTCACCAAAAATTTGAAGACAATCGGATTAAGTTATCATTATGAAACCTATAAAAAATATTTGCAGTTTGTGTGTTTGTTTAAATGCTTAAAAGAATCACACCGTTAGTTGGATTGTGAACGTATGACTTGTTGATGAAGTGGTTTTAAATATCAAGATGTATGTTGAGTGATAAAATCATTTTATAAATAATTGGATAAGCTTGTTTGGATAGCGGTGCCCGTACCGAGGATATACGGATAGGTGGGGCACGACCCAAGGATACTCGTGCAACAATATTGTGAATTTATAAATGAATAAATATGTTTATTTGAATGGAGGTGACCGTACCGAGTACACACGGATAGGTGGGGCACGACCCAAGGATACTCGTGCATGTGAGGTTGGTAGTCCCATGCCGAGGATACGCGGATAGGAGGGGCACGAACCGAGGATACTCGTGCATTTAAGAGGATTTGATAGATTGTGAGTTTAGTTGATGAACATATATATATATATGTAAATCCTTGAAGTTGCACCATATACTAATGTTATGCATATTATCCTTGATTTGTTGGCCTGTTTTCGTATATTTTGAGAAAGGGAATGCATTCTATTGAGTTGTCATCTCACCCCAATTGACATTCTTTGCAGATTTATGGAAGTTGGAAGTGGAAGCTAGAAATGAGTAGCTTAGTGATTGCATTGTTTTCTTGCATTGCTTGAGGTGTAAATTGGATTAAATAAATGTTAGTTGAAAATGTTTTGAACGATGTTTAATGTATTCATATGCTTCAATTCATGTATGAAAGTTTAAATTATGTTTGGTATAAAAGTGAATTAACAAGAATAAATATATGCATAAGTCTCGTTTCGACCCGTAACGCTTCGAGTTCGGATTTCCGTACGATTTTGACCCTGCTTCGGAACTCGGGGTGTTACAGTGTGTCCAAAAGATGCATAAGGTAAAGTCCATTTCTACTCAGTTCTAGGAAAATTCTCCTCCCAGAGTGAAGAACCTTCACATAGAATTTATCACTTCAAATGTGATACTACATTTATTATCTGTGGTGAATTTATGTATTGAAAGTAATTTATGTGAAGCAGTAGGAAAATGAAGAAAAATTGATAAACTAATTTGATTATTAAGCAAGAATAGAGTAGAATTACCAATGTCACTGATTCTCATCATACCTTCTCTATTTGAAGTTTGTATCTGTTCATTACCATTATAGGATTGATAATCAGTCAAGTCTGAAGCATCTGAAGTAATGTGACTGGTAGCGCCAGAGTCTGCATACCAAGGATTTTCACCACGAATATTTGTTGTGGATAACATTGCATGAAGGTTATGTGGAATTGGCCTTATTGATAGGAGAAATTCATCCCATGGTTAAACCCAATAACAGAGTGACCAAATTTGAAACAAATTTGACAAGTTGGCTTTGTTGATCCATAGTAATTTGTACCAGTAGAAGATGATCTAGGTGGAGGATGAGGTGGTGGTGTGCTTGTTGAGCCAACAATGAAAGGATTAGTAGCAACAGATCTTGTAGGAAATGAAGATGCAGATGTAATTGGTGGAAAAGATTGTTGTGGTTGAAATTGTGATCTGAATGAAGAAGAGGAAGAAAATCTTGGTCTAAAAGAGGAATTGAAATAATTAGGTCTTGCAGTGGAGTTAAAGAAAGGTCGATTGTTAGATCTAAAAGCTGCAAAGGCTTTAGCTTCATCAGAATGCATAGATAACTTAGATCTTTCATCAAGAACAATTTCTTCACTCTGTAGAAGATTGTGTAATTCTCCTAGAGTTACAATTGGATTACAAACTCTAATTCAAGTGGAGAACGAATCAAAAGTTGAGTTTAATCCATTGAGAACACAAAGAAGCATTTCACTTTCATTAATAGGTGATCTAGCAGCAAAGATTGAATCTGAGATTTTCTTGACCTCATTAATAAAAACAAGAACATGAGAGTAACCTTGTTTGAGAGATGAGAGTTTGGTGCGTAATTGAATGATATGTGTAGCTTAAGTAACATCAAATCTATCCTCAATAGCTTTCCATAGTTCAAACGAGGTTTCTGGACCAGCAACATAAGAAATCACACTCTCTGAAATTAAAGACTGGATCCAAAGAATTAGGGTTTGATCCTATTCATTCCACTTGATCCACTCAGGATTGATGGTTTATTCTGGATCTGCATCTCTCATAGTATAAACATATTTCAGTTGACAAGATTTGTTCCATTGATATAACCTAGAACATTACATCTTTTGAAGACAAGTAGAGGAAGATATTTCCAAGTGAGATAGTTATGATCTTGAAGTTTGGAAGGGACAATATTAGCTATAGTGTTTAAAGGAACTTCGGTTATGATTGAATCCATTGTTGTTGAAAAAGAAAATCAAGAAAATTTGCAGGTTAACTTTTGCAGGTTTAATGGCGGAAGCAAAAAATGTGACCAGGCCCAGATCGGCTCTGATACCATAGAGAAATCTTTAGAAATAGGATATGAATCTTATTAACACACAGTACACATGTGATCAGCTTATATAGCTGTCAGTACAACATATTAAAACAGAAAGAAAATACAGACTGTAATAAATACAGTCTCAAATAATAGAGTCTGTACAGTCAGTTAAAACTGACAAGAAATATTAATGGTAGACTTATTCTATACTATAATGGCGACCATTGTATGAACAACTTACTATATATAACTGGGAAGCCTATCCAGAGCTTTTATTCCTGCAACGCAACAATGATCATCTTGCATCATAAGCAACTCTTAATGGCCCTCGACTAGCACCCTTTTGAAATCCCAAGATCATATTTGCACAAACCTGAAAATAAAGAAGCAGTATTCCAGATTGAGTTCAACTCATGTGTACACTAGATAGACTATAATTAAAATAAAGAAGGTTGTATATTTAATACCTGAGTTGCGGTTCTTAATGCATAGTGTGAATTCTTGCAAAGTAAAGGAGTCCATGCTGGAGTTTTAAGTAACATACATATTGCAATATAGATTGATGACACACATAATAATAATGGCTTGAACTTCCAAGATTCATATTCCACTAAACACATCTCTATGAGGTAGAATGCTAGTTTTTCGACCTGGTAACAAAGCCCACAATTAATATCAAGACAGTAAGAGGTAAACTTCTGCATCCATTAGGTAA
The DNA here is from genome assembly GCA_023531295.1 of Papaver armeniacum. NCBI lineage: Eukaryota > Viridiplantae > Streptophyta > Magnoliopsida > Ranunculales > Papaveraceae > Papaver > Papaver armeniacum. Next base: position 74,263 of record JAJJWW010005081.1, read on the forward strand.
CTTAACCCAGTTAATAACATACCTTAGCATCCGATTGAGAAGCCTTGAGAAACCTTATCATGAAAACATAAGGAGTTGGTGTATTTGACGAAACAACTTCTTAAGGTATATATGTGCTTTTCCTGGAGATAGATAGAAGGGAGTGGAATCAGTTTAATATATGTAAATTTGGGGTTGATATGAATATATACAAGGAGAGTTTTGAGATTCAGACCATTAATTGAAAGCATTTGATTATTTTTTTATTTTTATTTCTATTTTTGAAAAGAGAGGGGTTAAGGAGACCCACAATACAGGAAAAGAAAAAGACAAAAGGACAAAGAAAGGAAAAAAGCCACAACAAACAACAAAACCAAGATCAAAGCCAACACAAATACCCTAGCCTCTACTAGAAGAATTATTCATGTAGATTTTCCCCATTGCATCTTCCTGTATACTATCCTTTTTAAATCTTCTGAAAAGTCACTAGAATCAATTTCTTCATAGCTGCCAGGTTGGGAAGCATTCGCCAAGTGATCTGCAACTCTATTAACTTCGCAAAATGAATGACAAACAGTAAAAGCTTGGAAAATATTCCGGAGCCTTTGTATCGACATCCAAGTATGGTGGAAGGTCCAAGGTGGCGCAGCATTAGGCCTTGAGAAAAGAGACCACAGCCGTCATAGAATCCATGCGCAAAGAAACCTTTTGTGCTCCCTTCTTAATAGCAAGGTTGAGACCAGCTTCAGCCCCTTGAAGCTCATGAGCAATTACAGACACAGGCTCCAAGTTGGCATACACAGCTCCAAATGGCTCCCCCTTTTCATTCCTAATTATGGCTCCAAATCTTGCACTATCACCTTTGTAAGCACCATCTGTGTTAATAGCAACCTCGCCAATCATTGGTTTGACCCAAGTAGTGTCTATCTTATTAGGATAATAGAATCAGGAGGAGTAGTTCCATTTTGAGGAGAGCACTCTATTTTGTATATTGTCTTCCATTTGAGCATCAACAGAAGCTAACTTAAGCCTCACATCCTCTAGAATTCTCTGTGGAAGAACATGTGTAGGCAGCGTCTTTTGAGTGAAAATCCTTCGATTTCTGTCAACCCAAATATGATAAATGTAAGCGTTAAAAGCCAACTTTCGAATGGTACCAGTTGAACTGTCCCCACGCAAATGGATCACAAACCACTGACTTTGGCTCTCCAAGTAATAATGAGACACACATCTCATCCCTAAAAGTCTCATCAGTTCACTCCAAATAGTAACAGCATAGCAGCATTTGAACAATAGGTGAAAATCATCTTCAAGCATTAAATTGCAGAGTGCACATACAAGGTCTACACTCATACCCCAAGAAAAGAGTTTGAACCTAGTCTTAAGACCTCTATGAAGAGCAATCCAAGAAATAAAACACTGCCTAGGAATGCAATTAGAAAACCATACTAAAGAATGTCATTCCTTTGTATCTGAGTGAGGCCTAATAGCATTATATGTATCCTTTAAGGTATAGTCTCCTGACTTGCTAGTAGTACATACCACTCTGTCCTCAATATGATGATCTGTTTTCTTTAGTGTAGGTATCGACAATAAGCTGACTAACTCCTTACAATTCTGCGAAGTTCTTGTGTTTCAGAACAAGCCGTTCCGCATGTTTTCTTCTTGGCCGGAACCTTTTTCATAGGCTCCATGGCTTCAAGCTCATTTTCTTCATCTTTCTTTTCTTCTTGTTGATTTTCACTGTCACTAGTACTACCACCATCACCCGATTCACTCACAATGAATTTTGGTTTCAATGATTCTATCTCAAGTTGCAAGTTCTCCATTGCAAGTTGCAGTTGTTGAACTTTGTCATTCATGCATTTCTCAACGTCAAAAACTTTTTCTTGAAGTTGCAAGTGTTGGAATATCAGCCTATAATCATGCTTTCAAACCTTTATTAGCTATAAAACATGTTGTTCTTAAACATGGTTAATACTGTATGCTGATGTAGTTCAATTCATGCTTCTGGATCATATATTCTGCATATGTATAACTCTGAGATGGAAGTAGATAGAAATTATAGGTTCATACCTTAGATTAGCTCACAAAAGTTGAAAGCAAAACTTAGAAATTTCAGTTGTTTTCTATCTAGGTAGACACTTTCACTACTATCTTCTCTTGTCCTTTGATGATGGAAAAATTTTATTTAAAAAGAGCTAGAATGGAGTCCACCTTATGCTAGAAAAGACAAGTGTCATTCAACCTTCCATCAAGAGTTGAAAAACAGCCTCACATAGCATTATTATAACTAGTATGCCATTCAAAGTAGAGACTAAGAGATACTTATCCTTATGTGCCCTTAAATTACATAATCAACATGAACAAAACTTTAACCTCATTGATTAGGATTAGTACTAATACAGTTTAAAGAAATACAAAACATGTTTTGTTTCTAAACCAACATAGAGACTAACATCTCCCACTTTGGGAAGCAACAAAACCTTTTAAGTTTAAGAAAACTTTACAAAAAACATATTTGGATTAGTGAGGTAGAAAACTGTAAGTGGACAACCTTTTTTTTTCTTAGAAAATATAATCCTACAATGAGCAACTATTCATGTATAACCTTATCCTCAAGACCAACAATACGCTAGAATTCGACTATGAAGACCCAAACACCATTTAAAAGATGCACATGTCGTTTCCATAATCAGAAATATAGAAAGACTATTGTTCTTGAGTTAATCTTTAGGCATACTTACATAAAGGACAATAACCTTTTAATCCTCACAATGATCCCTTTATGCCTTAAACAGACTTAATTGTGATCTTAAAAAGATTTGATAATACCTCTTTCAAGAGACTAAAACATTCTTATGACCTCAAAAGAGATCTTCCAACATCTTTTAAGAGACTACCGCACTCTTATGACCTCAAAAAAGATCTGCTAACGTCTTTTAAAAGACTACCACATTCCATTTTAATCTTAAAAGATATCTGCGAACTTTAGAATGCATCAATTAAGACATTACAGCAAAAACAAAATATCAAGAGCAATCATAACAAAGTATGTTGATATGCAAACTGAGATATTTGATTATACAATCAAAGTTATACATCTATGACATATCAACAACAACCATAGTAGTTACATGATCTTTAAACGCTTTAGGGTTCAAACCTTTAGTCATAGGATCTGCAAGCATATTTTTAGTCGAAACATAAGAAATATCAATTTCCCGATTCTTGACTTTGCGCTTTACCAAGTAGAATTTAACATATATATGTCTCACTCTTCCTGTCCCATGATTGTCTTTCGCAAAGCTAATTGCAGATTGATTGTCACGGTAAAATTTCATAGGTCTAGATATAGAATCTATAGCCAAAAGACCTTTCATAAAATTTCTCAGCCAAACTGCATGAGTTGTTGCTTCGTAGCAAGCTATGTATTCTCCCTCCATTATGGATTGAGCTTCAACAGATTGCTTTACACTTCTCCACGAAACAACACCTTTAGCAAACATAAATACATAACCAGATGTAGATTTCAGCTTATCCGAACCCATAAAGTCAGAATCTGAGAAACATTCCACTTCTAATTCATTAGATCTTCTGTATACAAGCTGGAAATGTTTTGTTCTTTGCAAATAGTGAAGCACTTTTTTCACTGCTTTCCAGTGTAGTTCACCTGGATTTTTCCGGTAGCATCCCAAAACACCGACGACAAAACTAATGTATGGATGGGTGCAAATCATAGCATACATCAAGCTTCCAACAGCTGATGCATACCTTTTAGAGTCTATTCGACTCCTTTCTAAGTCTGATTTATGACACTGCCGGCGGATGATAATATCACCCTTTACAATAGGTGCTTCACCCGGTGCACAATTCTGCATCTCAAATCTATTGAGTATCTTCTTGGTGTAGGCTTCTTGAGACAAACCCAATAAAACTCTGTTTCTGTCCTGATGTATCCGAATGCCAAGAACATACGAAGCTTCTCCCAAATCTTTCATCTCCAAATTGATTGAGAGAAAATTCTTAGTGTCATGCAACATATGAATGTTGTTGCTAGCAAGTAGGATATCATCAACATACAGAACTAGGATGATAAATTTGCTCCCACTAGTTTTCAGATATATACATCTATCAACTTCATTTTCAACTAAACCGTAAGATGACACTACTTGATCGAACTTCATATACCATTGCCTAGAAGCTTGTTTCAGCCCATATAGAAATTTCTTCAATCAACAGACTTTTCCCTCTTGATCTTTAGATGTTAAACCTTCCGGTGGTACCATATAAATTTTCTTATCTAGATCACCATTCAAGAAAGTTGTTTTCACATCCATTTGAAACAATTCCAGGTCGAAATGAGCTACCATTGCAACTCTAAAGGAATCTTTCTTGGAAACAGGAGAAAAGGTTTCTTCATAATCAACAACTGGTTCTTGAGTAAACCCTTTCGCAACAAGTCTCGCCTTGAATCTTTCGATACTCCCATCAGCATTACGTTTGATTTTTAAAATCCATTTACATCCAAGTATTGTTGCAACTTCTGGCAGATCCACCATATCCTATACTCCATTTTTGTCCATTGATTCTAATTCTTCATATATGGCAGAAAGAAAAACATGAGAGTTCTTTCCATTCACTGCTTGTGAATATGTCAATGGCTCTTCCATATCGTCAATAACTCCATCTGATTCCACCATTAAGGTACTAAAACCAGGTTTGATGACTGTTTTTTTAGTTCTAGCAGATCTGTGCAACACTATTTCTTCCTTTTCAGTAGCTTTAGATGACTCTGGAATGTCAATTATTGATTCTTTACAGACTTCGGTTCCAGCCAGATTTCTAGGATCCTCCCCTTCAAATACAATCTGTCAAGATTCACTCCCACTGATCTGATCATCCTCTAGAAACTTAGCATGGTTAGTTTCAGCAATTTCGAAAGGCTTATATGGACAGTAAAATCTGTAACCCTTTGATATATTTGGGTAACCAACAAAGATACAACTTGTAGTGCGAGAATCAAGTGATTTTTCTGAAGAATTAAACAGTCTAGCTTCCGTTGCACATCCCCAAACATGAAAATAATTTAGACTCGGTTTCCTCCTGTCCAAAGTTCATAGGAAGTCTTCGTAACTGCCTTACTTGGTACACGATTCAGTATGTATACTGCTGTTTTCAGAGATTCTCCCCAAAAGGATTCATGTAATGTAGAATTACTTAACATAGTGCGAACCATATCTTTGTAAGTTCTGTTACGTCTTTCATCTACTTCATTTTGCTCCGGTGATCCGGGAGTAGTAAACTGAGCCACAATACCTTGTTCTCGCAGAAAATCAACCATGTTTCCATGAGGCTCACCACGAGAATCAGCTTTCCCATAATATTCTCCTCCCCTGTCAGATCTCAACACTTTGATTTTCTTCTCAAGTTGTTTTCAACTTATGTTTTATACGTTTGGAAAACTTCCAAAGTATCCGATCTTTCACGAATGAGATAAGCATAAGCATAACGAGAATAATCATCTATAAACATAATGAAGTTTCTCTGACTACCTCTAGAAGCAATTGTAAAAGGACCACATATGTCAGTATGCACAATTTTAAGAAACCCTTGACTTCTAATTACAGTTTTATTTCTAGATTTAACAAACTTCCCTTTAATGTAGGCTACACAAGTACTGAAATCTGAAACATCCAGCTGCGGTAACATATTTTCCTTTAAAAGCCTTTCCATTCGATCTTTAGGTATGTGTCCTAGACGTTGATTCCACAACATCGAAGAATTTTCTATATCTAAACTTCTTTTGATACCTTTAGATGTATCAACATTCATACAAGATACTGAATTCACAGAATTTAGATCAACATTCAACTTGTATAGATTATCAGCATTCGTCCCATAACCAACCAAATGAGAGTTATAATACATCTTAAAATAGCCACCACCGATTGAAAACGAAAAACTCTTAGTATCAAGTCTACCAACTGAAACCAAACATCTTCTTACAGTAGGTACATAAAATACATCAAAAAGATCCAAAAAATTTCCAGAATCAATAGTTAGTCGCACATTTCCAATAGCTTTAACTTCCACTCCTTGAGCATTTGGCATATATATACACCGCTCTTCCTTACTTAGTTTCCTCTAGCTTGTGAATGTCTGCAAGGAATTTGCAATATGAATGGTGGCCGCGGTGGATAACCACCAAGTATTCAAAGGAGTATCAACAAGATTAATTTCAAAGAACAACATATGTAAATCAGTACCTTTCTTTTTTAGCCAGTTCTTATACTTAAAGCATTCCTTCTTCATATGGCCTTTCTTCTTACAGAAATAAAATTTAAACGAAAACTTCTTACCATCCTTATTAACTTCAGACTCATCATTTGGTGTTTCCTTTTTCAGTTCCTGGGGGTTCTTGTTTATTCCTGATTTCTTGAAGCTTTTCTTACTAGGACCATCTGAAGCAAAATGTGCGTATTCTTTAGTTTCACGTCGCTGCCTTTCCTCTTCTTGCACACAATGAGCAATTAATTCGTTTACATCCCATTTTCTGTCACAAGTATTATAGTTCATCTTGAAAGTCTCGAACTATTTTGGAAGTGAATTTACTGCGAGTTGCACTAGATAATCGTCATTTAGGTTCATATCCAGACCTCGTAACTTGTATACTAGATCTTACATTTGAAGTATATGATCTCTAACACTGCCATCTCCACTATACCACATTGATGTCAGCTGACCCATATATGTACCAACCATAGACTTTGCCGAACCCATAAATTGAGACTTAATAACATCCAGCAGCTCTTAGTCGTATCTTTCAACGGAATTCCACCTCGAATTGCATCTGGAATCGAACCTCGAATGATCATAATACTCATTTTGTTTGCCTTTTCCCACTTGTATTAATTCTTTTTTTCACTTCTATTAGAATTATTTATAGTCTTTTGAGGCATTGGATCTCTTAAAGCAATATCATACTCCAAGTAACCAAGAACTATATCTAGATGCGACCTCCACTTGGGGTGGTTTGTGCCATTTAGAGGCTCAATACCAGCCAAACAACCTTGAATTTGTGTAGGATTCATTGAACTAGCTCAAATATGCAGGCATAACCTTTAATCTATTTCCATATGAATGATATATATGTATTCAAACATAAAACATTCTGAAACTTCATATAACAATAAATCAAAACTAACAACAATTGTTATTGATACTTCATAATAACTTAATTCTGATTTCAGACTCGATATAACCACAACTTTACCTTTGGGTAAACTTGTAATATATCATAGTCAAACAAAAAACAAGTCTAATCAACTCACACATAGTACTCGATAGGACTTTTAAACCTTTGGGTCGAAAATACCTATCATTTACTATGTACAAGAAGATTATCTTGCTCCATCACATATGTTACCAGTATGATTGACCTTTGGGAATCATCATACAGACAACATCTGAAATGCCATTTACGCAGTCTTTTGATACCAAAATATGTTGTTTTATCAGCTTCCTAAGTATCATAGAAACGATAAAAGACACATGAAGACTGCTACAAGGTTCAAGTAATACTTCATGACAGCCTTGTAACAAGATCACAACAAAACATATATAACCTGTGATTTGAATTTAAATAATCATTTCAAAACTACTTGCAGAATATATTATACCTAGGGCTCTGATACCAATGTTGGAATATCAGCCTATAATCATGCTTTCAATCCTTTATTAGCTATAAAACATGTTGTTCTTAAACATGGTTAATACTGTGTGCTGATATAGTTCAATTCATGCTTCTGGATCATATATTCTGCATTTGTATAACACTAAGATGGAAGTAGATAGAAATTATAGGTTCATACCTTAGATTAGCTCACAAAAGTTGAAAGGAAAACTTAGAAATTTCAGTTGTTTTCTATCTAGGTAGACACTTCCGCTACTATCTTCTCTTGTCCTTTGATGATGGAAAAATTTCATTTAAACAAGAGCTAGAATGGAGTCCACCTCATGCTAGAAAAGACATATGTCATTCAACCTTCCATCAAGAGTTGAAAAACAACCTCACATAGCATTATTATAACTAGTATGCCATTCAAAGTAGTCTAAGAGATACTTATCCTTATGTACCCTTAAACTTACATAATCAACATGAACAAACTTTAACCTCATTGATTAGGATTAGTACTAATCCAGTTTAAAGAAATACAAAACATGTGTTGTTGCTAAATCAACATAGAGACTAACATAGAACTTAAATTTTGATGGTGCTTGCATAAGAGCCTCTATTTCTGCATCAAACATTAGATTCACATTGGGAGAGTTTTCAGTAGAACTCATTTTATTCAAGTAATAGTAAAAACTAAGAAGAATGAAGAAAATGAGTTGTTAACTACCCCTTTAAATAGATTTCAGGGTTCAAAGAATTCAAGTCAGCTTTAGAAATCAAACTAACCACATTCGAAGTATTTTTACTTACTGCTCATACAAAACAGTGCCATTTATTAGTACTTTGGGCTCCCAAAGTTCAAAGAAGACCAAAAAGTGATTTAAAATTTAAGGATTCGTATAGTGTTAAAGTCGGGCATCCAACTAAAAACCAATTGGCAATGAGTGGAGTGGCCCTTCCATATTATATTTAAGTTAATTAAGCGGATTATAGCGAGACTCTTTGTCCTTTCACAAATAGGTTGTGTTTCTGGAATTCTACTGCAGCTGTTGGATTTCTACTATATAGAGATAAATTAATATAAACTAAAAGTCAGTAACTTTTTTAATAGATATGAGATGAGTTACTGACAACAACTTCCAATTACTGCTTCAAAAAAAAAAAACAAAAAAAACATCCAATTACCACTAAACTGATGAAGATAATGATGGGGTATAATCTCCAGCAAAGTCTCCTAAATCACATTACATAATCATATAGAATATTGTTCATAATTTGCAGATGTTCCCCTTACTTAGTCCACGATTACAATGTACCCATATGATTTTGCGAAGCATAAGAATGCAGCCAGCTCGATTGCACTAAGTCCAGCTAGAAACCAATAGAAGTAGTCTAGATGCCCTTGATTCATGTTGTTTGCAAGCCATCCGTGTTGACCATCTTCACTAGTTACCATCTGAATGACTGATATAAGACTGAAACTGAAGAGATCTCCTTTGCCAAATATGGATGAGTACAGGGACAGTCGACCCAGACTCCTTAGCTCACTGGGAACTTGATCGTTGAAGAATTCCTGTAAACCGACTTTGGTGAGTACAAGGGCGAGACCTGACAAGACATATTGTGGAATCAACCCCCAGATAACCATAGGAACTATTGTGTTTGGATCATTAACCAATCCAAATTCTTGAGCAATTTTAAGCCTTCTGTTCTCCACAAAACCTGCTACAACCATTGTTATGGCAGAAACAAATATTCCACCGCCAATTTTCTCAAGTGAAGTTATAGCGTTAGATTTTCCAGTAAAAGCTCGAAAAAGTGGAGCAAAGATCAGGTCGTGTGTTGCCGCAAACAAAATGATGGATACAGTGAGAAAGAACTGAATTGAAGCTGCAGGTACCTGAAAGTCTGGTGCGATCGACCTTTCCATAGTGCTGCCCTGCTTAACAAAGAAGGTAAGAACTTGAGAGTGCACTAATGGACATGTTAACCATAATATCCATGCCGGAACAAACCCCAGCACAACATTTACATCTTCAACCTTACAATTTTTGACAGCGGCAACTAAACCATTAGTTAATCCTTCTAATGGGTTTACTTTATCTGCATCTTTTTTGTGAGCAGAGCGATAAGATGCGCCTCCAAGCATGATAGCGATTATAGCTATAGTCATTAAAATGGTTAATATTCCAAATGCTCTATACCAACCTAAATTATCTTGGACATAGTTCAATATCAAGAAAGAACTGCACGATCCAACAGATAATCCAAATAGCCACCATTTAAAGAAAGAAAATTTGGACTTGGATTCACTTGGATTTCGGTCATCAAATTGGTCTCTGCTGTAACCCATTTTGCTGAAGGCCTGGGTTGACAACTCAATGACTGGTACATCAACTACCATTTATAAGCTGCTGTAACCAATTCAACCAGTTACTAAGTCAATGCATCAGTGAGATCACCCATATCAAATTCAACTCCACTAAAGCATTATTACTATGATAACGTCTTACATCCAACAAAGTTTATTTCTCGAAAAAATAATGCGAGGGATTCCGACAACAGCCACAATTTATGTCCAGGGAAACATCAACTGATACATCTACACTAGCTTAATCTGTAATGGATGACTAATCCAAGTGTCCAACCTCCTACTCTTGCGATAGTTAACACCTATACAGACTCAAATACAACAGTTTGATATAGAATAGGCAGAGAAATTTTCAAATAGAAGTTGCCCAGTTCCCTAAACACACGATACACACCAAACAGAGAACATTAAGCAAAAAGAACAAAATATCATCTCCATATCCTTGGATCCTAAAGAAAATCTATTGCACCTGAGGCATATATTGAGTTCTTTAATATGCACGCAAACAGGAAGATTAAAAATAGCTAAAAAAGAGACAAATGAGTACCGCAGTTTGAAATGCATAGATCACTTTTGAGTGTCTATCCAAGAGGGCGCTGGAAGTACTGTTGGCATTGGTTTTAGCACAAACCGCATGAACATTGCACTTTTATCATCATCTACATTTCTGTTGAACAGGCAGAGCTCTTCAATGCTTCTGGTTTGGATATTGAATCCCCAAACACGATGTTCGAAACCGAGCAAAACAACATTAAGATTGACCGGACTGAAACTTAAAACTTGGATTAATTTAGTATTATCCTCTTCGCTCCGAGAATATATTTCTTCTAAGATACCGCCTACTAAAACATCCTTGTGCGATATTTTCCAGTTGACCTCGTCGAGCACCCAAAGACTCACAGCCATTATCCTTCCTGCCATTCTAATTTTAGCATAACAGACCTGGCCTTCTGACTCCCCAAGAATACTATTAATGTCATTATCCTCGGACTCTGGCAAATTAATCAAACTACATCGATGTCCATTACTTCCACTGTTCTGATTGAGATTGTAAACTAACAATCTATTCCCCCCTTCAATCCAAAACAATGTAGAATTTAAGACAACAGCATTCTTACAACTAAAACGCCCCCACTCAACATTTTCATCACTCGAAACTTCAAACGTTTCCCATACACCCAAAACAGAACAAAAAACATCCACATTAAGTGTCTTTGAGGGCGTATCAAACAATGGGATACATACAACCTTATAACAACTTGCGAAGGATGAGGAGTACTCAAAGGATATACAATTAACATCATATGGACTAATCTGGGAAGGCGGTGAAGGAAGTGAAACCCATCTGTGAGTAAGTGGATTACAAACATGATAAGTTGAACTGATTGAAAGACAAAGAACCAGACCATTACTAGAAGCCACCGCGCACACTTTTGCTCCTTGAAACGATTTCTCGTTTACAAGAAATTGAAAAGAGAACAAATGTTCATTTCTATCCATAAACCCTGAATGTAATTCAGGATATGCATATCTAAACCTTCGATGCTCAACATCACAAAACATGTGATAGTGTATCCATGGGAGAGAATTTTTATTGATTTGGTACCATTTGATCATGAAATAAGGGTTTGAGAGGTTAGATAACCATACCTTTGATATGCATTTGAACTTATAGATTGAACTCAGAGGAAGATAGGTAAAGATCTCAATCAAGATATCCTCTGTTAGTGATGAACAAGTGAGAGAAGTTGAAGAAGATGCCATAGTCAACAATTAAGATCGAAAAGAACCCTAAAACGGGCAATTGTCAATTGAGCAGGGAAATTTTTGAGCTTCCAATTTGGGTTTTCCACAAAATCAAGATTGAAATAGAGAGAGATCAGAGGTTATACAAAATACAGAATCATGAAAGTGGAAAGAAAGATTATGATTGAAAAGATTGAGAACTTGAATAGGAAATCTAATTTAGGGTTTTATATCTTCACTAACTTGAAATTGAGAGTATAAGAAACAATGAATTCAATATCTGAATACAGTGAATAGCGATAATCTCCTCGAACAGATCTCATGGTTTTCATCCGGAGCAGCAGTGAAGAGGATGGAGTTGTTTAACATGTTTGGAGAGTGAGAATTTTCGCCTTGGGGATTCTCCATGCGGGTTCTACAAAAATATGTGAAACGGAAAAGGCTTTTTGTTGGAGCCCGTGGCCTGTGTGGGTGTGGGGGTACTATGAGTTTTTTTTTTCTTTTTTTTTAGGCTATTATTGGGGCGTCACATTCCATTATAGGGGCGTCACCTAATAGGACAAAACGGGTCACCCGTAAGTAATTTCAAAAATCTCTCATCTCAAATAATTGTGTAACAAAATCAACTAAACCTAGGCGTAAAATTGGAATTACGCCTGAAATCAACTGAATCTAGGCGTAAAATTGGAATTACGCCTGGAAAACAACTAACTAAACCTAGGTGTAAAATTGGAATTACGCCTGGAAAACAACTAACTAAACCTAGGCGTAAAATTGGAATTACGCCTGGAAATCAACTAAACCTAGGCGTAAAATTGGAATTACGCCTGGAAATCAACTAAACCTACGCGTAAATTGGAATTACACCTGGAAATCAGCTAAACCTAGACGTAAACGACATGCAAATCAAAGTTTACGCTTGAATTGAACTAAACCTAGGCGTAAGTTCTTCAAAAACTAAATTACGATTGAAAAATCTAGTACCGTACCCAAGCGTAACACTAGCAAAAAGTAAATAAAATCCTAATTTTACTTCGATTTCATTCGATTAAAGCACAGAAATGGGTACAAAAAGATGGGTTTGTTTGATTATTACCTTACATACACCATGGGTTGTTGTTCAAAACATGGTTCTTCAATTGATTGAATCGGTGGAATGAGTTGAGGATGAAGTTGAGGTTGATTGAGTTGTTGATTACGATCACTAGGATCAGTTTGCTTCTTCCTCATCTATTTTTAGTAGTTTTAATTGAAGGGTAATTTTGACAAATTGCTATGGAATCAAAATATCCCTTAACCAAATTTTTGGTCATCAAATATCCAAGTGAAGCCCCTCTAATGGAGTGTGACGCCCCAATAATAGCCTTCTTTTTTTTTGACAACACACTTTTTATACCTGGCGAGATTGGGGTATACCCAAACTAATTGGGGGTATACCCAATAAGACAAAATCGGGTCATTTTGAAGTAAAACCAAGCCACCCCTTAACCTTGTATTTTCTAAATGGCTAATATGTCCTTGTGTAATTAACACTAAAAAAATCTAAATGCTTAATTAATTGAGTTTAAATTAAAATTTTGAAATTATGAATTCAGTAGTCTTTAACCCGTCTTATGAGTTCGATTTTGATCAAAAAAAATTGTTTTGAAAATGTGAAAGGTCGGCAAGGTAGACGTTTGAATAAGGTGAGGGCTATGTTCCGCCGGCATGGTAGACGTTTTAATAAGACGTCGACCAATTACAGCCGGCATTGTCTACGGATGAAGAATATGCTGACTATATCTGACCGACAAGGTCTACGGATGAAGAACATGCCGACAACATATGGCCGGAAAGGTCGATAAAAATACCCTGCCGACTATAGGATTTTTGACATACAAAGAAGGTGTTACAAATGCATGATTCGTCGGCAAGGTACTAATTTCATAACCTGCCGACTATATTTTAGTCGGCAAGGTATAGAGATGGATATCTTGCCGACCCTGTAATTGCTAAATTCAGAGATGAAAAGTCGGCATGTTATTCAACCTTATACCCTGCCGGCTATATTTTGGTCGGCAAGGTCGACAAAAAATACCCTGCCGACTTTTGGTTCGTTTTGATTCTTCGTTTTTTTTTTTTTTTTTTTTTTTTTTTTTGATTTCACATGTATAGTTAGAGTGTAGAAGAAAGATTTTGATTTTTTTTATATGTTTTGGTCGGCAAGGTTTTTTAGTATGGGTAATTTGGTCTTTTAACACCTTTTAGACACCCCTTAGCACACTACTTTGGATGGGACAAAATGGGTATACCCCAATTAATCCGGGTATACCCCAATCTCGGCAGGTTTTTATATCAAATTTATTCATTATTATCTTTAAAGCATTTTATTGAGTCCAACTTTGTGCACCCCCCTAAAAACCGGGGTGCACATTCCTGCCCCAACTATTCGTCCAAATCTTCTTCCTTTTACTCCCGAAACCACTTTTGTTTCTGGTTTTGGTTTTTGATTTGCTTTTAATTTTTAATTTTACTTTTTATTTTAAAATTATGTTCAAATTTAAGAAAACTCTGCACTAATCCATTAACACATTTTCTCTCTTTGCTCTTCTCATCACCTCTCTTATCTCTTCCCATCAGCTCATCCCACTGCCGCTGCGGCATTAGGAAAAAAAAAGGACTTCAATTGTTGATCAAAAAATTAAAAAAATCAGAACCAATCTTTGGGTTTAGACATTAAATTGGACAAACTAGGAAGGAATTTCAATAAATAGATATCAACAACTTGAATATATAAAATTCAAAAATCATCACAGATCATCCCTGTAAGTTTATTCCCCAGTGTTGATTTTCCAACTATCATAACTTTATTGGTGTTGCATCCACTGAAGTGAATCAATTGATCCTGTTGATTAGCATCAGAAAAAGCAAAATTAGTCATGCTGATGAAAAGATCTATTGGGATTAAAGAATTATGTCCATTCATCTTTTCGATCAGTTACGGTGAAAACATAACAGTGTAATTAACTAAATCTCCACGAACACCTCTTCTTACTCTTCTTATGTTTTCTTTCATGTCTCCATTATCTCTCAATGTTCTATATCTTGAATACCAGAAATTGTATCTTTCATGTCTCAATTACGCTTAATTATTTTTCACTGATTTTTTCTTGTTTAGTTTAACCATTGTCAAATTTGATTGCAGCCGAAACAGAATAAAACCCATAATTGAATTAGCTAATAAAACCCCATTACGAGCTCCTCCATCAAAAGTATAGGTTTTTTGATCATTAGGTTTTGATGAAAATCAGGGTTTCGAAAATGGATTTTTTCCGATGAAAAAACATGGGGTTTTGAGAATAGGTTTTGAACAAAAAAATAAGGAAGAGATTTTGAAGAGATTTTAGTGGTTTTAGAAATTACGGAAGAGATTTTGAAGCTGCGGAAAAAACTGAAAGAAGAAATAGCAGGAAGAAACATACGCCATTAATGGAAGTTGGTATATTTTGTTTTTCTATTGTTCTCACGGAAATTTAAGAATTAGGAAAAAGAAATAAAGGAAAATCAAAACCACTCATAATAAATTTCGGCCACTAATGAGAGCCGGAACGTGCACCCCGGTTTTTTGGGGTGCACAAAGTTGGACTCCATTTTATTAATCATGTCGAGGTTCTTTGGAACTGATCGTAATATTCCTTTCCTCCATCAAGAAATGAGACTTATTTTATTTTATTTGCCAGAATGAAGTAAAGATCGCTCATTTTAGTTTGAAATCCGTTTCCATAGTAAATGATTGATCTTTACTTCATTTCTGCCATGTGGAGAAGAGCAATTAGGATAGTAGAAGGTGTTTATGTAAAATTTGATTCTCAAATATAAAACTATTTAGATAATCAAAAATTTCATTTATGAACCACAAACCCAAATTGAGCGATTTATGAGCAAATTGAAGGTTCATACCAAACGGTGGAATCGAAGAAATTAGCTACTCCCACAAATTGAGAAAAGGGTCCGACGGGGATGTGACTTAAATATTTCTTGCATATTCTTTGCCTGGGGTCTTTAGGGGCGACCCCAAAAGAATTAGGGGCGACACAAAACGACAAAAACTGTCATAATCGGTAGGTTATTTCACAATCGGTAGGTTTTTTTCGGGGCGTTTTTTTTTAATCCCAAACTACCCTTTACAATCGGTAGATAACTATACAATCGATAGTTAATCAACAATCGGGAGTAAATTTGGTTTGTATAACTTCCGAATATAAAGTAAAATCCTTTATCTTTTGAATTTTGACTATCCTATAATCGGTAGTCAAAATAGTTATCTTGACTCCCGATTAAAGTAGACCTTTGGCAAATATCCTACCATAATCGGTAGGGAATTTAGGTTATTTAACTCCCGAATATAGAGTAGCCCCAAAATGAGATTTTGCGAAAATCTTTTTTTTTGGAATTTTGGTTGAGCCTATAATCGGTAAGAAAGGAAGAGTTATCATGACTTCCGATTATACAATGGCTCTCTTTACAAATATTCTACCATAATCGGTAGTCAAAATAGTTCATATAACTACCGAATATAGAGTAGCCCCAAAATCAGATTTTGCAAAAATCCTTTTTTTTTTTTGGAATTTTGGTTGACCTGTCAGGTCGAACACAGCCGGGAGGGGCTACGCCCCGGACCCCAGGACCCACCTGTATAGCGTACCGGCATTGTATTCATGCCCGCACCGAGCTTTTCAACTGCATTGGTTGAGCCTATAATCGGTAATAAATAAAGGTATCCTGACTTCCGAATATATAGTTGCCCCAAAATGAGATTTTGCAAAAATCCTCTATTTTTCTAATTTGGTTGAGCCTATAATCGGTAGTCAAAATAGTTCATATAACTACCGAATATAGAGTTGTCCCAAAAATGAGATTTTGCAATCGGTAGCTAACTAAACTACCGATTATGAAGGGGCATACAAGTATTTTCATCCTATTTTGTCTTTTGTGTCGCCCCTAATTCTTTCGGGGTCGCCCCTAAAGACGCCAGGATTCTTTGGTGGTTCAATTGGCTTAGTGCTTCTCTCAGGTTCTTGCAATGGATTATACCTACAATTTCTATTGCAATGCATTGTGCCTACAAGTTAAACAAATATATTATATATTATATGTCGTTTATACTGTCGTTCACGGTGGGCTTTTAAATAAGGTAACATTCACGGTGGCTTAGTATTTCATGAGAAACCGGAATGATTATAGTTATGAATGGGCGTTTGAACACTTGAAATTACTTTTCTTGCCTGATAGGTGTCTAAAACACCTAATTTTATATCTAGTATTTATGCTTTCTTTGCTATTGTCGTGTAAATTATGTATCTTATGTGTGATTTTGAGTTTTATACGTGTTTTGGAGTTATTTGAGCAAAAGGAGTAAAACTCATTCATTTTGAGCATGAAGGGGAATTTGATCATTGTACTGGCAAGCGATACTCGGAGCCCAGTCAAATATAAGGGACAACCCTTTGGATTCTAGTGAGAATTGCTAAAAGCACCCATGGGTGGTAATGGGCGCCCATACTATTAGATCTAGTTGGGTCGAATTCTATTGTTTCAGACAACATTTCCTTCAATTCTTCTTGAGCTGCAAATGGGAATTACTGCTGGAGAGTTGAATCAGAGGGAATAGTGGTGGATTGATGATGAACCAGTGAAGGATTATAAATCTAAGTCAGTCTGGTGGATGTGTTCAGTTCACAAGGGTAGGAGTTCGAGTGCAGAAGACATGAAAGAAATTAGGCTAGAAATTTGGATAGAATCTAAGCCGAGAAATGAAGATAAGAAAGGAGATACTGCTGTTGTTACTGTCAATTGAAGAAATTAGGGCTTCTCTCGATCAGGAGTTAGGGTTTATCGAGATGGATAAGAATAAATCACAAATCTACGGTTTGTTGTTGAAATTAAGAAGTGGGTTTTGATGTTTGTGCTCAAGGAAATAAGAGATCGAGATTACAATGGAGATACAATGGGTCTGGTGCTGTGGTTCGAGAGGGGGAAGATTTAGAAGCTGTCAAGTGTTGAATGAACATTGCAGTTATGGTGACTGCGGTTGTGGTGGATGCAGTTCATGCCATGGAGATGGTGATGGACTGGTGGTGGCTATTGAAGCTGCAGAAAATGTATTTGTTGCCAGATGAATTTAGAGATGGAGGAAGACGAAATAGATTTGCTGTTGTTATGGTTAGAAGGAAGATTAGTTTGAATTGGAGGACACAGGCAGTGAAGATAATCAAGGGTTGTTGTTGCAGTTAAGGATATTATGATGATGAATTAAGGATGGGTTTGGCCCAGATTCAATGAAGATCGGAGGTGATGGGACTGATGTTGTAGCTGGAACTGCAGGTGGTTTGGTGCTACTCAGACTGCAGATTTGGTTTGAATGATTCAGGTGAAGAAATGGAGGCAGTTATGAAGATGAAGTTGGTGTTGCTAGAACTTGCGTTGGTTGCAATATGGAACTGCAGTTGGGGTTTTAGCTGTGAGCTCTTGCAGGAAATTGAATCTGGAATGATTGAAACTACAGAATGAGCTTAGATGAATATAAACCAGGAGATTGCAGTTGAGCAGAAGAACTGAGAGTGCAAGCGGCTGGATGGACTGATGTTGGATGGAAGAAGGTTGTAGTTGTTGTTTCTATGGAGGGTTTGATTGCAATGGTTCTTGGTTTTGGTAGTTGAGTCTGAATTTTAAGAACTGGTGCTGGGATGGACCTGGTGATGACTGTGGAGATGCAATTGAGCTGAAATGGGTTGAGAAGGTGATACAATGTGGTGCAGAATAATGGTTTTCTTATGGAGATAGATGGTGATTGTGCTAGGAATGTTTCAAGCTGGTGTTGTTGGCCTGGTTGTGCTGAGAAGGTATGAGGTGCTGAGATGGTTGTTATAGCAGCAAGGAGTCATGGCAGCGGCAATAGTTGTGTTACTGCAGTGGGATGTGATTTTAGTGGAATTACATGATGAATGGGAGTTGTTCTTGCTGTTGTGGATGAGATATGAATTGCAAGAGTTGTAGTCAGTGAAGAGAGTGGTACAGCTACAGATGTATGAGGATATGATGCTGAGCCATATGGAATGGATGCGCAAGGATGAGTCTGCAATGATTTAGTGAATCTGAGAATATGTCTGCCAGGTGCTGAGCAGTAGTGTGAGTTAATGTGAATGGCCTGAGAAGTTAGATCAATGCTAGGATAATTTGCAGGGAACTAAACAGTCAGCGAAAACTGTGCGAAAAGAGAGCAGAATTGGTGCGCCGGTGGTACTAGCCCCGGTTGTCGGATTTCGGAAGTTAAAGTATGGATTGTAAAGTTTCATTGAATCGTGAAGGGGGTATGAGTCGAATGCAAGAGTCGGCCGCGGCATATATGAGTTTGGAGTTGCGTTTTTGGGCACATTTTCGCAAGAATTCAAGAATTGGTTTAGATGGTTCATATGTGATGTATTGCTCTGAATTGTGAGTGTATGAACTGCAGAGAAGGATAGTGAGTTGCTGGGAGTTGTGGTAGTCGGATACAGGTTCAGGTGGTCGGAGATAGTTTCACGGTGACCGGTTTCCGGTGATGACGTCAGCAATCCGATGGCCCAGTTTTGCACTCAGAATTTCTAGAGAAGATGTTTTAACTATGGGCTTGGTGGACCACTCGGAGATGGGTTTTGAGAAGACCTAAATTTGGAAAGAGTATCCTTTTGGAATGGGAGAAGCATATAAATAGAAAAGTCTTTCTCTAAACCTACAGAAAAATCTTTTGCCTCTACTTTTGTTCTAGGGTTTCACATGATAGATTCTTCTAAACTCTTTGTGATGATTTCCAAAAACCCAAGTAGTTGATTTATTTTTATTGGTTAAAGATGTAGTTGGATTTTGAAAACAAGTTATGGATTTTATGAATTAGTTTTCTCTCAATATTCTCGTTCACTTTCTACGGTTAATAATAATTGCATAATTGATGTATTGCAATATGATTGAATGTTTGCTTAGTTAAGTCTAGAATTGATTGAACTTACATCCATATTTATAATTTAGGGTTCATCATCAAGCGATAACCTTGAATACGAGTAGCATGATATGATTATGGTTTGTAGTGATACATCCTTGTAGTCATATGTAGAAATTGACCTTTGTTCGAATTGTGTGCGCAATGTATTACAATTGCATTGATTAGCCTATTTCTGAAACTTAATGCTCCTAGGAATTGAACTTGATTAGCGCAAGGCGTTAGGTTATTCTTTAGGTAGAATTCACATACGCAGCTCTAATGTGTGTGTTGATGACTTAGGAAATTTATGGAGTATTCTTGCAATAAGATATTCTAGGGCTTTTGATGATAGCGAGATTAAATACGAATTCTAATCATACATTCAAAACTTGTTTACAATTGAAGATGAAACCTTTATCCAATATTTCACAACCTTGATTTGCGTGCTTTGCTTTTATTTTAGTTTTAATTTTATAAAAATCGAAAACCCCTTGTTATCTTTAGGAAACCAAAACATATTGACAACCCAAGACCTCTCTGTGGGAACGATCCTTTCTTGCCCTTGCTTCATTATATATTTTGAGTAGTAAGAAAGTGTAATTATTTTTGACGCCTGCAACATCGATCATTGCCCCATGAGCTTCTAAGAATGATAGTACGCAACCGGCAATGATGATGCAATAATGGTCATTATTTCCTTGGTTTTATGAAGCAATGGTGGACAAAAGACAACTGTCAAATAATTTGTATAGTCGTTTTTTTGGGCTAGAACACTCCCCTGGAGTTCCTACGGATCTTTTATTTGTTGCAAATACTAGTATTTTGGGAATGTCATAGCATATGGTATTTTGTGGTTCATTATTTTGGGTTTAATATTGACATTACTTTTTACAACAAAATTCCAGCAGTGTGTTGGCTCGTTTCAGAAAAGAATAACCAACAATCGTTTTATCCGTCTTAAGGTAAAGGAAAATTTTTCATTTATTACCGGTTTGTGCTTATATAATAAGCCGAGGTTGGTTCCAAATCGCTTTAATGAATGGCTGAAATTATACAATCACAACATGATATTTCGGGATGCTTAAACACTTTTAGAGAAGCGATAAAACACGAAAACATTTGAAGTGAACTAAATGTGATTGTTTTATGGAATATGGTTATTTTTATTCCTTTTTTTGTGGTCGCTTATATAATATTATAAACTTTGAATCACGCTCATTGAATGAAATAGTTTTAGTTCAAATTTTACTATGTTATTAATCCGTTATTAATATAGTTAGAAGTTAACAAATCTAAAGTGAATTTCTTATTTGAAACTACTTTAGTCCAACCAAATACTCCTTAACCAAAACATACATTTTCTCTTAACTTAAGATAGACGAGTAACCTCCTTCCAAGATAGCTTTTCCTTACGCTTAAGGGCCTAGAATTTTTTAAGCATAATTTGGAATCGGTGTCACGATCACCTCACCAAATATAAAATGCAATGTAGTTTCTCCATAAATCTCTCGCAGAAGCAATTGACGGTTACGCCACTATATTTTGGGAATGCGGGTAACAAATCAAATATTTCTAATGGTACTTTTACACGTTATTCGGCTTCCAAATCCCAATCATCCATTTGATTGATGTATGCAAATACATGCCACATCCTTACATTCTTACAAAATAAAATTAAAATAAGCATAAAAACATAACCAAATTATAGATAATAATTTAAATAAGATATAATAAGGCGGAGTTCCTTACAATTGTTGAATTGATTGTACAATTTCACAAGTATTTATAGGCAAATAACAATTATTGGTCTGGTAGTTCACGATGATGTTCCCTATCTTTACGCTCTGAAAAGAAGAGGGTATCAATTACACCACCAACGTTTTCTTTCGGAAACCTATAAGGTAAAACCTAATACTATCAATACGTTGATCTATAGAAGACCCTTGTAATTGATTATACATACGGTTTTTCTGCTTACGTACTACTTGTGATATTCTTATTATAAATATATAAAAAAATATAATGCGAAATGGATAACACAAGACACCGAAAATTTTGTTAACGGGAAAACTATAATATTATAGAAAAAAACCCGGCCCAGTCCATATTGAACACACACTAACTCAAGATGTTACACCTCTTTCCTACTATCAAACTTCGGACTAGATGTGGAGACAAATTATACTGACAAAATTGCCATGCTTCATTATTATTCAAGCACATGTAAACATCCTAGAAAAATCTCAATTCTATTTCGAAGTTGGTCTTGTAAATATTCTAGCAGAACAAAAGTTCTTTTTAGAAGATGCTCTTGTAAATGTTTTAGCAGAGAACAAGTTCTCTTTAGAAGATGCTCCACAGTACCTTGTGAAGACTAGTCTTATATTGTCTCTAACAAGATACATATTTGATTTCCCTTTAGATATTTCCAATCAAATTTTGGAAATCCGGTTGCAATAGACAAGTTCAACAAACCTCACCGGCACGGATGTGGACCACTTACACTCTCATCAATGAGAATCCTATATCACTAACAACCTCTCAAGAATAATCCAAATAAATCAAAAAAGAGTTTAGATATTTATCTTAAGGATTACAAAGTCTAAGACAAAAAGAACTTTGTGATTTATATCTATCTTATTCCTAATCTAATGTTCACGAACTTCAATAATTCTAGTAGAACAAGATATGGATAGAAAAACTATCAGGTAAAAATATATTCTGATCGATCTTCACGAATCCATAAGTGAAGTCTTCAAAGTCTTAACCTAGAATACAGTTCTGTGAATTACAGAGGACGGCTCTAGATTTGAAACTAGAACACAAGAGTATTGGGGATTAAGAAATCATATTGCAAGAGTCTCTCTATTTATAGATTTTCAAGGCTCCAGCTAGCTTTGAATTCAAGCTAAGGTTGCATAGAATTAAAACAAACACTTTCCTAATTTAGATTAAATTCTTATTAGGGATTCATCTAAGAATGTGAAAGGATCCGCCTTGAAAATCCCACTTTCCTAGTTCTCATCTAATCATGATTTTCAATCCGTAAGTTGTTGTTTAGGGCCGGAGTTCATGAGTTCCCAGACGCTGAAGTAGGTTACAACTAGGAGTTCATGAGTTCTGAGACATACTATGGGTACAACTGCAAATTTGGGTATGAATTCTTGTTTTATTTGGGAGATGATGAGGATTCTCTTACCTCATAAATCTCATTCATTACAATCAGAGAAATTTCAAGGGTTTAAAAAAAAATTGCCTTCTCCTACTTCGTATACCTCTGGTTCTATAAACAAAAAGAAAAAACATAGTTTTGATTTTTAAATAATAAATATAAAACAAAATTATTAATCAAATATAACTGTTAGAGCATTGCTCGGTCGAACTCGCATGCGTTGCTATCTCAAGCATGTTTGTCAATGTTAGTGATCAAAACTATAAGTCTTTATTTCTAGCCTATGTAGCTAAAGGTCTCGGACTAGGATATAAAGTGTAGCTGAGCTCAAGAACTCCATGGAAATCATCATACAAGACGAATGACTACTCGAGGAACCGGTGGAACTTCATCGACTAAAAGGTATGTGGAGACTTGAACTTATCTGTCACTCAAAAGTCTATTTACTCTATCTCCTACTCTTGAGACAAAAGTTGTTTAGACGTATAGACTTTCATTATACACATTTGCTATTTCGAGCCGAGTTTAACTCGCCTATCTATTTCTCGAAATATATGTTGGTAAGCTTTCGCTTTAATCTAATTCATCTTTACCTAGTGACAAAAGTCATGATATGTTTCAATCATTTTGGAGATTGCTCTGAGGAAAAATGGTCCGTGAATAACGGATATATAACGTTCTCTGATAATGTTTCAATGATTGAAATGAGGGTTTAGATTACATAACCATTGGTAGGATATAAGCATTGTTGTGGAAACACATATATGTATAAGTCCTTATTCCTTGAACTAAAGTTTGCGAACTTTGTTGATCAAGATAAATGGAAGTGGCGCAAGCCAAGTCCGCGAACTGGTGGAAGTTCTCACCCGAGAATTTCTGTTGGAGTTTGTGTACTCCTTCCATGAGCTTAATTCCGCGAACCCAGTCCGCGAACTTGAGTAGGTTATATCTAAAACCGGTTGTTCTTGAACTCATGTTTATATAAACTAAGGAATGCTTTTGCAAACCGTGGCTATGAAGTTCATGAACCGATTCGAGTGAATCAAACCGTTTTTGCTTCGATTGTGTCTTGTGTAGTTACATAAGATCTAAGCAATTGAACAACTCTCTAGCTAGTTCATTTGAGTCATTTGAACTAGTTATGGTGAAGAAGAATATGGTTGATATGAGAGTGATCATATGGCTAACCAATTGGTTGACTATTGTTGAACCAACAAATGTTAATGTTTGGGTATGGTTCATAAACCCAAAATTGAACATTTCGTTTGTGTGTAACAAGCCAAGTTTTCGATCTGACGGTTGAGAAATATTAGCTTGAATCTAATCAGGTTTTCATCTAACGGTGAATATTGAGTGCTTTATTACTAAGTAACATTGATTGCAAATCCTGATTTGAAAGACTATATGAGGGAGAACTCTAGCAACTGGGAAACCTAATCCCCACACTTTACGTGTGATACTAGTTTGCTAAGCTAGAGTCGCGATTCTCCTTTAACCTTTGGTTTTCTTCTTCTAAAACCAGGTTAACGACTTAAAGATTTCATTGGGATTGTGAAGCCAGACTGGTATTACTTTTCTTGTAGTTGTGTGATCTGATCTTGTTGTTTTTATCGTACAAGTATAATTGAAATAAGTGGCTTGAGATTTATATCTCCGATAGGAAAGATAGAAAATAAATAACAAACACTTCGTCTCATCGTTTGTGATTCCACAATATCTTTTTTTGCTGTGTCGATTAAGATTATTGTGAGGTGATCAATAATACTAGGCTGTTCTTTGGGAATATAAGTTCGGGTTATTGATTGGTTCCTGTTCACCTTGATTTATCAAAAGACGGAACAAAACTCATAGGTTTATTCGTGGGAGACGGATTTATCTATTATTAAATGTGTGATACAGATTTGTTTATTAAAATCTTCGACTTTGGGTCGTAGCAACTCTTAGTTCTGGGTGAGATCAGCTAAGGGAATCAAGTATGTAGCATCCCTTTGGGATCGAGGCGTAGGAGCATAACCGTACCTTGGATCGGTGTGAGATTGATTGGGTTTCAACTACGGTCCAGAGCGAAGTTAATTTGGAGTAGGATAGAGTCCGTAGCGGCTTAATACAGTGTGTGTTCAACTGGACTAGGTCCGGGGTTTTTCGCATTTGCGGTTTCCTCGTTAACAAAATTCTGGTGTCTGTGTTATTTCTATTCCGCATTATAATTTTTTATATAATTGAAATATCACAGGTTGTGCGTTGTTCAATCAATTAGAATATCCGACCTTTTGGTTGTTGATTTAAATTGATTGACAATTGGATATTGGTCTTTGGTACCATCCAAGTTATCTCTCTTTGATAAAGACTCGCAGATTTCTATTTGCTTGAGTAAAGATCAAATCGGGAGAGATTGAGATATAAACTCGTTGATATACTTTTTATCTAGATTGAGTCTGACTGTCTAGTGGATTCTCTAGAAAGTATATTGGAGTTTGTCCATACAAATTGCTAAGTGAAATATTGGGTGTGGTTGTTAGACTCCCGCTTTTTCAATTGGTATCAGAGCAGGCAAACACGTTTAAGACCTTATAAGTCTGTGTTTGTAGCGATCTAACTCTATGGACAGAGGTGCTATCTCTACAAACGTTCCACCAGTCTTCGATGGCTCTAATTACTTATGGTGGAAAATTGCTATGCGAGCTTTTCTTCAAGCGTGTGATTTTCAGTCATGGGTATATGTTGTTAATGGCTATGATCCTCCCGTCCTGGAAGTTGGTGATGTAAACGTTCCCAAGAATATTGGTGAATACACCCCTGCTGAGGTACTTGGTGCAAAGCAAAATTCCGACAGTTTGAATGCCATCATACATGCCATTACCCCAAATCTTCAGCACCGTGTGACAAACTGCACTAAGTAATAAGGTTTTTAATTTGTTCGTTGTAGTAGTAAATAAGATTCCTTCTCTCAGACTTGCGAAGATTAAATTTAAAGGTTTAATGAAAATAATAAAAAAAAGGCGAGAGTTACTGGGCCTAGGATTCCACCGAATTCATATCAATAGGTTCAATTTATTTATTCTCAACAATTAAAGCTCAATAAACAAAATAACACCGACTCTTATTTTTTCCAAGGTAGACTCTCAAAAGATTAATTGTATCCCCTAAGCATAGATTAACTAAACAAAGCATAACCTATCTAATTGAATAACAACCAATTTAATCAATCATAATTCTATTCAAAATAATGCAAAAGTCAAATAGAAAATAAAATAAATTCACCCATGCATGAAGTTCGGCTTCCTCCGTCGACCCAGTGTTGGGGTTTAGTTCATCACGTCGAAAACACACTTAAAATATTTATTTCATGGCTCAAAAGTGTTTGCAAATGATGAAAAGGATAAAAATCAAATAAACCAGGAATTTACAACAGCTGAGAAGTGTTGCAATCCTTTGTTACAGTATACGATAAAACAAAAGTGATGTAGTCACTGCATTCAACGGTCATTGAAAGCTCTGTTGCAAAACCGGGAATAAACCACGGTTTATTAACGACAGGATTTCTCAGCCTTATGTTCTTGGTGTTCTTGGAACAACAGCAGCAGAAATTTCTGCAACTTGATTTTCACATCTCTGTTACCTCCCCCCAAACTCTCTCTCTCCACTCTGATTCACACACAACCTTTATATACCGAACATGAATAAGAATCTCTCATCATTCATCAAAAATATCCAGCAATCAATCAAGTATATTCGGTTTTATTTCCATGCAGATATGGAAAATATCTTTCCCCTTTTCTCTTCTTCGCATGCCTGTTAGCCGTTAAGTCTCTTATATTATGTCCTTCACGCTCCAAATTGCAGGCTACACACTCCAGGCATGTTATAGATTCATTAAAAATCGTTTTCACCTCACACCACACACACAAAACTCGGGAAAGAATAACAGAGCAAATATCTTCCTTTTGACGCGTCATTACCGTTGGCTTGGGACTCTCTGATGGGATAAGTAAGAATCTTAGAGGATATATCTTCCTACAAATACATGTTGTTTTCCAAAATAACACCAACAGCATCCCATGAATATCTCCGTCTCTGTTTTGTTCGAGTTCATATTGCCGCTCAAATTCTTCGATTCTGATGGACTTACCAGTCCTGTTTAGCTGCACCAGGCCCAATCTGATCGTTAGTAGCACTTGAATCCTCCTAAAAATCCACCAAATCCAAAACAGGGATGATCGGGTTTTTTTTTTAAAAGAAAACTGTAATGCTTTGACTTCTTCAATCTCAGTTCTCCAGCCAATTACAACCCAAAGCATCAATCATACCATGACTGTTAAGCTCAAACAGACCTTCCCATGCAATTTAGGCCATTGAGTCTCCTTGAATCTCCTCCAAAATACGAACCCTAATTCTGGTTTCTGAAGAACACCGTTTCCCGCCAAAAATAGAAATTTAAATGGTAGGGACGACCTCCCCCTAACAGAAATAGGGTGTGAATAGCAGTTGGCTCCCATGGGGTGTAAATAGTAATTGAGGTGCCCCTTAGTAATTGAGGTGCCCCTTATCCAAAACTGAGAGTCCGAATAACATGTGTCCTCCGGGGGTGCTTTTATCAACTTTTCGAGCTAAATCTCCACAAGAGCTTATTCTTCCAAAAACAACTAAAACAAGTTTATTAGTGATAAATTGAGTCCCAGCTAATGTATTTATGGGTGAATATGCGTCGCACTTTCGTGCTCATCACTAAGTCGCAAGAAGCTTGGGATATCTTAAAAACCGTTTTTGAAGGTAATACCAGTGAAAAGGAAGCTAGGCTTCAAAACCTTAATTCCGATTGGGAAAACCTTCGTATGGCAGATGAAGAAACATTTGATGAATTTAATCACAAAGTGTCTAAAATTGTTAATGCATCTTTTGCATTGGGTAAGACTATTTCTGAAAAGGATATTGTGATGAAAATTCTCAGATCGCTGCCATCCAAATACGAATCTAAGAAGCATGCCATCGTTGAGGGAAATAATCTTGATAATCTCTCCAGAAATACGCTGGTTGGGAAGCTTAAGATCTTTGATCATGAACATTCATCCAAGACTAAGGATGTTGCGTTCAAAGTACTAAAGGACACTAAATTACTTGATAAAAGTAAAAAATTATATATCTCTGAAGATGATCACTCTGAGACAGATTCATCAGATAAAGATCTTGACAAATTAGTCTCGATGATCACAAGACAATTTAGGGATCTTCTGCTGAAGAGAAGTAAACGGTTCTCCAGAGATAATCCTAAGGCATCAGTCAAACCTCATAATCGTGTTCCTCCTAAAAATATGGATATTGATGAAACTGATGACGAGAATATTCCTCAGTGCTTTAAGTGTAAAGGATTTGGTCATTTTGCAAACGAGTGCCCAAATCGTAAAAAATACACTGGGAACAAAGGTCTTGCTGCAACTCTTGATAAAATGTCTGACAATTATGATTCTAATGAAAACGAGAAATCAAGTGTTGCACTTCTTGGTGAAAGTATTGATTTTGATAATTGTAGCAATACATACATCAATCTTGATATTCTTTCAGAAGATAATCCAACTATTCTGGAAGATAAAGTTGATCCATACTTTGGAAACTCTGTTTATAATGTTTCAGGTTCCACTATGTGCCCAGTTGCGTGCACATCTCAAAAGCCTGACTTTTATCCTAGATTGACGTGTTCGTATTGTTCTCAAATGGGTCATGAACTTTCAAGATGTTACAAGTACAAACACCAACTAAGGCACGTCAACAAACTTCAAAGAAGAGAAAATCATTTAACAAGGAAGCTTAAACTTGCTCAGAAGACTGCTGAGGTATGTAGGATTTTATCTTCATCTAAGAAGTTAGTTTCCAAGGACAAACCAAGACCATTAGAGAAGAAGGTATGGTCAAGTCGGTTTGATAGACAGAATTCTGAGGATTCCTCTCATGAGGAAAATAGTGGACAAATTGTTGTTCACCGCAACACAAGTTAATTGTGTTGTTTGATGAAAATCTTGTCTCATGTGCCTGATCAAAGAGACAATGATTTTGTACCTTACAGGCTTTAGGAAAATTTTTTCTTCTCTTTTCTTTTTCTTAGTTTTGATTTTGTGTCTGTCAAACAAAAAGAAATGGTACTATCGACAATTCTACTCTTCACAGGGTTGAGAGTGGTCGTATACGAACCTGTTAAAGGTTTCGAAACCCTACATTCCTTTTCCTTCTTTGAAACTCCTTTTTTATCCCAAGACTACTTTTTGAGTCTGTGATTTACTCTCACAAACCCATACACCTATGGATGCTCCAAGTGCTCTGTCTTCTGATAGAAAGGATGTTAATATGATTATCAAGCCATCAATCATGAAGAAAAACGAAAAATCTCCGTTAGATCCAACATTGAAAAGAAAAAAGAAGGAATGTGAGGAAGCCAAGAGCCGTTCCTTCAAACTCTCAGAAGTTTTATGATGTTCTTGAAGTGTTGAAAGAGCTGGGAAAGGAGATTCAACAAATAAAGGCTTTTGTGTTTAAGACTCATGAGATTCAGAAGGCCCTAGTTCGACATCATCAGCCAAGAAGGTTTATTGATATAAACTCCTACCTTAATGAACCTTATGTCCCAATGGTTGTTGACGACAAGGAGTTCGGGGACGATAAAGAATTCTTCAAAGGTCTTAACATCTAGTAAATCTTCTATTTTTCTTTTTTTTTTAGAAGAATAACTAGAGTTTGGAATAGCCATTATTGTGATTACACATAGCTATGTCCAACATTCTCATCTTCATGTTTTTAGATTTATTGGTTTAACTTCTAAACTTGTTTGGAAGATGATTTTTGCAGTATTAATCTTTATGGTTTTATATATTGCAATTATTTATGGGATATGTGTGTTTGCGTCCGTGAACTATGATTGTCCCATATGTTGTCAAAAGTAAAGTCTTTCGTAAGTCGATATTCTTATATTGATAAAGGAATGAATGGACTTTTGAAATACATAAGTTAAGCCTATATTGTCAATTATTGATGGAAGATAGGTTAAAATCTTTTGTTTTTCAAGGATTATGTCTATTGTATGTCATGATGCAAATTGTGATGGAAAATAGAATGAATCCTTGTGTATTCCGTAGTAAATAATCTTCCCTGATCCATATTTTTGTGTATTACTGTGAGGCTCCGTAATGTGTCTTATGTTGAGCACTAAAACAATCAAAGTTGATTATTTTCATGATTATGTTTGTTGTTGTTCCATAAGGTACTTTATGACGAGTATATTGAACTAAATTAATCATCTTGTTTGGTTATTTAGTTATGACTCCATAAGTTTTCTTGTGTTTGAGCACTTTTGATTGGGTTGGTTATTTTCATAATTAACTTAGTCATTGCTCCATAGATTCTATTATGTGAGTATGGACAATTAAATTAATTACTCTTTGTGGCTGACTACACTTTTAAACTGACTCATTATTTAGCCTATTCAGATACTAGAGATAGATGACTCGGTTTCTGTCTCATTTATCATCCAACATCATCTTCTCCATCACATTTTATTTTGTCCTCTCTCTCTATCGTTCTCCCAGTAAATTTTCCCTCTTTCTACCATCATCACCATCTTTATCATCAACATCAAAACCAAACCCCTATTGTCATCGTCGTCGAGGAAGAAAGGTATCGGCACTACCAACACATGAACTATTTCTTTTCTTCTTTTATTTCACTTCTATCAAGTAAACCCTAGATTCATATTTTTTTTTCTTTTCCTTTTGATTTTTCCACTCAATCTTTAACCTGATCTCTAATATTAGTTCAGAATCATGTTCACCATGTTATTATCTGGGTTAAACAGATTATAAATCGTTTACAGATTACCGTTTTTTTGACCTAATGAGGGAAATCATAGTAAATCTGATTGCAAACTTTCTATGTTCTATGAGTGTTGTTGGTGCGAGATTTTCCCTCAAAATCCTTTCTCTTTTTGCGGAAGTTTCTTTGTAAACACACTTGGAGATTCATTTACTCTTTCCATAGATTCAACTAATTTGGGGTTTTTTTCTTCAAATGAAAGATTTAGAACAAAGGTATAACCTAAACCCTAGTTTTGATTTATTGTTTTTTCCTTTTCAATTAGATAAAAATGCAATGATATGATTTGTTTGATTTTAGTGCAATAATGTAAATCCGATGATAAAGATGTCTTAATTTTGCATTCACCTGTTTAAATTCTGGTGATTGGTTTTTTTTGTTGTTGTGTTGACTGATTTTGTTTTGTTACTTTTTGCTCAGGGGGTGCCTTCTTATTAGACAATTCTTTTTCCACAATGATCCATTTTTTTTTTGCAGATTTGGGAAGAGGTGTCCTTGGATGCAGGGGATTGCATTTCAGTTTCAGAGCTACACAAGGAGGACTGAAAATTGGTAAGTTCTTCCACTTATTACTCATGATTAAGTTTCTGTAAGAGTTGTAAGTGCTCTCGAAAGTCTCTCTAACTATTGTGTTCTTGCTGTCACCTTGTGGTTATTATCTCAATTGCAGATGTACTAGAATTGTAGATAGGTAATGCAACTGTTGTTCTTGCTGTCTCCTTGTTGTTATAAATTTTCAGTTGTTAATGCAACTGCTGTTCATTGCTGTCACCTTATTGTTCTTGGTGATTACTTAGAATAATTTGCCCTTAAAAGTTATGTTTTATACCTTAGACATTTCAGTCTATGTCTACGTCAGTCAATAATGTTCTTCATTGCAGGATGACTACCTTGGTGTCAGTCATTCGAGCATTGTACCTAGTTTGTGCTGGAAATTAACATGTATGATTGATTTTTTTGTTTTTGCTAATTTTGGTGAAGAGGGCCAATAGTTAGAAAATTTACCGACGAGATTAAAGTTTCTGGATACTCTACTGATAGACACATTTTTATGTCTGAATTGTCCTCAGTGTCTCTATTGTTAGTGCTTGATTTTGTACTTATTATGGTGGTTTTATGTTTGTGTAGGTGTTTTTGGAGAAATACACTTGTGTGGAAAAAGTTGCTCGAAAAATGCTATTTGGACCCCCGGAGAAAAGTACTAAAGGCACCCTCATTTTGGATAAGGGAACCCCCGTGCACCCCTCAAGGCATCCGCTATTCGCACCCCCATCCCTGTTACCTCATCTTCTTCATTCAAATTCCAGTTTTGGCGGGAAAAAACAACTCTCAACTGATAGATTTAGGGTTGGCGATTTGAGCTTGTTGCGGGGAGACTAAAAGGCTGGAATTGATTGGGTATGTTTCTATGGGCTAGACAGAGATGGTAGAGGTGTTAAATTCGATCCAGTTTGGCTAGAATTTATGTGAGAAGAAAACAGGGCAGTCCGTGCATGGGAGAGTTATTTCGCGGGATTGCATGAGTTTGAACGAATTCTGAGCATGTTTGTTGACTCGAGAAACTGTTTGGTGCGTGTCAGAGATAAATAAGGAAGATTCAGCAGCTGCAGACGCGTGCAGGAGAAGAAAAAGGAAACATAAAATCCCGAAGCTGGCAGAGTTAATGAAGATTTTTCCGAAGTTATTACAAGGATTTTGAGGCCCTGTCGAGTATATAAAGAGTTCTGGGATGTCATAGAAGGTTTACGGAGTGTTTGGGAGAGAGACAGAACATCACAGAGCTGAAAAATCAAGTTGCAGAAAACCACCATTTCTGCTGCTGCTGGGAAGAACACGAAGAACAAAAGACCACCAGAGGAATTCGTTCATGCTACAGTGACAACAACAATTAGACGAGGGTCGCAGAGCTACAGTAACAGCAGCAGTTCATCTTTATCGTTCTCTGTAACATGTTTGCAATGTTTGCAACAATTATAAACGTTGCAAACACCCGATTTTCATCATTTTCTCCATTTCATCTTTGTAAACACCCTTTGAGCAATAATAATGATTTTTGAGCGTGTTTCCAACATGATGAGAGGCTAATTCTCCTACAACCAAGGCAATGAGGAAGCTATTTATGCATGAATAATTGGTAACTATTATATTTTCTCTAATTTATAATTTATAATTCACTCAATCACTGCTTTTGCAGAGTTCTTAATTGTTTGCGTAACTGTCCTAATTAGTTGTGAATCAATTTGATAGGTTATACTTTTTTTAGTCAATTGATAATCTATGCTTAGGGAATACAATTAATATTTGAGAATATTCTTGATTGTTTGTGAATTAGGAAACAAGGGATTTAAAAGATAATTAGAGTTTTGGAGGATTTACCATTATTTATTCATGTGTAATAATGGAATCAGTGTCTTGGTTATTTTTAATATCTTGAAATCAAATTTTGAATTAAGTTTTATTGTTAAGTTTTATCAAGTCTAAAATCTATTGCTTTCACAAGTCTCAACGAACCTATTTACTACAACTTTTAAAATCAAATCATCTACGACCAGGAGAGAGGTTTCAAGTTGAATCTTGGCTTTATGCACCTCTCGGACCAAACACTAGTTACTTGTCTTCTCTGTTTCTTTTCGTTATGACAACTTTTGTTAATGAGAAACGTTCCAATCTAGAATTTGACCTTTTCAGTTGACAATGGCTGAAGCTGCAGAGAGGCCACAACTTTGTTCTGGACCTGAAAGAGAGGTACCTGCACAATCAGTGATAGTATTCACATAGTATTTCAGTGGCGGACGGATGAGGAATATTGAGTATGGAGGTACAATATTGAATTGTCTCGTGAGGGCTCATGAGGTACAGAATTTAGCGCCTTTCTTATCCCTTATAACTTGGTACTTTATTTTGACTAAAAATAATGAGTACTGCTCGTTTCTGGCACTATATTCTTAGCGATCAAAAAAGTAAACAACTTATAACGAGTGTATTTTCATATCAGGGATAACCAGCTTATGAACTGGGATTGCATCTTGCAGACGGCCATATCTGATATTGAAGTATAATCCCAAACTTTAAATGTATCTTCTGTCGTTGAAGATGTACTTAGGAAAAATGGAACTCATTTTAGAAACATCGATATGGTTTCGAGAAAGGCAGAAGAATCAGGTACAGTTCTCATTCAACCCTTTTCTTTTCTTTTCTTGATTTCAATGGAGATTTCTGTTTTTTTCCTAAAAAAATATGAGGGAATTTAAATCAAGGTTGTTTTTTGTTTAATGAAATTTGATAATGGATAATTGCAGCATTAAGGAGATACGAAAAAATTGGTTTCTTTTTTTCTGTATATATAAATTTGTGTCTTCTACTATTATATGTGAATGTTACTATTTATAGTTCTTTGTAGATGGTGAGCCCATTCATATGTTGCCTTACAATTGACCAGGTAATCTTCGTTCATTTGTGTGTCACTGTATTGTATGGTTGTTATAGGCTTATTTTCCAATTCACTAGCCTTCCCTTCCCTCAGATGAAAAAAAGTCTGATGCATCATTTCGCACCCCTTATACTGGATGTGAGTTGCTACTAAGTCAGGTAATGTAGCAGATAATAATTTTAGAGATCGTAGAAGAGGTAACAGGAACAGAGACTTTGTTCCCCCAACAACTGAAGAAGTCAACAACAATAATAAATCATTACAGGCGAGAAGACAATCTGTATTCGAATTAACTAAAGGTACAAAAACTAAATTCAGTGACAACGGTGCTGAAAATTCGAGTAACGTAAACACTGGGAAGTTTGATGTTCTTAAAAATATGGACGAAACTGAGGCAGATGATGTGATGGGCGACAACCAAGAAGGTGAGGGTGAAGAAGTGGAAAATGTTTATGATGAGTCATCCAAAGATGTAGGGGATAAACCTATAACTCCTG
Source organism: Papaver armeniacum (assembly GCA_023531295.1). Classification (NCBI taxonomy): domain Eukaryota; kingdom Viridiplantae; phylum Streptophyta; class Magnoliopsida; order Ranunculales; family Papaveraceae; genus Papaver; species Papaver armeniacum. Next base: position 108,986 of record JAJJWW010005081.1, read on the forward strand.
AATTTGATATCTGTAGTCAGCAATCGAGAATAATCCCGCCGGTTCTTCGAGATGATGGAGTTGTTGTGAATGAAATCATACCTGAAACTATTGTATCGTAGAGCAGTACCTTAGTCATCGCCCATACTACTCAAAACTCAGTAATAGTAGTTGATGATCCCACTATTACTGAAATTAGACAGGGGTTGTTGTTGGTAACAATAAAAGACGTAAACGTACGAATAAATCTAAAGAGAATCTCTCGGAAGAGGAAATACGTATGTCAAAGTTCGCTCAAGAAATTATAGATGCTGCAGCAAATAATCTTATTGATGAATTAGTGGAGAAGGTGGCCAATGAGGATGTGGAACAAGTTGTAACAAATTATAATGAATGGATGGATACTGATATTAATCGATCAGCGATTGTACCTTATATTCCAGGGGGGTCTATAATAAACTCCCCTAACAAAGATAAAGGGTTTGATCCTATTACGAAGGAAGAAGCTCAGAGAGTCTTGAATATTATAAATATGAAGTTGGCTACTCCATAAGTTAATGGTAATACATCGAGGAGTGGTAAAGTGCGTGGACTTTTACAATCGCATAAACGCAATTTTAAATGAAGTTATGTTACTAGAATGATGATTGCTACGGACATGAGTAGTCTGTAGGGTGATTGGAGTTCGTGTGATATTAATGCTTGAAGTTTAACGGGTGTTATAGGTTTTTACGTTTTCATGTAAGGGCCTGTTTTGCCCATTTCTATTCCTTAGATTTTTAGAGGTTTTGTCTGCCCTTTAGCTCTCTAAAGGGTCTGGATCCTCGGGTCCCCTGGTAATTATTTGTTCTTTTTTTTCTTTAATATTATGAATTAGCTAAAAAAAAAAGAGTATTGATGTTATATTACATTATGTCTTGCTCAAGAACATACTTCCACAGGTTTTTCCTTGGAATTCTTGGTGCTTCATTCTTTCAGCTAATGCTTATGTACCTGGAGCATTTTCCAACATAGCTAGTAATTAACTCCAATTTGAAGGAATCTTTCTTTAATCCAAGATGAATTTCTGAATTCTTGGTGTTCATTTTGCTAATAACATCAGCACGCTCCAAGGGGAACCCCTCAGATCTTTCTTACTGTACCAGGTCACCATCGCTTTCTCTATCCTACTCACCATCACTTCTCTATCCTATTTTATTTGAACTTTTTGCTAATTGTCAGTTTTGGCTACACTAGGTCACTATCACTCGGGATTACAAGTGGGATGTTTACCAGCGCAGAAGTAAGCAAGTTACTAAAACTGTTGTGAAAGCCTCGTGAAGGCTTTATATTATCACTCGGGTGTACAACTTGGCACATTAAAATTGATCTTATGAGATTTCTCACGAGTCATGGTAACAAAATAACCATTCACGCGATTTTAGATTTTATTGCTCGTGTTTGTTTAAAAATATAAACATTCCTTTTGTCTTTCAATCTTTTTGCCTGATTGTACTACCGTCTTTTTAGGTTAGGCTGATGCTTGTATTCGCTGTAGTTGTATGCATTACGACAGGAATGGGGTATCAAGGCTGGTTCAAATACAGCTGCTGAGAAAAGCGAAGATAATCCAAAAAGTGACTATTTTAGTTGCATATTTTTACATCAAAGCATAAAGAATCGTTTCCCTCGGCACATTGAAAGTGGGCGTGCGACATAGTAAGTTGATAATATCCAACTTATTAGGATTTGCATTGATAATATCCAACTTATTACGACTTTCATTGTATTGGTGTCAATTCAACATTCAAATATTTTTGTATCATTATCAAACTGAAATTTTAAATATAATTGATGTTCAGTGGAATACATTAATCTCTTTAAATTGTGAATATGAAAACAATAATTAGTTCACAAAAAGTTTCCCGGTTATGACCTGGTCAAAATTAGAATATCCAACCTTTGGTTATTGATTTACATTGATTGACACTTGAACATTGGTCTTTGGTACCGTTCAAGTTGTTTCACATAATAATCAGGCTCACGGATTTCTATCTGTTTGATTTGCTGATTACATTGTGAAATAGAGATATTAAACTATTTTATATACTTTACTCTAGATTGAGTCTGATTGTCTAGTTGATTCTCTAGAAAGTGTATTGGAGTAAGTCCTCTCAGATTTCCAAACGAGTTGTTGGGTGTGGTTGTTAAACCCTCGCATTTTCAATTGGTGTCAGAGCAGGCAAACACATTAAAGACCTCATAAGTCTGTGTTTGTAACGATCTGATATGGACAAAAGTGCTATCTCTATAAACTTACCACCAGTCTTCGATAGCTCAAATTACTTGTGGTGGAAAATTGCTATGCGTTCCTTTCTTCAAGCGCGTGATTTTTAATCATTGGTTTATGTAGTTAATGTCTATGATGCTCCCGTTGTGGTAGTAGGGAATGCGACCGTTCCTAAGGATATTGGTGCATATGACGCTGCTGAAATACTTGTTGCAAGCAAAATTCCGACGGTTTGAATGCCATCATACATGCCATTACCCCAGATCTTCAGCACCATATGACTATGTGCACTCCGCCTAAAGATGCTTGGGATATCTTAGAAACCGTATTCGAAGGGAATACCAGTGAAAAGGAATCTAGGCTGCAAAACCTGAATTTCGATTGAGAAAACCTTCGTATGGCAGATGAAGATTCATTTGATGAGTTTAATCACAAAGTGTCTGAAATTGTTAATGCATCATCTGCATTGGGTAAGAGTATTCCTGAATAGGATATTATGATGAAAATTCTCAGATCGCTTCCATCTAGATACGATTCTAAGAAGTATGCCATCGTTGAGGGAAATAACCTTGATACTTTTTCCAGAAGTACTCTTGTGTGAAAGATTAAATTACTTGACCTTGATCAGAATGCAATCAGAACTTCTGCGTTCAATGTTGTGACCATTCCAAGTAACGCTTCTAGCTTGTCATGGGATGATAAATGTTTTTCTAATCATGTTGATTCTAATACATCACTGATGACACAAAAGATCAAGGACATGGTAAACAAAATCAAAAGATCCGAGAGATCATCCTCTCTTTATATTGCTTCTGATGATTCAAGTCAAGAAAAATCTTAGTGTCCCAACATCTTACATACTAGTGTAGCGTGTACATAAAGTTCAGCCTTCTCGGCAGAAGTTTCATGTGACTCAAATTCCACTTTGAAACGCTAGTCTGACACTGAGATCCTATAATTTCTGGATAAGTTTGAAGAAATTCACCAGGAAAATATTCAACTGAAGGAAGTATTGAATAAACTTAAATCATCACTACAGATGAAAACTCTTGAGATTGACTGTCTTAATGATGAATTCAACAAAACCCTTTCCCTAAAAGAAAAGGAGATCAATTCTCTGAAATGTGACCTGCAAAGGCTGTCCGGAAGCTCAGACAAAATTTCAGCAATGTTATTTGGTCAAAAGGATTTTGGAAACACAAGTAGGTTAGGGTTCAAAAGTAAGAAAGTTAGCACAACAAGCCCTCATGCTCCAACCGGTTTTAGAACATTCAATTCTGTGTGTTGTAAAAAAGGGGATTCATCTCTACAAAGCAAACCTTCTCTGCTTTCCTCCTTTTGTGTAAGTACAAATCATGTCCAGAGTAAGCGTTGGAGATTCAAGAGGAACTGTAATAGAATTACCAAACTTCAAAATGACATGCGAAAGATGAATCTGACTCGGGTGAAGCAGTCAGAGACGCCTGGGAACAAGAAGAAATCCAAAAGAATTAGAGGTAGATAGGGCAAGTCCGTTTACTCAGCAAACCTTGAAATGTCACCTTGTGACACAAGATGTGAACACTTTGTTCACGCACTTACTATCTAAACCATAGTAATGATACGTAGCCTTATTTTGGACTTGAAAAATAAAGATTACTTCAAGGTTGCTCAAGTCATGTAGATCTTTTGTTGATTTTTCGGTTCCATATTGAGCAAGTAAATATTTTATTGATAATAGATCATAAACCGTGGAGATCTTGTCAAGGTACTTTAGGGTTTTACTATCCTGGAGTCTATTTATGTTCACCTGTGAACGTCTATGTTCTTTACCTTCATTCTTCTCTAAAGATACAATCTCATGGCCTCTATAACTAGAGGTACCACAAAAGAGATGTTGTAGAAGCAGTCAACGTGTATCTATGTGAAGGAATTCCTTCCTTAAGGAAAAAGAAGACAAAGAACACGACTGATGATCCAGGTTCTTCCTCTAACTGCCTATTGTCTGTTTGTCATTCTGATAATAACTTTAGGTATATGGTGAAGGATTTCATCAGGAAAAGAAATGATTTAAAATCTCGAATCATTACATCTATAAGAGATATCTCTCACTATGAAAAAATATTTTCTCTAACAATGAACACTCTGCGTGAACTGAAAAGAGAACTTAGTGAGTTAACTGATATTTCTGAAGATTTGGAGGAATTGAATGATCCCATTATCAATGGATTTTTCAATAATGAGAAGGAATTCTATGTGGATGCCCCGAGAAAGCTCTACAATGTCTAGTAAATCTTCTTATGAGAATTTATTTCTTGTGTTTTTTGAAGAATAACTAGGGTTTGGAATAGCCATATTGTGAGAACACATAGCTATGTACAACGTTTTCATCTTCATGTTTTAGATTTATTTATTTAAATTTTAAGTTTTTTTTGGAAGATGATTTTTGTAATTTAATCATTATGATGATTTTATATATTGCAAATTGTTACGTGATATGTTGTTTACGTCCGTGAAACTGTGACTGTCCCATACTTGTTCAAAAGTTATCTCTATTATGTCGGTATGAATGTATTGATAAAAGATAGAATGAACTTTTGACATTACAAAAGTTAAAGCCTTTATGTCATTATTTGATATAAGAAAGGATAAAACTTTTGTTTACAAGGATTATGTCTATTATATTTCATTGTGAAAATAGTGATGGAAATTAGAATGAATCCTTGTGTATTCCGCAGTATTGGTACATCTCCGATCCACAATTTTTGTGCATATACTGTGTTGCTCTGTAAGTTCTCTTATGTTGAGCACGGCCAATTGAATTGATCACTTTTTGTGGTTAATTTAGTTGTGTATTCCAATTGAACTAACCATGGGTTCTCTTGTGGTTATTTCAATTGAAATTTTTTTTGATACAAATTCATGTTTTTCATGTGATTTGGTTATATCCAAAGAAATCCTTCTTTTCTTTTAAAAGCAAGGTCACCTTTGTTGTTCTTTCGGGAATGACATATTATGGGGGAGAGTTCTTTTTTTAACTTGTGCTTAATTGCCAAATCTTTGAGTGCGGTTTTGGAATATTATAGGGGTTATCTTGTATCTTTATTAACTCCTTGATGAATACATTCAGATTCGGCTTTATGATGGAATCTAAATAAGTTGGTATGGTATTCTCTTTTGGTCATGAAGTATCTCTGTGAAAATTTCATGAGGATCCCACTAATATTCGTACCTTTGCCAATTTATATTGACAAAAAGGGGGAGAATTAATGTGTAGTTTCATAATACAAATACATATAGTTTACGGATCATTATGTAAGGGGTAGTGGTTTTCATGTTGAGATGAAGTATTGACTAAGGGGGAGTGATACATATCACCATAGTATTGTTGTCAAAGTTGTGATACAATTGAACTTTGATTCTGTGTAATAATATTAGGACACTGTATAACAATGATCGAGAGTATTTATTTCTCATTGTTATCGATACGGATCTTCAAAAACTATGATGCTGAACTTACAGCCTTTAGAATCATGGAGTACTTGGAAGTGACGAAGTTTTCGAGTCGTGTTGAAGATGCCAAGGAGATCAAGCATTTGGATGAGAAGCTACAATTTTTATTTATTTTGTAATCCATATGTATTGATAGTTTTGTCACTAAAATTGACAAAAGGGGGAGATTGTTAGAGCACTGCTCGGTCGAACTCGCATGCGTTGCTATCTCAAGCATGTTTGTGAATGTTAGTGATCAAAACTATAAATCTTGATTTCTAGCCTACTTATAGATGTCTCGGACTAGGACATAAATTGTGTAGTTGCGCTTAGTTTTCACGGCGTTCACCATTTGAAGATGAAGAACTACTAAGGGGAGCTTGTGGAACTTCTTCGACAAAGCATGTGGAGACTTGACTCATCTATCACTTGGAATGTCTATTTCTATTCTATCTCCTATATTGACACATAAGTCGTATTACGATATAGTTTTCTATATACACATTTGAGATTTCGAGCTAAGTTTATCTCGCTTACATATTTCTCGAAATATGTGTTGGCAAGCTTTCGCTTCGACCAAGTTCATCTTGTATCATGAGAAAATTGTCGAGTAACATCTTACATGGTTTGCGTGATACAATCATTTGGTGTAAGACTTGGAATGTTTCGATAATGATTATTTCAATATCTTGAAAATTGCTTTGATGCTAATAGTGTGTGAAAATGGGTATTGTCATCCTCTAAGAATGTTTGAATGATTGAAATATAGAGCTTAGAATCATGTAACCATCTTTGGATATAAGCATATAGTGTGTTCTCACATTTGTGTATAAGTCCAAAACCGGGAACCAAATGTATACATACTTGTGTGTGTACTAATTAATTGATGGAGACTGGCTAAGTATGCGAACAAGTACGCATACTAGTGGAAGTTCACGTCCGTGAATTTCTGCTGAGTTTTGAAATCAAAACCAACTCAAACCAGTTACCAAATTATGCGTACCCGTATGCATACTGGCGAAAAGTTCACGTCTGTGAATTTCTGCTGAGTTTGGAAACCAAAACAAACTCAAATCCGGTTACTTAAGTACGCATACAATACGCATACTTAAGTGGTTATTTTCTAAAATCGGTCGTGTACATGAACCTAAACATTTATAAAATAAGGAATACAATCTTTGCAAACTGTCGTTATAATGTTCATGTATTGATTCGAGTGAATCAAACCGATTTTGCTTCAATTGTGTTCTTGTATACTTCAGTGAGAATATAAAAATTGAACGACAAAATTGAACGACTCTTTAAGTAGTTTCATTTGAACTAGTTATGGTTAAGATGAATAAGGTTGATATGAGAGTAATCATACGGATAACCTCGATTAACTATTTGTGAACATGGTGTACACGTTTAGGTACGGTTACATAAACCTAAATGAGGGTACATTTCATTTGTGTGTAACAAGCTAAGTTCGATCTAATAAAAGATATTAGCTTGGTTGAATCAGGTTTTTCATTTAACGGTGAATATTGAATGCTTTGTTACCAAGGTAACTTAGATTCCAAACCTTGATTTGAAAACTATATAAAAGAGAACTCTAGCAATTGGGAAACCTAATCCCGACACCTCTTGTGTGTTACTAGTTTCACTAGAGTCTATTCTCCTTTAACCTTAGGTTTCTAATCGAGACCTGTAGGTTAACGACTTCAAAGATTTCACTGGGCCAGATTGTGAAGCCAGACTCAACTATTCTCTTGTAGTTGCGTTTTCTGATCTTGCTCGATTCTATCGTATTGACTACAATTGAAATAATTGACTCGAGATTAATTTCTCTGATAGGTAAGATAAAAGTAATCACAAACATCTTCGTCTCATCGTTTGTGATTCCACAATATCTTGTTTCGCTAGTCGATTAAGATTATTGTGAGGTGATTGATAATACTAGGCTGTTCTTCGGGAATATAGGTCCTATTTATCAATTGGTTCATGTTCACCTTGATTTATCGAAAGACGGAACAAAAACTCTTGGGTATTTCTATGGGAGACAGATTTATTCAATCCTATAGACTTTTCTGTGTGAGACAGATTTTTTTATCAAGTCTTCGACTTTGGGTCGTAGCAACTCTTGGTTGTGGGTGAGATCAACTAAGGGAATCAAGTGCGTAGTATCCTACTGGGATCAGAGACGTAAGGAGCGCAACTATACCTTGAATCAGTGTGAGATTGATTAGGGTTCAACTACAGTCCATTCCGAAGTTAATTGGTAGTAGGCTAGTGTCTGTAGCGGCTTAATACAGTGTGGTGTTCAAACTGGACTAGGTCCCGGGGTTTTTCTGCATTTGCGGTTTCCTCGTTAACAAAATTCTGGTGTCTGTATATTTCTTTTTTGCATTATATTTTGTTATATAATTGAAATATCACTGGTTGTGCGTTAAGATCAATCAATTATAATATCCAACCTTTGGTTATTGATTTACATTGATTGACACTTGAACATTGGTCTTTGGTACCGTTCAAGTTGTTTCACATAATAATCAGGCTCACGGATTTCTATCTGTTTGATTTGTTGATTACATTGTGAAACAGAGATATTAAACTCTTTGATATACTTTACTCTTGATTGAGTCTGACTGTCTAGTTGATTCTCTAGAAAGTGTATTGGAGTAAGTCCTCTCAGATTGCCAAACGAATTGTTGGGTGTGGTTGTTAGACCCCCCGCATTTTCACCAACGGTTATGTTACATTATCATATTCAGGTTGACAATTTACATAAGTTTCTTCCAATATACACAACACATGCTGATGGATTTGGAAAAAAAATATTACTTAAGCCTAAGCCTATGAGACAAAATAAGAAGCAGCATTAATAATGCCATTTAAAAAGGTAAAATTACATAAGTTTTTTTTTTCTTAAGAGGAGATCATCTCTTGGGTCTATACTCATGGTTATATAGAAAATGCCATTTAAACATGTGAGAAAAGGAATGTTGCTGGACTTGTCAGGACGTCTCTAATTCAATGCTACAAGTTTACTTTTTTTACTCGTTTTTTTTTTTCTTTTCTTTTTTGATCGAAAGAGAAGATTTTATTAGAATAGGGGAATGTACAGACAGGAAAAGAATAAGTTACATAAACATAGTTTCCGTGGTATTTTGAATGGAGCTTGCAGATATTTTTTTTATGAACCCATTTACCCGCCGTTGCATCCCAACTTAGCACCAGAGATTTGATATCAATAATCAAATCCAGGTCAGTTTTGAATAAGTAATCAGTTTCAAACCTTCTGAAGCTCCGTTCTCGCCAGATAACCCATGTGATTGCTGCAGGGATCAAACTTCAAATGAAGTTGCCTGAATCAGAAAAGTAATCGTAATCCCATCCTAGAGACAAAGACATTATATAGCTAGGAAAGACAAAAAAAATGGCATCCCATTAGCAGCACTGATAAAGAAAGAGCAACAGTAAGTAATTACTTAGACAGTCAATCATGTGTGACATGAATGAAAGTTTTTTTTTTTTTTGATGTAAAGGCAACTTGTATTAATCAAATAATAGAGTACAAGAAATGAAATTTATGAGCTCATTTTTTTCAAAAATATAGGAAATAACACTAGTTTTTTTTCAAGTATATAAACAGGAAATGAAAGTTTGAAATTAAATTATAGTGCAGGTTTCTTAGTGGAATTAGATTGAGAGATCATATCTTAAGTTTCATTCTCAAAGCTATATACATGCATAGAGGACATGTCTTAGCAATTTGATTCTTGGAGAGGGAATATGGAATTGGAACATAATCTTCCTGTAATGTTAAGTTTTCTCTTTTTTTTTTCTTCTACTCGTGGTAGAGATGTTGTACATTCTTTCTCTATTAATTCATCTTCTTTTCTGATCAAAAAAAAAAAAAAAGTTGACAACCAAGATAATTTATAAAAATCTAAGCTAAATTAAAATAATTAGAGTAGAAATATAGCTAAGTAGAGAAAAACTAATATGTAGATAAAGAATTTCAAACATCATAACAAGACTTACTCAGGACACACACATAACATAAGAATTAGACTCAGCAGCTTCAAATCAATGACCGAGATAAACATCGGGCTTCTTCCTCTCCCTTGCACTCTCGCGAAGTTTTTGATCTTCAGAACAAGCCGTTCCACCAGTTTTCTTTTTGGCTGGGGGATTTTTCAAGGGCGCCATGGCACTAAGCTCAGTTTCTTCCTCTTCCTTCACATCTTCTTATTTTCCACTGTCAGTAAAACCTTCAACCGATTCCCTAACATTGAATTTTTATTTCATGGATTCTATCACGAGTTTCAGATTCTCTATTGCAAGTTGCAGTTATTGAACTTTTTCATTCATGCGTTTCTCGACGTCAAAAAATTTGTCATGAAGTTGCAAGAACTCAAATTCTGATGGTGCTTGCATAAGACCCTCTATCTATGCATCAAACATCAAGTCTAGATTCACACTTGGAGAGTTTTCACTGTAACTCATTTTGTTCAAGAGCAGCAAGAATTAAAAAGAATGAAGTGAGTTGTTAACTGCCCTTTTAAATAGATATTAGGGATCAGATAATTCAGTGACGGAGTCATGCATGGACTAGTGAGGAAAGTTTTCCTCCCTAGTTTTCTGGCAACTCTAAAAAAACAGTTGCCTTCTATGAAAATAAGAGACAATTTAGGATATATATTTGAATTATGAGATTTTATGAGATCATGTAACATTTGTCCCCTAATTCTTTGAAAATAAGAGATAATTTAAGATATATTTGTAATGTTATTCGTAATTTATGGCTACAATTGGAAACACATACATATATTTATCTTTTAGATTAGTCTAGCATTCTCGTTTTATACTTCACAATTCACACACTAACAGCGCGCAAGAAAAGGAAACGGGAAGTTAGAAACAGTGGGAGACAAAATATGCCTTAGGACTGTTTGAACAAAAATGGCTAAAAAAAAAATTGCGGCCTTCGGCCGATATTCGATGCAGTTAGTATCATCTTCACTCTATGTATTTGTCCTCCTAGCCTCTGGCTCCGTCACTGAGAGAATTTGAACATAACTCCACATTCGAAGTATTGATTTTTACTGCTCTTAATACACTCATAAAGAATGGTGCTATATATTAGTAGTTGGGATCTTTCAACAATTAACAGCACATTAGATGTATCAAAAATAATATGTAAAGAACTGACTCGATACAAATCTACTGAAACTACTTGACGAGGGAGAAATCACAGGTTCAACAAGTTGTCCTTAACACATTAGTTCGCGGGTATACTCGAGGTGAGTAATGCAAAACCCCTCACAGCGAAGATGTATCCAGGATAAGACTGCCCGATATAACTTGAGTTATAGGCTTATAGCACAACGCAAGTTACCCACTCTTGAACTTAGCAACAAGGATTGGAAGTAAACACGCCGCGAAAACAAAGAAGGAAGATGATAAAAAGAATTGCTTCTGATGTGTTTTGAAAACAGACTTTCGAGTTGTATTTATAGGAGAAGATGCTTGCGAATCAAGTTAGGTTATAGTTTTCTTCAAAAAACAATTAAAATCGGAAAAGGAATTCTCCATAAATAAAACATTTTAGAGAAATTAATTCTGGAAATTGTTTCCTAAAGAAAAAACTCGCAAAAATAAAATCTATTAAACACGGGACTTAGTGTATGGTATAACGCGCATATTCATGGGTCGAAACATATATCTTTCGCCCCACCCACTCCAACCTCATTTTAAAATACATCAGTAGGAATATGTGTATATAGTGGAGCTCCTTCTCTAGTGTACCCAATGTGGGACTAAAGAGATTCATTCACTCAAAGAAAATGAGTGAGTATCCATAGAATCCTTAAGTCCTAAGATTAAACCACACCAAGACCAAAACATTTTATTAAAGGGTCTTCTTATCTTATAGACCTGTATATAGGATAAGCATTAATGAGCTGTTTTTTTCTCTTGATTTTATAACCTTTCTGTTGGTTTTATACAAATTTCGATAGAATAAAAACATAATAATCACAAAATATTTATTCCTCTACTACCCTTATTAATCATCCTTGTGGAGACCACTTTTCTTCACGAATCACAAAAAAATTAGCACTTCATTGGTAAGAATCATCTCTGTTGAGTAGATGAACCAGTACAGTCTGTGGAGTCAATTGCTAAATCATCTACTCCTTTTGATTTCGGTTCGGGACATGTTAATCTTGATCTTGTAATGGACCCGTGTACGATATCATTGGTTAGGCAAAGGGGTCACAATAAAATCATTCTTCAGGACTGGCACTAACGTTGGTGCACTTCATTGATTTTGAAATTCTTCTCCTATCTTCTGCCCAAATTTTGATTTTTGTTTAGTCAAATAAATTTATCACTTGATGCCTTTAATCATCAATTCATCACCATCAGAAGTTTATTTCAATTTGGTGGTTGGTCTTTGTAATAAATTAATTACTAATGACATGTATGATTGTTGGTATGATTAACCAAGAATCAGAGAACTATAGATTACACTTTTAAAATCTTAACGGATTTTTGGTATTTAGATTTTCCATATTTTACAATAATTTTCCAAACTCTAGTATGCTTATCACTAATGGATTTGGACGAGGGAAATAATTCGGGAAATAAAAACACATAAAGGACGAAAAAAAGAAAACTACCGGATGATTAATTAAGGTAAGATAGTGAAAGATTATCAGCTAAAATTTAGTTGTCCATCAGACCAAAAGTATGGGGACGCGACTTATTAATGACCAGCTAGAGTTTTTGTATACCAGAACATCTTGGGTCCACAGTAATAAAAGAGGTTAAATTCATTTCCCTAAGAACTCTCAAGGATAGGAATGGAAATAAAATAATTTAGTTTGATTTATGCTGATTGAAACCCAAAGTTCAGAGAAGACCAAAAACACTGACTTCAAAACTTATGGAATTCAGATGGGTTGTGATTATGGAATTCTATTGTACCGGTTGGAGTTTCTACTATAGAGTACTATAGAAACTAAAAAGTCATTAACTTTCTTTATAGATGTGAAACAAATTACTAACAAAAACTTCCAATTACTATTTACAAATGTGGTCATTTTTTGTTGAATTTGAAGAAGCAACTTTTGAGACATGCAAATGAATGAATAAAGTGCAACGAAATTTAGATTTCTTTTTTACCAACAGTTTTCTGCACGCTCTTTTGCTTCTTCTTTCTTTTCCACTGGCTAATAATACACAACATGGTTGTTTACTCTTCAATGGATAATATTTCAAAATATTTTTCTTTTTACACCCCACAGTATTATGCATCTAACATTACCAACCATCATGGGTCAGGTCCATGGTTTTCACCTGCCAAGTCAAAATTAAGGCACCCTCCTTTTCCGAGGAGTAAAATTTGGTCAGGGTCCCACGGGTTTAGTACTCCCTCCGTCCCACATATATAGGCGGAATTTTGGTTTTTATTTGTCCCACTAAATAGGCGGACTTTGCTTTCCAAGATGAATTTTTCCATATATACCCATATTTATTGTACATAGGTAATTGTGTTGGAGATAAGACGAAGGGCAAAACAAGAAAAAACATATAAAATTATGAATCCCATGCAATTTTCTTAATCTAAGAGAATTGTCTCTCTCCGCCTATATATGTGGGACGGAGGGAGTAACTTTTTAGAGTTTTTTACATTTACCGTTTCACCGTATATATTGAACAACCATACATGATACATACTTGAGAAATTCAAGTTTGTTGCAAGTTGCAATTACTCTAATTTGAATGACAACACACGTATTATTTGTGAGCATGAGAGAAGCTTAAATGGTGTGCTCATTCATCTATTATATGAGAGATAAACCATCAATGCTAATCTAATGCTAACTTTTTGAGAATATATGATGCAATTTATGACAAATAGTCTAAGAAAAGTTGTTTATTCAACCAAAAAGGTGTTCATAATAGATAAGAGAATTGTGTTCGGGTATTGTTTTATATGCTACAAACTACAAAATAAAACGTCATCGACAAATATTGTTTCAATCCACTATAAATCTATTATGGTTTAGAGATTTTTCACTCGAACCCATTTTGCTACAGTAGTAGTAGTAAAAAAGAATGAAGAGCATGACCCTTCAAATAGATATCGCGTCAAAAAAAAAAAAAAAAAAAAACTTATAAAGAAGAAGAACAGTGCCATATTTTAGTACTTTGATAAATTTGAAATTAATTACTGTACTACTATTGATGCCATGGGGGTATTACTTTCAGTAAAGCCTTCTCAATTCCACTACCCAATGAAATCATATATTGTTGGTAATTAGCAGATGTTCCCCTTATAACTTTTTTTGGTAAACAGATGGCTCCTCATATATCTATCTAAGCCTGCTAGTATGCAACTACATTATTGGAAATTAGAAACTAGATTACTGCTGAAGCAGTGAAGGCCGACGATGAAAGGGAATTGCTTTTTAATAAAATGATACTGAAATTGATCGATTTCAACGGATCAGATGGCTATTTTAAAGAAATTTGAAATTTGAAATGTGAATCTGTTTGTTTAATGGTGTCTGACTGAAATCTGTAATCAATTTGATTGATGATCCCAAGTTTGAGCTTAATTTCATGAAATTGTGATTTCCAGAAAACCAATTTCAGTTCCTCTGCACAAACATTGTGACGGACAAAATCACCATTTTTTCATCACTAAGGGACTCCTCCCTTTGGTCGTCGTCCAATTATACCAGATAAAGATTAATCTGGTCTCCAACTATGTCATCATCATCTTTGACCGATCCCTGCATCTTGATAGTACTCTCAGTAGTAGTAGCATTCAGTGCAACAGGCTGATAACCCACTCTCTCGTTATCGTCTTTGACCAAGCTCTGCATCTCCACACTGCCAGAACTACTAGGATTTAATGCAACAGACTTATCACCGAGATCATAACTACCAAGATGATCATACAAAACCTTCTTATCAACCATTTCATTGTGATGACTTTTACAGGCATAGTAGAAAACGCTCTGAACTAATAGCCCTGTAAGATTCACTGCCACCAGCATGAACAAACACAGCAATCCCAACAAAATCTGAACCATGAAATGTACTTGAGACTCCAATGCAAACTCAAACACAAATTCTAATGTCCATGTAGCCCCCAAGTATAAAGCTGCAAGTCCGAAAGCAATACTAGTTCTCCCTCTTAAGAGTTGCGTACTCTTCTTCATGGCTGCCAAGCCATAACCATTTGGTTCAAGAACAGAAATTACACTGGCTAAATGCCATTGCGCTGTAACATAGATATGAACAAGGTCATATATGATACCAAATATGATAGAAAAACCCCAGAAGAGAGCTCCATTAATATTTTTCGCATCTAAGACAGAAATAGGAACGTAGTAGGCCAAGTAGCTGACGATCATAAGAAGGAAGACGTAAAAGAAGGTTATGATAAGATGTTTAAATATGCGAGGAATTGCAAAGAGAGTGGGAATGAAGGAGACGGGTTTGGATGCATAGAGAGAAGCTACTGTGAAGACAATAGCGGAGGTAGAGAGAAGAGAAAATAAGAAGAGGAAAAGGATGTAGAAGAATTCATGGATGGAGTATGTGCGGATGAACTGTTTATACGAAGGAGATGAATGATGATCACCGGAAAAGTAATCGTGAAGAATAAAGAAAAGGATAAAACTATGACTTTCAAGCAATAACTGCATCAATGAAAGTGGGAGAATGAGGGTTACGGTAATCAAAAAGAATTTTATTGGAGATGATCTGGTTGGAATTTTCAATGCTTCCTTGATGATTTGATGATCTTCACTGAAGAATTTGAGATCTTCTGCTGCAGTAAAGAGATCCATAGTACTTGTTTAGCTTCACCGGTGAAAGAAAGAGAAGAAGACAAGTATCATTAGTATATAGTGGATCCAATGAAAGGAATTGCTAGGAAACTTCTTTGTTCTTGATCAAGTCAGAGTCGAGTTGCCGTGTGGAGGAGTACTAAGAAAATTGATGTTGCATTTGCTATAATGGTAATGATTATAATGGAGGACGATATTATGAAAGCTAATGGTAGTGGAGGCAGTTGAAGAAATGCATGGATTAAGATGGGTTTGGAAGTCAAGCACTGGTGTACATTAAATAGTAGGGTCTAGAAATCAAAGGCTGATTCTTTTAGCAAGGGAACCATGTGTAAGTTTACTCTGAATGGGGGGTGTGAGTCAGCTCAGAGCCTCAGAAGCAAGTTACTTGATCAGGTAATACTATAATTGTTTCATATAGGTAACCTACTTCCTTCGAACAAACAAACAGGACAAAAGAAATGTAAAAGCAAAAAGGGACTGTAGGTGACCTACTAAGTTAATTTTGTGGAAAGTGACATAGTTCTGGAGTCTAATTTTGTAAATCTCAAATTGGTCCTCTCCACTGCTCCACTAACTTGTCTACACCAACTTGTAAGAACAATTTAACCTTACCACATTTTTCTCTGATCAAACAAAACTTTTAGAAGCAAAAAAAAAAAAAGTCATGAAGTAATATATTTTTAGAATCAGGAAAGTGACCTTTTGGTGAAGCAATGTATTTCTATCTTTGACTTCTTGAATTAATTTCTGCTTCAAGTGTCCAGTACAAACACCTTCTAAACTTTGAATCCACAAAATCAGCTAATTTGCAACATTTAGGAGTTGGGTATAGCTAAATCGTCTTTAATCTTTAGGTAAAAAAACCTTCCATTCATCCCATGAAAAAGTTGATGGAAAACATTAGTGCTAGACCTACCAAAATATAGGGTACCTACTACTACTAGCTACTACCTAGCCATTTAACCCTCTTAAACAAGCCTGGTGCAATTTAATCATGTCTATGTTCTTTTGAACCCCAGTTAATAAAGGCTATCATTTCTGAATTTAAGAAATCCAGTGATTACATAGTGAGGGAATCGAACAGTCCCAACCTTTGCGTTCTCAATATTGGGATAGGGAAGGATAAGAATGTGCCCCACCACCCCTCTCACATTGTGTAACCTCTCATTCTTTTTCTCCAGTGTGTTACGCATTTTCGAAAAAAAAAAAAAAAAAAACGAACTGTGCTTGTTTGATTCAAATAATACATATTTTTCTATTTCAAAGTTCAAACAGAATCCGAATGATTTTCTTTGACTTTGGTCTTGTAGACTGAGGGTCAATGTGTGGTCATATTTCTCCGAGTAACAACAATTGTACTTACGTACGTGTTTGGTGCACTCCAGTCCAAAAGCCGCAACCTTAAATTTCAAGTTTAAATTTCAAGGTACTATACAAAAAGCTCTTCGGCTGCAGTAAAGGTACGCTTACAAACAACTATCTTTTCTTTTACTCTTTGTGTAGTACATAAGAAAACTAATTTGTAAAAAACATAATAAATTCGTCTGATGAAAGAGTTGGTTGAGTACTCGTGGTTGATGGGTTGGGTTAGATTTATGTTTTTACTAGTTTAAATTTCAAGGTACTGTACGGATGTTACCTTTACTGCAACCAAAAAGCTCATTGCACTTTGAAAATGTCATGTGAGCTAGGGGGTAGTGGTACACTTGTAAACAACTCTATTTCTTTTACTCTCTTTAAGCATCTCCGATAGTTTGAAGAAAGTCTTGATGACTAGTCCAAATGACTCCTGAATGAGCTTTAAAAAGCTCTATAACGAGTTAGTTCAGTATTAGACTAAAGATAGAAAAAGGTAACATATATACTGACATCAAAATAGTTTGAAATAGAACAGACTGGAGGTATCTTGACTGAAAGTTTCTTGATAGAAGTTGCAGAGTCCTTTAACACACCAAATCGAGAACATTAATAAGCAAAAAGGACTAATACTAAGTCTTATGGGCTAGATTGGAGGTGCTAGATTAGCACTTAAGTGTTGCAATTCAAAAAAAAAGTGTGGCAAAAAAGTTAACACTAGTTCTCTCTCCTACCAGTTTCTAGCATGTGAACTAGCATGCTAGATAGTTTCTGTTGAATGATTGTAGCGCTTGAAAAACTACCTTTTCAGCGGAATGGTTGTATTTGAGAGATTTATTTTTGATCTCGACGGCCGAGATTTAAAGTGTTGAACCATTCATTTGAGCGCGAATGGTTTTAGCGTTGGCGCGGATGGTTCGAAGATCGGGTCGACGTGGGATTGCTAATCTAGCTGCTAGATTAGCACTCCCATAAGACTTAGGAGGTAGTCCTGGCTGCTAATCTAGGTGCTAGACTAGCACCCCATATGACTTAGTCTAAATACCATCTCGATGACCCTTTTTTCAAAAGTTGCTTATAGCCGTGAGTGAGAAAGTAAGAGAAACAGATTAAAAGTTGTAAAAGAACTTTTAAAAGTTGGTTCCTAAGAGCTAGCACTATGGTACCCTCCATCGCTTCCCTATCGGATACGGATTTCTAAATATCCGACGGATATTCATCCATTGACACCCTAATCTCTTGGGTCGGGGTTCTATAAAAACAAAAAATGCCATTTAAACATGTGAGGAAAGGCATGTTGTTGGAGCTTGTATGGACCTCTCTATTTTAATTACGCTGGCTGCCAAGATATATATAACCATTTGGTACTCCACAAAATTTGCCCTTGCATCATTCATGGCTCCCAAGCCATTTGGTTCAAGAACAGAAATTACACTGGCTAAATGCCATTGCGCTGTAACATAGATATGAACAAGATCGTATATTATATTATTATATGATAGAAAAACCCAAGAATAGAGCTTCATTAATATTTGTCGCGACAAAGACAGAAATAGGGACGTAGTAGGCCAAGTAGCTGAGGATCGCAAGACGTAAAAAAGGTTATCATAGGATGTGTAAATAAACTGAAACTAGGTCTCGGCATAGGCCAATGATGGTTCTTCTGGCCAGTAGTAGACTGGAGTTTTTGGGTCGTCCAAAAAATTTCGAAACCGCCTCCGATTGTAAAAACTACGAAACCTTTCCTTGGATCCCAAGTAATGTCTAAACCCATTCCAATTCTAGAAACGACTAAACCTTTCCTTGGATCCCAAGTAATGTCCTATATAAAAGAACATAGTACTCCACGTTGTACATCACACAAGAACAAAACTAGAGTTAAAAAACTCTAGTAGCAAATTCTTCTTCTTCAGATCTTCAAATTCACAACTTCTTTCATACCCAAATTCTCCATCTTTCATTCCCAAATTCTCCACCAATGGCTGTTTCCACCGATTCCTCTTTATCATCTGAATTTCGACTCATTGGTCCTCCATCAATCTACCGCCAAGTTCCTCCATCACCAAAACAAAAGGCCGCGGATGATTCAACAGCCCCTGATTCATCACCTGCTTCAAATTTCACAAACTCTGCAACTCATCATCTCAGAGGATTCACAGAGAATGGATCAGCAACATATGTTTCAAGTGATAATCCGTTACTTGATTTCTTCTTCCATGTAGTTCCCAGTACGCCACACGAAAGCGTAACCCAAAGACTAGAATCAGCATGGAAACACGATCCATTAACAGCTTTGAAGTTGATATGTAACTTGAGAGGCGTGAGAGGTACTGGCAAATCAGATAAAGAAGGGTTTTATGCTTCCGCGTTATGGCTTCACAAGAATCATCCTAAAACCCTAGCTATGAATCTCAAAGCCATGGCTGATTTTGGATATTTCAAAGATTTACCTGAGATTCTGTTTAGATTACACGAAGGGATTAACATCCGAACAGAACGAAAGAATCAATGGAGGATTGAGCAATTCAGTTTTCCAGTTGATCCAGAGACTGGTAAACGTGTTTATCTGAAGAATTCACATCAGAAAGTCTATTCTTCGGATTCTGGAGATGAAGATGAGGAGGAAGAAAAGCCAAAAAAGAAGAAGCAGAATAAGAAGGAGAAGTGGACCGAGGTATCAAGAAGAGCACTCGAGAGGTATAACAATGACACTCAGTATAGAAACTTGCATGATCGAGTTTCAGAGATTTTTGCTGAAATTTTGGTTTCTGATTTGAAGAATTTGAATTCTGGTGAAACTGGAAAGATCACCTTAGCTTCTAAATGGTGTCCGTCTCTAGACTCGTCTTTCGATAAGGCTACTCTCTTGTGTGAAAGTATAGCTAGAAGGATTTTCCCCCGTAGTTCATGTCCGGAGTATGAAGGTGTTGAGGAAGGCCATTATGCTTATAAAATTCGTGATAGGCTGAGGCGAGAGTATTTGGTTCCTCTCCATAAAGTGCTGGAATTGCCTGAAGTTTACATGAGTAGTAAGATGTGGGAGGCGTTGCCGTATAATCGTGTTTCATCTGTTGCCATGAAGAAGTATAAGAGCTTTTTTGAGAAACATGATGAAGAAAGGTTCAACCAGTATTTGGAGAGTGTTAAGAAAGGAGAGACAAAGATTGCTGCTGGTGCATTGTTGCCTCATGAGATCATTGCTTCTTTGGACGATGAGGAGAA
Organism: Papaver armeniacum; assembly: GCA_023531295.1. Lineage (NCBI taxonomy): Eukaryota > Viridiplantae > Streptophyta > Magnoliopsida > Ranunculales > Papaveraceae > Papaver > Papaver armeniacum. The sequence goes on from JAJJWW010005081.1 coordinate 129,140, forward strand.
TGATGGTGATTGTAATGTTGCGGAGCTGCAATGGAGACGGATGGTAGATGATATGTCCAAGATTGGAAAGCTAAGTGATTGTCTTGCAATTGCGGATGTGTCTGGTAGCATGGAGGGGACACCAATGGACGTTGCTGTAGCCCTTGGTTTGTTAGTCTCGGAGATGAGCCAAGATCCATGGAAAGGACAACTCATCACCTTCAGCGAAGATCCTGAACTACACAAAATTGAAGGTGACAATCTGAGATCGAAGACAAACTTCATTAGAGATATGCACTGGGGAGGTTCAACAGATTTCCAAAAGGTGTTTGACCAGATATTGCAAGTGGCAGTTGATGGCAAATTGACGGAAGACCAGATGATAAAAAGGCTTTTCGTGTTCAGCGATATGGAATTCAATGAGGCTGCAGGGAAGTATGGCTACTCCAATGAGGACGAAGCGGTGCTTGATCCGACCAAGGAATGGGAGACTGACTACCAGGTGATAGAGAATAAGTTCAGGGAGAAAGGATACACGAATGTGCCAGAGATTGTGTTTTGGAACCTTAGGGACTCTAGATCAACTCCGGTGTTGGGTCAACAGAAGGGTGTGGCAATGCTTAGCGGATTTTCAAAGAATCTGTTGACACTGTTTCTGGAGGGTTCTGATTTTAGCGAATTTACTCCCATTAGAGTCATGGAAAAGGCAATTTCTGGGGAGGAATACAGTAAACTCGTGGTAGTTGATTGATAACTAGTTCTTGATATATGCTCTGTAGGGTTTTTTTTCTTTGATTTCAAGTTTTGCAGTTTCATTAGATGAATGCCAGTAGATGCTGCGAATTATAGTAATCTCTCTTTTTTCCTGCTTTTCGTCAAACCAATATTTAATTTGCAGAAACACAGCCCGCACAAATACATATTGGACTCCCTCAAGCTTTCCCATGGCTGGATACTTTGGAATCAATCTTATTCCCCCTTCTGGGTGTAACCTTCCGCTGACTACCTTTCACAAAATCAAATATTCTGAACACCCTCTTATGCTAAGGGAGCTTGAGTCTTCCGAGCCGTTGCTAGAGAGACAAATAATTCGTCCGTCATCTGTCTGTCTCAATGCAATCTGTAACACCTCCATTTCTAATGTTTATTAATAATCCAAATCCTGTATGGTTATTGACCTTGCTATGCCAATTCCTTGGTGTAAATTTCCACCATTGTGGACTGCAAGTGCAGATGTGGGGCAACTACCAGAGGACCCTTAGGATTATCCTTTTGTGGAAGAAGACTTGCATAGCATTCCTATATAAGTAATCAGAGAAACAGATTTTAACAGCCTACCAAGTAGAAAAATATGTATGCACCAGCTACTTTAAATATCATGATCTGGGGACAGAAAGTGCAAGCTTAGCAGTCAAAATACACATGATGCCTCTGTGTTTGACATCATTGTCATTTCAACCATATAATTTGACTATGACGCAATCAAGTTTAAGCTTTGAATTCCACAACCACAACGTAAATGATTTCCCATGCAGATATATCCACACCGGACCATAAAAAAGTAGGATGTTACTAGAACTTACCAAAAGTAACCTCAAAGAGGCTCCTGCATGCAGATCCATATGCCAGCATGTTATTCATTTACATAAGGTGCCTGGTCTGTGGCATTGCAAGCTTGAGGATGCTAATATTTTGGCAGATATCTACTGCGTGAGTATATAAACATGGTGTAACTGAGACAGTGGTTATAAATACATCAAACCCACAGATCAATTATAGAAGGAGAATAAAATCCTCTTTGAAAGAAGTATAACCAGCAACTAGATCTGTACTACTCAAGGGAGAAGAAACTAATAGAGATACATGCACACTTTAATTAGCTTGTTCTAAATCTCTTCCGTGCCTCAAATATAGTCATAGATATGGACCCAGCATCAACCTCAATGAATACAAGACCAGCCTCAATGAATGTGTCATCAACGTGCACCCGTCGTCCAACTATTTCACACGGTGAAAATGTTTTCACTACCTACAGATAACAATAAAAGTTTAGCATAGTCATCCCAACAATTAAGTACGTAGCTATCTTATTTGAAGTGTTTGAACCAACACTTCAAATAAGTGAAGATTGGGTTAAAAGTTCCTTCTGAAAAATACTTCTACGCATAAGAAAAACTAATTGGTAAAAAAAAAATCATTTGTCGGATGAAAAAGTTGGTGGAAAGTGGACTAGACCTAGGGGAAGATTTGCCTCCAAGCATGATAACGATTAGCGCTATGTTCATTAAATTTCTTGAAATTCTAAATGTTGCACTCCAACAGAAATAATTTTGGTCATAGTTCAATACCAAGTGAGAACTGCATGATCCGACAGATATTGCAAATAGCCACCATTTAAAGAGTGAAATTCTGGACTGGATTCATTTGGATTTCGATCATCAAATTGGTCTGCACCGAAAGCTGGTGCTCAGGCCTTGAATCCAACACTCCTAATTCCAATTGGATACAATGAGACAAAGAAGATGATTTTGCTAGTAGGCATGGGAGAAGAACGCCAAACGTTGGTGTTATTATAAGACCACACATCCATGATCCATTACGAAATGATATACAGTTATCGCCAAAAGCCCCTAACACAAATAACAAATTTTCAAAACTGTATTAGTACTCATTTCTGAAGTAAGTGTACTGTTGAGACACTGCAAGATCCATTTCTTTAGCCAACTAGAATATTGAAAAGAAGTTGTAAAAGAAAGACTTCAGGGTATTGATTAAAAAACAAAATTAAGGTCGAGTGTGAGATTTACCAGAAGATAGGAGACTCCAGAAAGCAGGATGGTTGTATATCCGTCAAAATAAGAGGGGTGACCAACAACATATGCAGTTAGTACTGGAAGCATATGCATGAAACCAGTCCGAGCATTAACATTCTGTGCAGCTGTTGCTGTAGATTGTCCCAATTGCATAGTTAGAAAGCTGATCAAGTTTGAAGCAATTCCATAAAAGATGAACGATTCTACGCCTCCAAGTAAGATAACTCGATAAGCGGATCTCCATCCACCAAACTCACTATTGTTGCTCTTGACCATTATCTTTCCTTTGATATTCACCATACCTTCAATATGTGTTGCCATGATATCTTCTCTTAAAATCTTTGTTTCTTTCAAACTTTTTGATGAAAATGTTGTATGAATTTAGATGATCCCCTTCTGCAACAGAAGTTATTTCTTATAGTGATCAGATGGAGGAGTAATGCAGCTAAGCAAGTGGGTTTAAATTATTATCTTAAGGTTCCCTGGCTCGCTAGGAGATGAAAAAAGAGTAAAGGCCAAAAGAATTTAAAAACCTTTCTCATTTTAAGGTTTTGTATCAGTGGAATAAATGATGCGCCCTGTCATCCCATGGGACAACAGCAGTAGTATGAAGCTGATATCTACCCACCAATGTCAGAATCACCGCGTGAGACCCATAGTGATATTAACCCATGGACCATATTTTCTAGCATTGCGGAAAATGGAAAATTTTCAACTATATAAAAGAAGCCAATTGAAGTAGTATTTTAGCCAGATTAGCCTTCCTGGAAGCACATCAAAGCTTTAGGCCAACCTAACCCCACTTTTCCCATAATGCAAGACCTGAATGCAATAAAAGTTGTGGAAATTTGTAAGATTGAATTACTGCACCTAATGACCTAGTTGTAAACCTACCAGCTAAACATAGAATTTTGGTTGTGATTGTACTTCTCAAGTGCATGATAGCTAAAGGGAGATACGGTTACTAGTTGGGGAAACCAATATAAAGATCCGGTGGTCAGAATTATTTTGTATCCCCTGTTAGTATCGGTATCCCCTTTAGAAATCGTGCTTAAGTGTTGTTTAACATAAAAGTAAGAAGTAAATGTTGCATTTAGGAGTTAGTTGTATAGCTAACGACACATCTTTACTCTATCACATGGATTTCACTTGCTCTGCATATCTACTTCCCAATTGTGGAGATTTACATTCTATTTAGATAAGAAATAGAAAAATCTTTATCGAGAAAAATGCATTAAAGGAATAGCTAGAAATTTTATAAGACGTGTTTGTCTGATTTGTAACAAGGTGTCTGGACTTTAGTATGGTGTTTCGATGCACACCTAGAAGTCGCTTTTTGACTTCTGGAAGCCAAAAAGTCAGATGTCAGTTTGACAATAATTTTTCAGAACGACTTATGGAAGCATAATAGTCAGTTTTTTGTGAAGCGAAATAGTTTTAGTTCTAACTTCTGCTTCTGGTATCCAAACACGCTATAGATACATCTTGAGAAGTTATTTTTCGACTTATTTCAAGAATAACTTCTAGGACTAAAAAATTTGATTTTGTGATATATAACTTTTTTTGTTTTTGATTTTTGTATTACTTTTAACAGAAGTATTTTTGCTCTTGATATCCAAACATGTTATGGGAGAACCAAGATAGAAAATAAAAGCAAAAGCACTTGGTAAAAACTGGGAGAAACAAAATAGAAAATAAAAGCAAAACCACTTGGTAAAAAACTGTCATTCATCTAGCCAAGAAGTGGGAAGTGAATTAATGTTGCATTTAGGAGTTAGGTATGGCTAACAACATATCTTTACTCTATCACGTGGGATTTCACTTTTTGTGCCCATCTAAGGCTTAGTTTGGTATTCTCGACTGACTTTTGTAAAAGCACTTTTCATTGTGCGTTGTTGTCTTTGTCTTTGTGAGAAAAAAAACGAGTTAGACGTTTGGTAAAATATTAATTAAAGTTGAAGCTTATTAAAAAAAAGCAATCAAAGTGTGTTTGGTAAAATTTTAGATTCAACCATAGTTGTTGTAGCAAATGATAAAAACAGACATATCTCTAATGGTAGGTTTATTCAATTTTATGGGGTTTAAAAATAATTAATTATTTTACTATATAATATTAATATTCATACTAATTACCACTATTATTATGATTGTTAAAAAATTATTTTACTTAAATACTTATATCTATATATTTCAAACAAAAAAATGAAACTAAAATTAAGTAATTATTTAATATGTTTTTTATTTATACTGTTAACAAATTAAATGAAATGGTATATAAAATAGTTTGAAAAAATTTAAAAAATTAAAAAAATTAAAGAATGCTATATAAGAAATAGTAAAAAAATTGATTGTATATAAATTTAAGGGGTAACTTTTGTCATTTATAAAATAAAGTAGGGATAAAAAAGATAAATCAATCATTAAATTTAGGTGGGGCCACAACTTATGCTTTTGTAGCTTTTAAAAGCTCCTCCTCCCCAGCTTTTAAAAATTGAGGAATTTGGGAAGTGCTTTTAATAAAAAGCACTTTGTTTTTTTTTTACCAAACACTAATTTCAAAAATTATTGACATAAATAGCTTTTGAAAGTGCTTTTGAGAAAATAAAAGCATTACCAAACCAAGCCTAATTCCCAATTGTGGAAATTTACATTTATTGAGATAAGAAATAAAAATATCTTAATCCAGAAATTCATTAAAGAAACAGGTAGAAATTTTACAAGATGTTGGTTTGTTTAGTAATAAGGTGTTTGGGACTTTAGATAGAACGCGTAATTGGGGGATATATAATCTAATTGGGGGATATGAATTACTTCCCCCAACCCATGGTGTGTGCTAAGGGGTGACTTTTGGGGGCGAAAATACTAAAATACCCTTCCCACAAAATAAAAATCAAAAACTTAAAATCAAAAAACAAAATCATATCCCCCATTTCCATCTCCACTTCTTATTAATCTTATTTAGGGGTGGAGCTTTGAAACCCAAATATTTCCCATTCCCTTTCAAATTCTAAACTCTCCCCACTCTATATCAAATTCTCTTCTCCTCACTTTGGAAACCAATTTTTTTTTATTCGGGAGTGATGAAGATCATCTTTGAAAGTGATGATGACCTTTCAAATTCTAAACTCTCCCCACTCTATATCAAATTCTCTTCTCCTCACTTTGGAAACCAATTTTTTTTATTCGAAAGTGATGAAGATCATGCTGAAAGTGATGATGACCATCCGGAATTGATGAAGACCATGCGGTATCATGTTAAAGCATATGTTCTTCATCAATTCCGGCATGGTCTTCATCACTTCCGAATTGAATTTTTTCTGGTATTAATCAGTCCACTTCCGGCATAGAAAATAAAGCAACATGGTATGCCGGAAAACAATACCGGCATGGTCTTCATATCAACTAACCATGCCGGCAGTGGACTGATTAATACCAGAAAAAAGTTCAAAAAGGAAGAGATGAAGACCATGCCGGAATTGATGAAGACTATATGCCGGAACATGATACCGGCATGCTCGAGAATTTCCTATCAATGCCGGTAGTCAAGTGAAAAAAAAAAAATCAACGTTCTGGATACTTTTCATCTGTTAGGCATGGAAATTTAAGCAAAATACTATTCGGAACATGTGGCATGCTCGAATCCATGATTACCATGCCGGTACCTGTTCAAAACCAGAAAAAAATCAACATCAAAACCAGAAAAAAATCGCCCCCCCGAACCCCCCGGATAGTGGCAAACAATTTATGAACATCCAACAATTGCCCGCATGGGTTTTTGGTTGAATACCATGCCGGCACCAAGCTTTTTCAGCTGCAACAATGGTGGATTCAAAGAAGAAAAATCAATTTTTCAACCTCTTATTAGCGGTAATTCTCTCATCACAATCATCTTCCATTTTCAAAAAAAAATTCCACTCAAAATTTTTTTCTCTCCATCTCCTCCTCACTCACACAAATTAAAATAAAAACACACACTAATCTATCCCCCAAATACTTAAGTTTTTTACTAATTATTATTAACCACTAAACATGATTAGTGAGGGGTATATTAGGATTTAAAAAATAATTACATAAGGGGTGACCCAGAATTGCTATTGGGACTCCTATTTTGTCTTGTAGCTATATCCCCCAATTAGTTTTCATATCCCCCAATTGCGCGTTCTTTAGATACATCTTGAAAAGTTATTTTCGACTTATTTCCAGAAGTCCTTCTAGGATTAAAAAGTTTGATTCTTCGTGAAGTATAATTTTTTTTGTTTTTGATTTTTGTATTACTTTTAACAAAAATATTTCTACTCTAGATATCCAAGCATGTTATTAGAGAACCAAATTAGTTTTATTTCATGAGTAGTAGTGAGGAGCAATTTATTTCTACTTCTACGAAAAGTAAAAGCAAAACCACTTGGTAAAAAGCTTTCATTCATCTGGCTGTGAAGTTGGTTAAATGTGGAATAATTAGGCTAGACCTAGACTCATCGCAAATAGGGTATCCTAGGTCAGGGCGAAATACTTACAACTAACAACTCCCTGAGGTGACAATGTTTTTCTATTCAAGTCAAGGTAAATGATTCATCACCCGAGGAGATCATTTCTTTGGTCTTTTTGATGCGTAGTTCTATAAAAGACGCCATTTCAACATGTATGAACTATGAAAAGCCGTGTTCCAAAAATTAATGCTTGTCCCTCAAATCTGAATAAGCATTTTTGGTGTTTCCCTTTCTACACTTCATTTGGTTTAAAGGGGGTGTGAGGGATGTGGTGTGCCCATCACTCTGATCACCAATAAGTTGTTTTGGAGACTGATAAGTCACAAGTTTTTTATTTGTATGTCCTTTACTTCTTCATATCACAACAATGTAAGACACCGCATAAGTTGCTTTGCAGTTCCGTGTCCAAACCGAAAAAAAAAAAAAAAAACTTTGCATTTTGATTGTAGCAATAATGTAATACTGGAACATTGATACCTCCAAATATTGGACAATATAATAGCCCATCCAAAGAGACATAACCTTAAGAAATACCTACACCAATATTTAGGTAAGCGGGATAAATGGCATGAAACACAGCCCGCACAAATACATATTGGACTCCCTCAAGTTTTCCCATGGCTGATGGCTGGATACTTTGGAATCAATCATGTGTGGTTATTGACCTTGCTATATATGCCAATTGCTTGGGGTAAATTTCCACCATTGTGTGGACATGTGATTCATCACCAGAGAAGATCATCTGTCGTGGGTCGGAGTTCTTAAAAAAGAAAGTGCCATTTAAACATTTGAGAAAAGGCACGTTTCTGGAGCTTGTAAGAGCATCCACAGTCGTCGACCAAAACTAAAAATTTGGTCGAAAACAGAGACACTATCGAGTGGAGTATCGAGTAAATCCTAGACTAAAACTAAAAACCAAACCAAATTTGGTCTTTGGTTTAGTTATAGTCAGGCGTAATCTGCGTCTACGCCTGATTGGGGCGTAACTCAAAGTTGCGCCCCAACAATAAAAAAAAAAAAAAAAAAAATGGGGCGCAATTTGGAATTGCGCCCAATGGGGCGCAACTTTGAGTTGCGCCCCAACAATAATAAAAAAAAAAAAAAAAATTGGGCGCAACTTTGAGTTGCGCCCCATCAATAATAAAATAAAAAAAAAAACATTGGGCGCAACTTTGAGTTGCGCCCCAACAATAATATAAAAAAAAAAAAAAAAAAAAGAAATGGGACGAGATTTGGAATTGCGCCGGGTTGGGCGTAACTCAAAGTTGCGCTTTGACCAAATTTTAGTCTCCCTCCACTGCGTTACAACACGGACTAAACCCAAATTTTAGTTTTTTTTTTGCTCTTTGCTCTTTGGTTATGGTCGCACCACTGCAGTTGCTCTAAGGACCTAAATGGAACTAATTTTTTTATTTTATTTTATTTTTGTACTCTTAGGGGTTAATGCTTAAATTTATGACCAGAGATTTTAAACTCTTAAATAATGGTTTAAAAAAATGGTATCAAGAATGTTCATTTTGCATTTTGATTGTTGCGGCAAGATAGTTATGACTTGCTAAAAAGAAAAAACTTGATTCTTTTCATTCATAAAGAAAGGTGTACAAAGTACTCCACAAAATTAGTCATTGCATCATCCGACAACCAACCCTTAGTTTCAAACTTCGAATACCAACAAACTCACGACACAAATATAAGAATTACACTCGAAAGCTTCAAATCAATGCCCGAGATAAATATCGGGCTTCTTCCTCTCCCTTGCACTCCTGCGAAGTTGTTGAGTTTCAGAATGAGCCGTTCCGAATGTTTTCTTCTTGGCCGGAGCCTTTTTCATAGGGGCCATGGCACCAAGTTCATTTTCTTCATCTTCCGTTTCTTCTTGTTGATTTTCACTGTCACTACCACCATTACCCGATTCACCAACAATGAATTTTGCTTTCAAGGATTCTATCTCGAGTTTCAAATTCTCTATTGCAAGTTGCAGTTGTTGTACTTTTTCATTCATGCATTTCTCAACGTCGACAACTTTTTCTTGAAGTTGCAAGAACTCAAATTCTGATGGTGCTTGCATAAGACCCTCTATCTCTGCATCAAACATTAGATTCACATTTGGAGAGTTTTCACTAGAACTCATTTTATTCAAGTAGTAGTAAAAACTAAGAAGAATGAAGAAAATGAGTTGTTAACTCCCCCTTTAAATAGATTTCAGGGTTCAAAGAATTCAAGCCAGCTTTAGAATTCAAACTAACCACATTCAAAGTATTTTTACTTACTGCTCATACAAAACAGTGCCATTTATTAGTACTTTGGGCTCCCAAAGTTCAAAGAAGACCAAACAGTGATTTCAAAACTTAAGGATTCGAATAGGTTGTGTTTCTGGAATTCTACTGCAGCTGTTGGATTTCTACTATATAGAGATAAATTACTATAAACTAAAAGTCAGTAACTTTTTTAATAGATATGAGATAAGTTACTGACAACAACTTCCAATTACTGCTTCAAAAAAAAAAACAAAAAAAACATCCAATTACCACTAAACTGATGAAGATATTGATGGGGTATAATCTCCAGCAAAGTTTCCTAAATCACATTACATAATCATATCGAATATTGTTCTTAATTTGCAGATGTTCCCCTTATTTAGCGAAGCATAAGAATGCAGCCAGCTCGATTGCACTAAGTCCAGCTAGAAACCAATAGAAGTAGTCTAGATGCCCTTGATTCATGTTGTTTGCAAGCCATCCGTCTTGACCATCTGCACTAGTTACCATCTGAATGACCGATATAAGACTGAAACTGAAGAGATCTCCTTTGCCAAATATGGATGAGTACAGGGACAGTCGACCCAGACTCCTCAGCTCACTGGGAACTTGATCGTACAAGAATTCCTGTAAACCGACTTTGGTGAGTACAAGGGCGAGACCTGACAAGATATATTGTGGAATCAACCACCAGATAACCATAGGAACTATTGCGTTTGGATCATTAACCAATCCAAATTCTTGAGCAATTTTAAGCCTTCTGTTCTCCACAAAACCTGCTACAACCATTGTTATGGAAGAAACAAATATTCCACCGCCAATTTTCTCAAGTGAAGTTATAGCGTTAGATTTTCCAGTAAAAGCTCGAGAAAGTGGAGCAAAGATCCGGTCGTGTGTTGCCGCAAACAGAATGATGGATACAGTGAGAAAGAATTGAATTGAAGCTGCAGGTACCTCAAAGTCTGGTGCGATCGACCTTTCCATAGTGCTGCCCTGCTTAACAAAGAAGGTAAGAACTTGAGAGTGCACTAATGGATATGTTAACCATAATATCCATGCCGGAATAAACCCCAGCACAACATTTACATCTTCAACCTTACAATTTTTGACAGCGGCAACTAAACCATTAGTTAATCCTTCTAATGGGTTTACTTTTTCTGCATCTTTTTTGTGAGCAGAGCGATAAGATGCGCCTCCAAGCATGATAACGACTAGCGCTATAGTCATTAAAATGGTTGATATTCCAAATGCTCTATACCAACCTAAATTATCTTGGACATAGTTCAATATCAAGAGAGAACTGCACGATCCAACAGATAATCCAAATAGCCACCATTTAAAGAATGAAAATTTGGACTTGGATTCACTTGGATTTCGGTCATCAAATTGGTCTCTGCCGAAAGCTGGTGCGCAGGTCTTGAATCCAACACTTCCGATTCCAATTAGATACAATGAGAAGAAGAAGATTACTTCGCCATTGTAAGACCACCCATCCATTACGAAATGATATAGGGTTATCGCCCAAAGCCCCTAACACAAATAACAATTTTACCAAAATGTATTAGTACTCATTTCTGAAATAAGTGCACTGTTGAGACACTGCAAGATACATTTCTTTACCCAACTAGAATATAGAAAAGACTTTAGGGAATTAATTAAAAAAAAAAAGTTGAGGGCGAGTATGAGATTTACCAGAAGATAGAAGAGTCCAGAAATCAGGATGGTAAGGTATCTGTCAAAATAATAGGGGTGACCAATAACATAAAAGATGAAACCAGTTAGTAGTGGAAGCGCGTGCATGAAACCAGTCCAAGCATTAACGTTCTGTGCAGCTTCTGATGTAGATTGTCCTAATTGCATAGTTAGAAAGCTCATCAAGTTTGAAGAAATTCCATAAAAGACGAACGATTCTACGCCTCCAAGGAAGATAATTCGAGAAGCCGAACTCCATCCACCAAACTCACTATTGTTGCTCTTGGCCATTTTCTTTCCTTTGATGTTCACCATACCTTCAACATGTGTTGTATTAGTATCAGTGAGTTGCTCACCTGCAGCTGCAGGTGTGATAGCAGCCATGAACTCTTCTCTTAAAAAAAAAATTTCTTTCAAACTTGTTGATGAAAATGGTGTATGAAAATGGTGTATCTCTAAAAAATTTCTTATAGAGATCACATGGAGGAGTAACGCAACTATGCAAGTGGGTTAAATTATTAGCTAGGAGATGAAAAAAAAGAGAAAAGGCCGAAAGAATTTAAAAACTTTCCTCATTTTTAAGGTTTGTATCTGTGGAATAAATGATGCGCCCTGGTCATCCCATGGGACGAAAGCAGTAGTATGAAGCTGATATCTACCCACCAATGTCAGATTCACCGCGTGAGACCCATAATGCATGACCTGGAATCTGGATGCAAGAAAAAGAGTGGAAATTTGTAAGATTTCCACTCAAATTGTAAACCGTGGACCCAAAATTATTCGAGCTAGACATAGAATTATGGTTGCGATTGTACTTCTCAAGAGCATGGTTGCTAAAGGGAGATACGATTACTAGTGGGGGAAACCAATATAAAGATCCAGTGGTGACCTTCAGGGAATAAAAAGAAAAACAGAAAAGATCTAGCTAGTAGTCAGGATTATTTTGTATCCCATGCTATCGGTATCCCCTCTAGCAATCGTGCTTAAGTGTTGTTTAACATAAAAGCAAGAGGTAAATGTTGCATTTTGGAGTTTGGTATAGCTACCAACAAATCTTTACTCTATCACGTGGATTTCACTTTGCCTATTGTCACACGTCCAAATGCCTCTTGCAAATTTCTGTGAAAGTGTAACCCGGAAGCACAGTGGTACTGTGAATAAAGCTTCACCCACCTGCACTTCAGCCTTATAAGTTTTCACCTATGAAAACAGCCAACTCTTCAGGTCAACAGCGGAAGTCTTTACAGCCGTCTTTCACTTCTCTAAACTTCTCAAATGCATCCCATAATACATTCAAACATTGCCATATTTTGCTAAAAACAATCAACAAACCAAGAACACTTAGAAATGACACAATCGATCACTTCATTTTATTGCATCAAAGGGAAGAAATACAAAACTTGCCCACTTAGGGACTTACACAGACTTGTTCCTCTTGAACCAAGCCTTAGCCTTACAAAAACTCTCCTATTTTGAGTCTCTCACTCACATATGCAAGCCTGCCGAATTTTCCATGCCTTAGGACTATTTATACATCAACTTTACTTGGCCAAAACCGTGCACAACCGTTGTACATGCATGTGACATCAATCTGTCCCATGAAGAAGTTATGTAACCGCCAATAATTTGTGTTAAGCTGGCCGGTACTCTTCCAACTCGCCCGTTCTCTTGCAGTTAGGAATCGTCTCCAATGCTTATAAACTCCTTTATAACCGTTCTACTTCATCACGCGTCATTGCATGCTTGTGAAGATCGTAACCAACTCGTAACCGTCACTTGAGCCGTATTACACCACTGTTGTGATTTACTGAATTCTCCCTCGCTCCAACGCTCGGCCCTCTTGGCCCTGCATGCTTATCATTCTAAGCTAATGCACGGACAATCCTTATGCTTGAATCATCGAGGCCAGCTCCTTAAGCTCACTCTAGTTACTCATGCGTCATATATGCTACACTTAGCCAATTTGCTTGACAATAGCAATGCAACTCTTGCATTACCAACTTTTTTGCACTTTCCAAGCTTTGGCCAGCCTTGAACTAATGCCATAGACCAACTCTTGGCCTATTCTACCTTCTTGCATCATACTTGAGTTTGGGCAAACTCAATTCCACGGATATGCCTCAATGCCAACATCGCATTTTGCATTTGTCAACTTTGGCTTCGTCTTGCCAATCCCTCAATGAAGCCTCATTGTGTCGGCCAATAAGTTTCATTACTTAGCCAAATGTCATTTCAGTGTAGCGCCACCTTTGTGCTTCACTGGCCCTGCATGGTGCCACTATCTTAGTGCTTGACATTCTATACAGTATACCGCTATTATGGCTTTGCAATGCGCTATTATGGCTTTGCATTAGGCCGCTATGGCCGAATACTGACTTGGCCTGCGACTCTGTAACGCACAATCATTATGCTCACTTGCAGGATCAGTCATATACCTCCCACACCTAATCAGTTCAACGCCCTCGTTGAACGCGACTCAGTATGAACACCATACTTGTCTTAACTTCGCATCTTGCACTTTCAGAACCTTTTCTGAAATTCAGCAGTATTCGTTAGCTAAATCCTAAGCCAACTTTCCACATCCGATTGCATTCGCACTACTTAGATTTACTGTTTTGCCATTGATCACATATACTTGAGCCACTTCTCGGCGTCGTGCACTACGCTTACACGGCTACTCAAATCATGTATCAACACCCAAATGCAACCTGAAATTCTTCTTAGTCAATTCTCTTTAGGCCTGAATTTCACCTTGAATCATTTACGCCTAAGTGTACGTATGATTCTTCTCCAACTGATTACATCGATCCTTTCGCCTCCCGACTTTGCATTTTACATACTAACTCAACATGACAAGGACTTATAAACGACTTGGCTTCATTTTCAATCAGTTTTGTCGGCACCTGCCTTGAACTGTAGTTCTCCATGCCCTCATTAAGCATGTCGCAAAGTGCATAAGGGTTCTCTTCGCTTAGGACACCCGAATTCAACACTTCATGCCTCGCCAAATCTGATTATGCAAGCATCGTTCAAGAACTCATTTCTCTGAATATGGTCACTAAGTATAAGCTCTTCATATTTATGCCATTTTGCATACCCGAACTGGAATGGCAAGTTTACTTTTCCTAACTCGCTAAACCAAAAATATTAAGTTGCACATCCCATCTACGCAACTGTGACTGACTATCTTTTTGGACATATCATAGCTAACCCATTAGTTGTACATGCGCCATGCCTTCAAAGCCAATATGTCTCCAAATACTTCATTGAATTGCATTGTTTATTGCCTGGAAAGTGTGTGTCTTTCACTTGGCCATGAGTTCTACCCAACTCATGCTTGATGAGGAAATGATTTCTAACTTGATGTATTTCTTGCACTGTCGCCGCCCATCTGCTGTCGTGCCAATTTGCAATCCCCAAACAGCAACATCACTTACGCATCAACTAAGAGCCTTGTCATATGCTTTGCTTATTAGCTTTCGACTTGTCTTACTACTGCATACGTTAGGCTAAGTATGCTACTACAACATCTCCCCATGAACTATCTTTACATCGTAAATAAAGAGGAAAGACTTTATAAACAAAAACACCTTCATTTATTACTGCTCTTACATAACAAGACCATGTACCATTACGTGATTGATCCACTGATCATTTTGGAAAGATAAAACTTCATTAATAAAGCAACTTGCTTACACCAAAGAAAAGTATACACAAACTTGAAGACTCAAATAAGAGTCTGTACAACCAAACTCTATACACAGAGCTTGCAACAACCAACAACTAAAGCTACATAAAACAAGGCCAGAAAACACTCTTGTTTTTGGCGTCAAACTGTTTCCAATGGAGACAACAACACTTACTTTTGTTCTTAGCTTAGTTACTTTTGTCGAAGTGAGCGACCACTTCGCTGCGAGGCCTCTTCCTCGAACTTTCACTCCGGCCTTCACGAGTCTTGCTAGAATGAATCCCATAGTCATCCCCAACTGATACATTGAGTTGCGCCTTGAGTGGACAGCTTCTAGCGAAATGCAAACCTTTGCAAATGAAACATCCCCTATACTTCTGGGTTGAATGGAATAGTTCATCTTCCTTTGGCTTATGATTTCGCTTATTTCCTATAGATTTTTCCTTCCTTTAGGCCTCACCTTCACAGCTTTTCACATCTTCAGTTGTTGTGCAACTGGTAAGCTCTCTTACCGCTTAAATAGCCATCTGGACACTCTGAATTTTGCGCCTCTTGAGTTCTGTAATGACCAACGAACTCGCGCTACTCAGAAATTGGAACATATGATCTTCCTCACTCATGCCACGTACTTCTTGCACCAATGATAGGAAGTTTTCATCATATGCCTATGGTGTACCCTTCATTTTTAGCCTACGCAAACTCTATCTTGCGTAGCAAGCACCATTGCTTGGCCAGAACTGACATCTCAGTCCATCTTTCATATCATTCCATGACATAAGATTGGCATAACCAACAGCTTCATCTTCTTGCAGCATAGTTCTCCACCAAACCTTTGCATCACCACCAAGGTTATTGTCTGCGAGAGTAACCTTTTGTCCTTCCCTAGTTCCATTCGCCTCAACGTCATACAAGAAATTCTCAATTTCTCTAGCATTTTTGGAACCTGCATAAACTCTTGGCTCAGAGACTCGATTTGAGTTTTCTTCATGCATGTTCGCCCCTGCAAACATGTCGTTACTGATTAACCCACGAATGCCTGCCACTTCCTCGACATTTATTTTGCATGGCTTGTTAGTATGGTCTTTGTGTCACTGAATTGCACCTTCAATTCAGTCACTTCAAGATTGGTTTTGCAATTCAAAAGGGTTGCATCGGACACCTTGTCTTCCACTTTGCACCTACCCTTTCATAGAATTCTTTGAACTAATATGTCGTCCTTCCTTCAATTAAATCTAGCCTGCCCTTATCTTCAGAAACAAGAGGATTTTCAAGTCCATCACAGCCCATGTCTATGGTCAGATCACCAAGATCACCATACTCCTCAAGCTGATCAAACGTACCCGGTAGTTCTTCGTCGATAATCATGCCTTTAGAACTCATTTCTAATGCAAACCTATGAAAATAATTTTCCACTTACTTGCTCACAGGAAAATAGCTTGAGAGAGAAAGAAGCACCAGCATATTATCCAACAAATACACTCGAACTGTGTACCAAACACAGCTCTGATACCCGAATTGTCACACCTCCAATTGCCTCTTGCAAATTTCTGTGAAAGTGTAACCCGGCAGCACACTGGTTCGGTGAATAAAGATTCACCCACCTGCACTTTAGCCTTATAATTTTTCACCTATGCAAACAACTAACTCTTCAGGTCAACAACGGAAGTCTTTACAGCCTTCTTTCACTTCTCTAAACTTCTCAAATGCATCCCATAATACATTCAAACATTGCCATACTTTGCTAACAACAATCAGCCAACCAAGAACACTTTGAACATGACAAAATCACTTCATATTATTGCATCAAAGGGAAGAAATATGAAACTTTCCACTTAGGTACTTACACAGACTTGTTCCTTTTGAACCAAGCCTTAGCCTTACAAAAACTCTCCTATTTTGAGTCTCTCACTCACATATGCAAGCCTGCCAAATTTTCCTTGCCTTAGGACTATTTATACAGAAGCTATACTTGGACAAAACCGTGCACAACCGTTGTACACGCATGGGACAGCCATCTGTCCCTAGAGCGATTCAGAATCGCCAATAACTATGCTAACTGGCCAGTTCTCTTCCAACTCGCGCCAATTATCCAACACCTTTCTTATTGCAGTTAGGAACCGTCTCCCATGCTTATAAACTCCTTTATAACTGTTATACCTCATCACGCATCATTGACATGCTTGTGAAGCTCGTAACCAACTCGTAACCGTCACTTGAGCCGTATTGCACCTTCGTTGTTGTTTTACTGAATTCTGACTCGCTCCAACGCTCATCCCTCTTGGCCGTGCATTCTTATCACTCTAAGCTAATGCACGGACAATGTTTATGCTTCAATCATCGAGGCCAGCTTCTTAATCTCACTCTAGTTACACATGCGTCATATATGCTACACTTAGCCAATTTGCTTGACAATAGCAATGCAACTCTTGCATTACCAACTTGTTTGCACTGTCCAAGCTTTGTCCAGCCTTGACCTAATGCCATAAGCCAACTATTGGCCTATTCTACCTTCTTGCATCATCCTTGAGTTTGGGCCAACTCAATTCCAGGGATAAGCCTTAATGCCAACATCGCATGTTGCATTTGTCAACTTTGGCTTCGTCTTGCCAATCCCTCAATGAAGCCTCATTGTGTCGGTCAATAAGCTACATTACTTAGCCAAATATTTTTACAAAGTATAGCGCCAACTTTACGCTTCACTGGCCATGCAGGGTGCCACTATCTTAGTGTTTAACGGCCTATACAAATATACCGCTATTATGGATTTGCAATGCGCTATTATGGCTTTGCATTAGGCCGTTATGGCTGAATACTGACTTGACCTGCAACTCTGTAACGCACAATCATTATGCTCACTTGCAGGACCAATCATACTTATCTACTACTTACCAATTGGGGAATTACATTTTATTCAGCTAAGAAATAATTAAAAAAAAAAACCTTTATTGAAAAAAATGCATTAAAGGAACGACTAGAAATTTTACAAGATGTTTGTCTGTTTAGTAATAAGGTGTTTGGGCTTTAGTAGGGTGTTTGGATGCACACTCAAAAGTTTTTTTTTGATTTTTGGAAGCCAAAAAGTCATAAGTCGGTTTGGTAATAATTTTTTAGAAGAAGCAGAAAAATCACAAAATGATTTTGCTTATGACTTCTGCTTCTGGTATCGAAACGCGCTATAAATACACCTTGAGAAGTTATTTTTTGACTTTTTATTTCCAGAATGACTTCTAGGATTAAAATAATTGATTTTTTTTGTTTTTGATTTTTGTATTACTTAACAAAAGTACTTTTTGGTATCCAAACATATTATTGGAGAACCAAAATGGAAAAGTAAAAGCGGAACCACTTGGTAACAAACTATCATTCATCAGGCTAAGAAGTTAGTTGTCATTGCCTATTTTGCTTAACGAATATTTGGATCCTCACAAAGAGCTTGTTATACAAACCAATACAAACATTTCGACAACCAAGTTACAAGTACGGTAGAGTCGGCTAATTATCGATTGAAGAAGAACCTTTTTGGGCGAGTTGACTCGGGTGTGACGGTTTTTGAGGCAATGGAAGAGTATTTCAAAACGGATATTGTAAGAAGTAAAGAGGATTTTGAATATTGTTCATTGTTCAAGCATAAAAATTATGGGGACGATCCTTGGCTAAGGGGATTAACTTACCGCGTATTCCATTTGCGTATTGACAAAATTATGCTTTAAGTAAAATTGATGAAAGCTTGGAAACTCGAATCAACCTCATGAAGTACGTGTTTGTAAAATGAAAGAATCCATGAGACTTCCGTGTCGCCACCAAATAGCTCGGTATGTGGATGGTATTATACCTTTTGAGCATATTTATAGTTTTTGGAAGCAATTGAGTTTTGAATCTCTCCTCACTGATGATCCCGATGAAGAAATTTGGGATACTCCTTATGGGAGAAAATTAGCTGAGAAGTATCGAAGTGCATACTGGGGTCAAAAGAAAATCATTTACCACAACTTGAGAACGGTCGTCTATCCTTCCACCGAGGAGGATCTTTTGAAATCGGAAAAGGGTGAGGGGAAAGGTAGAAAAAGTACCAAATTGACACGGAAAATAAGAGAGAGCGAAAAACAAGTTTTTGGCTAACCAAAGAGATCCATCGGGAGTTAAGTATCATGATGCAAAGTACAAAGCGGAAATGATGGAAATTGAGAAATTGATAAAATTGGGAGAAGTTAATGTTTCAAGGAAACTTGGCCGTCCGAGTAAAGATAAGGGCGAAAGAAGTAACCAGAATGATACCCAAGAGACGTTAAACTCAAAGAGAAGATGTTTCCTTCGCAATAAATGGGAAACAAATCAAGATTAAGGGGGAAAAAACAACCATATATGTTGTGGCAAAATGTAGGACCTAAAAAGGATAATGATGGTAAGTACTTGCGACCTACTAATATGATATATGACAATTACATGGAGGAACTACCCGAAATTATTAGTGAGTACATTATAACCATGGATGGCGTCGAAGGGGATGGAAATTGCGGTTATCATGTCACGTCGGAACAACCAGGACCTTTTCAAGAGGCGAAGAATTCGGAATGGCCAGGAGACGAAATCAAGTATATAAGGAATCGGTTGTTACAAACATTGCGCCGAGATAAGAATTTCTGCAAGGCAATGATGATAGGGGGTCCAAGAAGAGACGAAAGGATGGTATCAGAGTATATATATTGCATTCGAACGATGTTTACATGGGGATTCCGTCATTACAAGAGACCATAGTTGCAGTAAAAATATTTTAACTTAGTAAATAAAGGTGTGCGAAGTACTCCTCAATATTAGCCTAGTTGCATCATTCAACAATTTGCAGAATCCCAAAAGTCAGAAGCAAAACAATTTGCTTCACAAGTAGTTAATTTTTTTTCTTCGACGAGTCATTCTGGAATTGTGTACCCAAACTAACTTTGATTTTTTTTTTTTAATTTTAAAAGTCGAAAAGTAATTCTTAACTCCTCACCTAGTTCTATACAAAAGATATGGAAGTTGTCTTTGAGGCTCTTGATATGATTGAGTTTTGGAAATACTGAATTTTTTGGTTATCGCATTTGTATTTTGTGTAATGTTGGACTACTACTAATGAATGAAATGGATATGGTTTTTGATATTTACATACTAAATTTTTTATCAAGTCGTCATTTTTCTCTATTACTTAACTTGCCGACAAGCTCTTTAACTTACAAATTGTCATCCAAAGTTAATACGCCCATGTCGATCGTTCCAAACTGACAAAACCTTTTTAACTTTTTTTCAGAGTTGTCAAGATTTAAATTTGACGGATTGACTACCAATTTTGTATGAAAACCTTGTGATAGAAGACCTGGTATAACCGGCATGATAGTCAACCCAAAAAATGAAAACTAATTGTATGTTAGCACGTTAAAAAATCTACAAACTGACGAATAAAATGGCCAGAAATCTCATTTTCTTTTATATTTTTTCTCAACATAATCGACAAGGTAATATAATGATAAGAATGATGAAAAAACTGTGGTCGGCACCTCATAAAATATTCAACTTGACGGACTAATCCAGAAAAAACTTAAAATTATCTCGGACAGAATGATCACATTAGTCGTCATTTTAATAGACTGATAATAATGATGACCAAAGTGTAGTTAGCATGTTAAGAAAACTTAACATGACGACTGTGGTCGGCAAATAATAACACATCCCTGGACAAAAACCAAACAGACAAAAACTGTAATTTTCAATTAATAATAACCTTGACGACCACAAAATGGTCGTCATTTTACAAAAACTAAATCTTGTTGATCAAACCATAGTCATTAAAATAGGAACATTGAAAACATGCTAACGATAACCAAAGTAGGAACATTGAACACTTAATTAAAGCATACAAACACTAAAAATTGAACCCTAAAACATTTGGAACATAGGTAATATCTTTTTCCAGTACACACTTGTTTTTGTGAGGTAAGTAGCTACATATTACTATTGCAATATGGATCGGTGCACGATAGAAGGTTGATTTTAGCGACTTCCTCTTCATACAGAGCTACATGCTCATCTATCCAATAGAAAAATCCATAACATCTGTATTTTGAAGCATACGATACATCTCTTTTTGCAGCTTTCATGAGAAACAAGAGCCCCTTAAAATTAATAATGGTGCATCTGCTGCCTTCAAAAGGAGAATCATTTTCAAAATGACCAGATAGTGTACGAAGACTACAAATAATTGGTAATGGTGCACTTGAGCTTTCCATTATTTAAGCTTGGTTGAAGATGAAGTTGAATTTGAAAGTACTTCTATACTAACAACACACTTAATGGTTAATATTTGAAAATACTAGACGTTGATGAGCATTCAATTGAGTGTACTTTGTACTTCATATATTACTTTTATACTAATAATATATAGTTAATAGGGCACGTAGGTTGTCATGGTCTACGCATTGGTACCCCAGCGACCAGTAAGAAATCTTCAAGGACGTTACTCTAGAAACATGATGATTACTTATAGTCGGCAGTTTAGAAAACTTTGGACCTTAACGAATTACTACTAGTCTAACATTGTTTGAAACTGTAAAAAAGACTAAAATTTAAGAGCAACTGAAACCGAAGTTAACATAAGTTTATGCGTAATTGAAAAGTTTCAAACCACAACCATAATATAAAAGCACCCATCACACTCTAAAATGTCTTAGAAACACTCCACAACAACTACTAAAGCAAACATATCAAACACATTAAAATGGATCAATATCAATGTTATCGTTTTCATCCACTTCATGAGGGTTTTCAGCATCATCAGTTTGTTCTTCCTCAACTTCATCAGGGTTATGAGCACAGCTTGTTCTTCTAATTCCCCAGGTGAGCCTATGTACTCTCCATTCTCGTTGAAATATGGGTTCACCCATAATAGTCACATTCCATGAAAATTAATCTTAGATCATAATCATATTTCTCTTCTTCACTGCATGATGATGATGATTCAATATACTTGAGGGGTTGCTAGGACTGTTCACATGCCTTAGGAATGGTTCTGGATTATCCTCAATCCACTTGAAAAATTCTGCTAGCTACATCATCCTTTCCACTTTCATCGCCAAGACTTCTTGAAGGAGGAGAAGCCTTTTCTTTTTCTTCGTTATTCTGTTGGAACCTAAATAATAAAACAATACACAAGTACAAGCTACATAAAGATAGTTGAACATGTAATAGTCGTGATGTTATGAAGTTTAAATCATCGTGCCGACCATAAGTGTAACTAAATAGTCGTCAGCTTCATATTTCAAAAGAATGACGACCTACACCGTAAAATTACACAGGAAAAACGAAGTTCCTGTGATATTAAGTCATTATGTCATAAATATAAATATTAGAAGATGACGACCAAAATAACTAACACATGGTCGTCATCTTCGATGAATAACTAACATGACGACTCTGGTTATTGGTTCACAGTCTTCGTTAACATTATCAAAGGTCGTCATGATCTTCATCCGACAACCTTGACGACTAACACTAAAAATCACATGTCGTCATTATGCTGATACATATATATACCTGGACAACGTCAACCTAGAAAATCATCATTTTCACTAATCTATCCTAATATAACAATCATAGCACACAATTGAGTAATGAGTTTGAGCTTAGACATCATTTACAGTCTTGTTCTTATCGATGATGGGTTTTTTTCAACAGCTTCGGGGATTTCATGCTTGAGTTCGCTGATTTTACCAGTACCGACTTCTCTCTTACTTTTTTTTTTCTTTTTTGTTATTGATTTGGAAATTTGATATCAGTTTTTGCTTCTGGATGGTTCCTTGATTGCTTCTGATCACCCATATCTGAGGAGAATCAAAGATGACGATTTTCAAACGATTGATGGTAGATGAAGGAGTAAATAAGATGAAAGAGGTTTAAAAAAATTTAGGTTTAAGTTTTTAGGTTAAACTGATCTTAGAAAATGGGGTATATGTTTAAGTGTTTTTAGGTCAAGGGAAATAAAGAAAGTTCGTT
This sequence comes from Papaver armeniacum, assembly GCA_023531295.1. Classification (NCBI taxonomy): domain Eukaryota; kingdom Viridiplantae; phylum Streptophyta; class Magnoliopsida; order Ranunculales; family Papaveraceae; genus Papaver; species Papaver armeniacum. The sequence goes on from JAJJWW010005081.1 coordinate 152,079, forward strand.
ATATTTTACATCCCTTTAGCCAAGGCTCTAGATCCAATTAAATTTTGATATATATACCCCAATTCGGCCAGTGGTTTGAACACTAAATATAAAATTAAATTTAGTAATTTGATCCAACCACTAATAATATTAGCTAAAGAGAAGATTCCTTCGCACTCTTAAATTTACACCATCTCACACTTTGGGAGATATAACAAAATTTAAACTGTAGGGTATTCAAAGCTAATGTTTTTGGGATATGGTTGTCATCTAGATCTCTTCATACCCACAAAAAAGTGGGTATATTTTGTAATCCCAAACTTCGCCATCTACCGATCTTGATTTTAACAGTTTGAAAATTCGTTAAATTTCGACTGTTGATTTTAAAAGTGGTAGATGGTGGAATATAACGTTTCAGAGTCTGCTTATTTCTATAGGGTGTAGAGATTTGTAAAGGGAACATATCCCAAAATATTAACTTCAAATACATTGGCGTTTCATTTTTGTAAAAAAATTAGTGTCCGAAATACTGCCATTCGGTTTTTGTAAAAATAATCAGTATCCCAAGTGTGAGATGTGTAATAATTAGGGGTGTTCATGGTTACTGGTTAACCGAGAAACCGAACCAAACCAAACCGATTAGGGGGAAACCGAACCATTAACTAATGGTTGGTTTTGGTTTAGAAAAGATGAAAACCGAGATTAATGGTTTGGTTTTGGTATGATAGAGAAACCGAACCAATAACCAATGGTTAACCGAATATTGATAAAAAAAAATCATTGATTAAATTTTCATTAGAGATGTCACTGCCATTAGTTAAATCTTTTTTTGATCTCTAGATTTAGAGTAAGCTTTAACTACTCTTGATATTTTTTTTTATTTATTTTTTGTCTGTAAATTTTTGTAAACCAATACTATTTTTTTCTGTAAATTAGTGTAATTTTTTTTTTTTTGGTTTGACATAATTATTGGTTAACCAAAACCACTGGAAAAACCGAAACCTATTGGAACCATTTGGAAACCTAACCAATGGTTAATGGATTGGTTTGGTTTCAATTTTTAGAAACCGATAGTATTGGTTTCGGTTTTGGTTTGGCTTGAAATCGAACCAAAACCGACCATGAACACCCCTAGTAATAATAGGAGTGTGACGGAACCTTTAGTCCTGTGAAAACACACAAGATGAGCGGAGAAATTAAAATGCCCTTTTTAACCTGGCTTGATTGGGGTATACCCAATGAGATAAAATAGGGTCATTTTGAAGTAAAAGAGGTCACCCCTTAACCAAATATTTTCAAAATGGCAAAATTGCCCTCGTTTAATTAACACTAAAATTTTGATTAGATTAATTAATTAAGTTTAAATTGATTGAATAGATTAAAACTTATGAATTTTAAGTTATGAAATTTTGTTTTTGATTGAACTTTTGTGGGATGATTTTTGATGATTTTTTTTTTTGAGAATATCTCTTGCAACGAAAATGAAGCATACAACCGAAATACTTCTAAAAAGGGGATTGCAAATATGTTATATGAAATCATACTCAAAATCAAAGAATAAATCAACACTTTCAGTTCTTAAAGTATGAAAAGTCAGCAAGGTCGATTAATGAAGATCATGTCGGCCAAAAGTGGCCGGCAAGATCTTCATCGTCGACCTCGCCCGACTAAAAGTGGCCAAGCATGATCTTCATCGTAGACCTTGCCGACTTTTGTTTTTTGACATACAGGAGATGACATAAAAAATTTATTGGCCGGCAAGGTATTCAAAAAATACCCTTAGGTTGTTTTTGGTGAAAGGTATTCAAAAATACGCTTAAATTTGTATTGGCCGGCAAGGTCTTCAAAAATACCTGCTTAGAATTTTGTTGAAAATTTTTACGATCGCCGCCATGGTGTTATGAAAAGTCGGCAAGATATGCATGTCACGACCTTCTGCCGTAGAAGACACGAAATCATAAATTTCGATTTCTAACCTAATATAACAATCAAATCACACAACACAATGATGGGTTTAAGTTTAAACATCATTTATAGTCTTCTTTTCGCTGGTAGAGTCAACAATTTTTTTGGAAAATCAAAGTTGAAGATTTTTATATGGGTTTGGTTGATGGAAGATGAAGATGAAGAAGAAGAGAAGATTAAGAGTTGGTTAGTTTTTTAATTTTAGGGTTAATGAAATTAAAAAATGAGTTTATTTTTAAGATTTAATTAGTTCAAGGATATTAAAGTAAAATCACACTTTTTAATAATGACACACCATGTCCCCTTGAAATTGGGTATACCCCAATTAATCTGGGTATACCGCAATCTCGCCAGGCTTTTTAAGCCATTGATTGATAGATATTTCCAGCACATCTAACGATGGGTATAGTCAATCCACATCAAACTGTATCCACCAATAGAAAAAACCCTTTTTACATTGTTTATAATCCCATCGTTTTTAGGTCTTGTTTCTCTAGGAAAAAATTGGCGAAGAAAAATACAGAGAGAATGATAAAATCACCATCACCACCAACCAATGATCAACAACAACAAAATTGGGAAAAAATAAACAATGGTTCAGGAAAATATCAATCAAGTTGAAGAAGCAGCAGCTATGATTGAAGATAAGAGAAAGGGGTTTTTGGCTATGAAGATGGAATCTGCTGGTTCTGGGGTTGAATGTGCTGGTAATAATTTTTTCAAGTCTACAAATTCTGTAATTGAAAGTAATTGGGGCATGACTAATAAGATCTTTGGACTATTGCACTTACTTATGTGATCAACAGTGTTCTTAATCATTTTAAGAAGAATAAAGTAGTTAAGATTTCAAATTAGGGGAAAGAAAAAACTGACTATTGGGGGGTTTTTAGGTTTTGGGGGTTAGGTTTAAGATTTGGGATATGAGAAATATGTATGGAAGAAACAAAAGAGAAATTAATGAAAAACGAAATTTACTTTTAATGCTACTTTTTAGCTTCAACAATGTGATTGCAGATGATTTATCCTTATGAAGTTTAATAGTCTTAAGAGTTTGTTTTGAACTACCATGTTTGCTTTGAATGTATGTAGTACACTAGCATGTACTATGATAGAAAAAATTTGGGGTCACTAAGAACAGTCAATGTTAAGGGTAATCATGTAAGACTTCTTGATTTAAGTAAGTTTTACCATGATTTTAGATTCACCATTGTGTTTCTGCAGAATTTGTAGGCGAAATAGTTATAAATATGTTATCGTTGATGCTTGGTCTTTAAGGTTTCCTCTAGCATCTGCACTCACTTTCACTTTGGGCAATGCTTTGTATTCATCTACACTAATATACATGTCTTGTTTTTGCATTTATAATTATTTGAAAGTATAACAATGAAACCTACGTATAATACTCTACCAGTCTGCGGTAAGTCTGATTTTCTTTGCTTATTTTCACTTCCTCAAATGAATAATGGAGTATGAAGTTGCTATGGACTCTAGCAGTAGAACCGCATTATATGCATGCAGATTCCAGGACCCCGGATATCTTTTGATTTATCATGGTTGGGATCTTCAACAGCCATGTTTTTTATTAAAGTTGATGCTAAAAGGTTTTTTTTTTTGGTGATTAGAGTTGTTACTGACGTTTTTTTTTTTTTTTTTTTTTTTGATGTAGGGCAAATACAACATTGCCGGGACAATTTCCTGTCTTGAGTACAGCAGTAGGCGAAATGCCGTTGCTAATTGTTAAGCTTGCAGAACTTAGAATAAACAAGGTAGTATGAATATATTGGTAGTTTAACTCTTGACAGAGCCCCTAAGTTTCTCCAGTCACAAATATCTATGAGCACAAAGGAGTGGTCAATACTTTTGAATTGTGAATGAAAGTTTTTCTTTTCCATGAGAAAACGGTGTAATTTGATATCAATAAGTATCTCTTGAATATTTTTAAGATGAGATTCCAGTATTCTTAGTGCAGAGTATTGAAAAGTGTCTGAGTATTGAAAAGTGTCTACCTGTTTTTTCAGAATCCACTAGTATAGAATACAGAACATTTGCAATTTTGGTAATTGCTGTTTTAGGGAGAATATAATCTTGTGGCGTGCACACATGACGCAGAAGAATGGCCTTATGGAACATGTTCGTGCAGCCTTAGTTATCACAATCTTGTTGATTATCTTAATGGTTCATAGTGGGTGGCACTTAATGTAACAATCTCTGATAAAAAAAAAAAATTGCACCCTGACTGCATTTACCATGGTTTGGGGACTCAATTTCCATCTATATTAGGTGTCTATCTATACTACTGCCTCTGGTTTGATATAAAATCACATTCATGCTAATAGCTAGCCTTGGAAATCACTGTTTGCAGTAGCCCAGTAAAGTAGGATGTTACTTTTTTATGACCAAGTATACAAAACATGTGCTTGAAATTATCGTTAGTATGAGAAATCATTAATTGCCACACTCGATTTTTTGTTTAACTTGATAACGTTATGCTGTTGACTTTTGGTTTCGGAAGCACTGGATTGTGCTACGTGCCTACGTCATATTAATATTAATTCTGTCCTTCTCTGCAATAATTGTAGACCAGTCAGAGCACCTAATATTCCATGTGCTTCCCTTGCCTGTGCGCGCTTATGACGATATAATGCCCGCATACAAGAAGAAGTTTTATGAAGAGCAACGGCCCTCATGAAGCAGCCTGATGTTCAGGTGCACCTTGTTTTATGAGAATTGATGAGCTCCACGCACATACATGCCACATTGGAGAGTTTGCAGACGATCCAACGGTGCGTGTTTCATTCAGCTCCCACCCTCATGTGTACTTTGGGAGTTGCAGACAAGATTCTCAATCAGGTACTATCTCTAATAAATCCTTGTTCTGCGTTGCTGATCTTTAAAATGCGTTTTTCTTGCTAAAAATTTGAAGAAACTGAAATGCTTTTTTTTTTTTTTTTTTTTTTTCCTATTACAATTAGTCACCTTTTTAGCACGGCATTGAATTTGTTGCCGAGCATGCTCTTCCACTACTGTTGCCACTTCTCATCGCAATAATTGAATGGTCACCAGTTCGCTGAAAGACATGCTCAGGTGGTTCAACTAAGACATTACTCCGTATCTCCTTTTTCTGTATGGATTTCTCTCACTTTATTCAATATGGCCAACACATCTGAGCTGGAAAAATGTCTGCTTTTTCCACCATTTCAATTTTGCAGGACAACAGAAGAAAAGCAAGGTGTTTCTGGAACTCCAAAGTTAGGTAACGTCTGCACTAACTGGGACTCCATTTTTACCATCTTTGAAAAAAGAGCAGCATGGGATTAAGATTGGGGTCCCATAACAAAAACAAAAACATCAATCCTGCCAGTCGTTGGAAACTAGCCGACCTTGCGGGTTCCACAATTCAACAGATTCCTCCATCATGTCCCTCCGTCAACTGAGAGTGGCCTCCTCGGTCAAGTTCAGGTGCTTCTCTCACTTGGGCGACATTGAGAAGCAGAAACCAAACACTGAATCGTTTAGCCAATTTTGACGAAGTAGATCCCCCGGCCATTTGACCCCAAGATCTAGTAACTTATTAACTAGTTGGGGCTTTGGCTCAAATAGTGCCATGGGGATGAGCAACTGAACTCTTTCTTTGATGCAAATAATCAGAACATAGGGGCATCAACCCGCACTGTTCTTCAGGGTACTCAAGACAGAATCAGGGTAATTCATTATCTGAAACATCCTGAATAATGGGGGCCTGAGCGACCAAAATTCTCCTGGGTTCATGAGGCAGAATCAGGGGAGTTCAGCACCAAGAGTCAGTAACCTTAGTAGTGCTTATAGGGCAGGTTCATATACTGGATTAAGTCTTGCTCCACCTCCATAACAGCAGTGGGAAGAGGAAGAGGGAGGGCGATCGCGGACTCAGGGTTTAGTAAGCCTAAACCATCATCGTCTGAGCAGCCACCGTTTTTGGATTTAAGGTAATATCTTGGTACTTCTTTACTTTTAGCATCTCTAATAACAGGCTGAGGGTCTGCCTCTGTGAATTATTGGAGCTCTTCCTTGAGTGGGTTGCTCATCATTTATCAACTACCTAAATGGTTCCCCGAATTTGTATGTTTTATAGAGGGAGGCTTTGCATGTTGATATCGTTTACAGTTAAGGAACCAGCATCATGGACAGTTGAGGGATTTTTATTTCGCCATGCGGTTTGTACTTTCTAGTTTTTTATTTTATTTTTCTCTGGCTTTTCTTTTATCTTCTTTATGTACTACCCCTCCGTATCTGGAAAAGAGATACTATCATTTTATTTTATTTTCAATTTGGCCTATTTGCAGGCTAAAATGAAAAAGGTGATGGTATATCTTTTCCAGAAATGGAGGTAGTATTATTTTTTATATATCAGTTTTTTTACCGCGAATAGTTTTCCAGGTGACCATATCCATATGAAGTTGCATTTGAAAATGAGATATTCCAGAGTAGGTTGTAACCCATTCTTGGAGGATCAAGTGATAACACTGATGTTGCTTTCACCTCAACTTTCAAGAGGCTATCCAACCTTAATAAAAATAAATCTGCAGTATTTGAGACCTATGTTGTAAAAGGCGCCAAAGTGTGGCCAACTTTGTGGTTTGAATGTTATGCACTGATGCGTTGCAAACTTGCAACCAATCTTCAAAAACCTAGGATAGATTTCGATATATACCCATAGGACAGGGGATATGAGTGTCGTACCTTGAAGGTTGTTGTAGCCTCTTAAGTCTTATCAGTCCACAGACTAAGCAAGCCAAGCAGCAGTTTGGTGTTGGGAAGTTTGGGCAAGGGAATAGAAGTGAATGTGATCAACAACCATTTTCAAACCTTATAAAAGAAGAAATGGGTACAGGTAATCTCCAAACAGAATCAGCAAACCGGTATTTGTTTCAAATGGCTTGTGTGTTAGGAAGTTTGGAAAGTTTTCAAAATCTTATAAGATTATCTATGTTGTCAGAAAAGTTGTGGAAATTTGTAATATCGGATCAACCGTACCCTTAGTCAAATTATAAATCTATTGCTTAATGGACCCAAATTATGAAGTGTCGTTTAACATAAAAGTGAAAAGTAAATGCTGCATTCAGGAACTGGGTATAGCTAACACATCTTCTATCATGCGAAATTCAACTCTCGGTGCCTATTTACTTCCCAGTTGTGGAAGTTTACATTCTACAAGTTAAAATCCCCCTCTATTGGAAAAAAAAAAAAATGCTTAGCTGAATAGCTCGAAATTTTACAAGGTGTTTTGCCTGTTTGGCAACCACTTCCAGAAATTACTGATGGAGGGTGTTGGATACATATAGAGAAGTTACTTTCTGACTTAATTTCAAATCCACTTTCAGGAGAAAAGCATTTTGAAATCCAAACATATTATAGGAAGAGAAGTGGATTGGGTTTGCTTCTACTAAATAACTAGATAATAACCCGTGCTTCGCACCGGGGATATATATAGTTTAATTCCAGTTCTGCTAAAATATTTGTCTGAGCGGATGCTATAGGTAGTCAAAACTCATAACCAACCCTTTCCATTCCAATAGTTTGTGCTAAGATGTAAGGGATGTCCCGTGACTCGAGATACGCAAGATAGTAACTCAAATTATGCTTATTCGTAGAGGTAGGAAATATAATAAGGTAGCGTACACAATCAATTCTTAACTAATGAGTTCTGATTCCAAATCGATTTATTAGCCATTTACATGTATTTGTAGCATAACCGTCATAAATAGTTGAGGCATGATCCTTCTTTTGGTAAGGTTGTGTCTGCAACCCGTAGGACATCCGAAAACATATGAAGAAGAGATCATAACCGGCTACCAAAAAGAAATAAAGTAGGGTCACTATCTCTGTGAGAATACTTAACGCTCCCTATACACGTATATGTGTATTTGGATATTACATTCCAACTATTACATTGCTCGACCAGTGCTCCGTCGTAACCGAACATCAGATGAAGCTTATCTATGATATCCAAGTTTCATTAGCGCCAAAAATCTTCCAAAAGCAGTTCCATAAATGTTCTCAGGTTACTGCAACTTCAGACTGTAACGGGACATTTTCAAAGCAATTTCTCCAAACCGCTGCCAGAATGGCTAGAACCACAATTTCAAAGCCTATCAAGAATTACGTTTAAGAAACAAATCAAACATATAATCACCAACAAACTTAGACTTTTTTTTCTCTTTAAATTTTTTTTTTTTTAAGTACTTCACCACCATCTGAACTAAATAATAAGCACATAGATAAAAGTTGCAATGCCTCTATGAAGGGGAAATTTGACCAACCAAACAAAAATCTCCCTAGTTTTTATAGCAAAATATCCACTAAAATTTTAACTTCCATTCAATTTCGATATAACGGAACGTCTCTAAACGGAATAATCAAAAATCCGCTCTAAATTCCCTAATTCATTTTCTAGCCTTTTCCCTAAAATTTATTTAAGCGAAACAAAAATGAAAAAAGTAAGCAAGTATACCCAAATTGTGACCCACAATACATGCCAAGTAAGACCATGTCTCTTATCAAATTCCTTCTTGATATACTCGGCTAGTTATGTCATTCCCCACATTGTGTTTCTCAAGAACGCGCAATTGGGGGATAAAATTAGTAATTGGGGGATATAGGAAAAGGACAAAAAAAAAGTCCAAATATCAATTCGGGGTCACCCCTTATCTAAGTATTTTTTAAATCCTAATCTACCCCTCACTAATCGGGTTTAGTGGTTAATAATAATTAGTAAAAATCTTAAGATTTTTATAAATGATTAGTGTGTGTTTTATTTGTTTTTGGGTGAGTGAGGTGAGAGTAGGAGGGAAAAATATTTTGAGAGAGAATTTTTTTGTGGAAAATGGAAGATGATTGTGAAGAGAGGATTCTTTCTTTGCTGCTTCTGCTTGAATCTTTATCTCAACTACAACAAGGAGCATATCTTGAATCTTGACTAACGACAACAATTCTCAATTGCAAGTATTTGTGGAACCAACACCCTTGGATGATGATTTTGTGAGTATGGAGAGTTTCTTGAAGAACCAACACAAGAAAGTAAACTTGCACAACATACAAGCATCCCCAACACACGAGGTAAAGCTGCTAAGATGTCGAAAAAATCCAATTTTTTCTTTAAACCCACCATTTTTTCAACTGAAAAACCTCGGTGCTTAGGCATGGTAGTTGTATGAATACCATGCCGTAGTCAAGGTACCCTAGCATGGTATTCATACTACGACCATGCTTGGAAACCGATATCCCCCAATTTGAATTATAAAGGCATAGAATTCTACCAAAAAACTATCTTAGGTACACGAGTTAACCTTTTTACCTACCAAGGAATATACTACGGAATATTCAACCGGCATGGTTACATTGATCGTTTACCATGCTTGAGTCTTGAATGAAAACATACAGAAACAATTCCATCCCAAACCAAAAACCGGCATTGAAACTTAATAAACATTAACGCTAGAATTTAGTACCAAGCGTGGTATCATCACTATCGATAATGCTTAGCAAAGAAAAGCGTTGTTAAGTTACAACTTTTCAATGCCGGTACCTACAAAAAACCATGCAGGAAAAATTGTTTTCCAAATCTAAATTAGGCATTCAATATCGATTATTTTTTAATGCGGAATTGTGTAAAAGCTTGGAACAATATGTTACGATAATGCCGGCATCCTTGCTTCCGGCGTTGTAGTCTTACGAAACACATATGGGAATAGGTTTCAAATTCGGTCTTCCGTTTTGGTAAACTTAGACTATCTTGGAACAATTGTCGAGCATCTAGTCATGAGTTTTAGGCATAGTGTTTTAATGTTGTTTGGAACTAATTTTCATTCGATCCTTAGGTGGTGCCATATATTGATCCAACAAATGCAAAGCCGCCTTATCGGGATACATCGGAATGCTATAAAATCCCTCAGGTATGTGACCAAATAATACTTTTCACCTAGTATCTTGAACATTACTAATGGATTGCTAGTAGTGAACCTTCTAATGAATGCGAAATTGTTCTTATGTAGGGAATAAGCGATCGAAAGGAAGCAATCGCTTGGGCTAAAGAGACGGCTCTTAAGAACATGTGTGTGTTGGTGAGGAACACCGAAGGTTCGAATAGGCGTTTTGAGATGGCTTGCGAGAGAAGTGGGAAATACAAGGAGAAGAATAGCCACAAGAGAAAGGATTATGTATATCCAAAGAAGACTAATAGGGTATACAAGACTCGTACGAGGAAGAATGATTGCCCTTTTAAGCTTGTATTCCGTTTAAATGACATGAACAATTGGGACTGTGAGGTTTCGTGTGGTTGTCATAACCATCGGGATCCGAAAGATTTTGTTGGTCACTCCTTAGTTGCGAAGCTAAAACCTGACGAGTTCGAGGATGTAAAGAGATTGACCAAAGCACTTATCAAACCGAGACAAATTCTCAGAGGCTTCAAGGAAAAGGACGAGACTAACGTGTCTTCTCTACGTACAATTTATAGTGCACAAGCAACTATTAGAAGGGTGGAATGGGAAGGGAGGTCCGTTATGCAAGAATTTGAGAAGATAGCTTGGGATCACAACTACACGCGTATCATTAAAAGAGGGCCCGACAACAAGCCCCTTCAAATATTCATTTCGCATCCGTTGCTTTCACAGTTGGCAAATACATGTTGTGGTGTTCTTTTGATGGATTGCACATACAAGACAAACAAATACAATATGCCGTTGTTCAACATCGTTGGGCAAACCTCGGACAAGGTAACATTCACATTGGCTTGGTGTTTAATGGAAAACGAGAGGGACCATAATTATCATTGGGCATTACGACAATTGAAGTTGTTCTTAGGAAAATCAACTTCCGAGGGTCATCGTGAATCGATAACGATGCCGCATTAATGAGAGCAATATCCGACGTTTTCCGGACGCACAAAATTTCCTATGTACATATCATATACGTAATAATGTGATAAAAACTTGCCATGCCTTGTTTGAACCCGCAAAGGCGGATATTAAGAAGAGAATGATGGTACAACTAGAGGAAGATGTTGAAAAGAACAAACTATCCCAGAAGAAGAAGAAGATGAGAGAGGCAAGATAAAGGAGCGAGTGGACAAAGAACATGCGGAAAATCATAAAAAGTGGTTGGAATTTCTAAAAGATTGGGAGAAAGTTTATTGGTCTCTTACCGAGGTTATGTACGAAAAGAGATTGGAGAAGTTCATTGCCGATTGGAACGAAGTTTATCCGACCGCCGTGGTATTGTCGGACTCAATGGTTGGATAAGTTCAAGGAAAGATTTGTACGTGCATGGACAAACCGGTATAGACACTTCAAGACGGAAGCAACTAGTGCAGCTGAGGCCGCTCATGGGAGATTTAAAGATCTCATCAAGTCCGGTCAAGGCAATGTGGTTCTGATCCGAGGCAATGGAGCAATACTTTAAGCAAGATATCAATAGGATCAAGGAGGCTTTTGAGAAAAGCTCAATGGATAGGTTGACTCCATTTCTTCATTATGGTAACTTTCTCCAAGGAATAGAATTCAACGTCTCTCATTGGGCAATAAAACATATGATGAGACAAATGGAATATGAGAAAAATTACTAAAAACCGGGTGATGTGTGTATTTGTCCCGACATGTCTTCATTGGGGCTTCCATGTCGTCATATGCTTGTTAAGTATGAAAAACTGATACCTTTGGAGGTTATTGATCCGTTTTGGAAGCAACTATCTTTCGACCCTTGATAATTGACTTTCCTCTTCATCTTGCTCATCTTGATCATCGTGCTCACGGTTTGCAAGTCGACTACGGTCAACACCACTCTCCCAAATTATCCCTCTTGTACCCAGCCCCCAAACGAATCTTACGACCTTCATCTTTCCCTCGAGGAGGCGAGAGGCGAGGAGTATCAAGACCGTCCCTCCTTCTTCTCTTAGTGACAACATCTTTATTTTTTCTTTTGTTGGCTTCCTTTGCTTTTGACCTATATCGTAAGCACACGGAAAGCAATGAATATAAGACAACTCACCTTCGGTTTTAGTATCTGGCATTGACTACCTTAACATAAACCACGCTAGGTTCAATGTTCCAAGCATTAAACATTGATCGTCGATAGTGCCGTATTATTTACCTAAGCATACTGGTGAAACCTATAATCTATGCCAGGCATTGTTGACAATGTTCTGTATGTTTTAAGTCCACTACCGGCATTCTCGAATTATTAAACAACAATGCGGTACCTAAAACCTACTCGTAATGAAACCAAAAATCTATGCCGTGATCTTTGGTGACAAATTCATAAACTCTCCTGTGTGTGTTTTAAGAGTACTACCGGCATGCTCGAAATATTAGAAACAAATGCCGGTACTTAACACCAGGCATAGAATGAATCAAAAAACAATGCCGAGTCATGTTGGCAAATTCTAAACGCTTACGTATGTTTTTAGTATACTACCTAGACACACACGAATCATTATCAAACACCGCCGGTACTACAAAACCCCCTTTGTATTCATCCTAGATTGAATGCGGTAGTGAATAATCGGTCTCACGGTTATTCAGGGTTGTAAACCGGCATTGTATTCATCATAGATTAAACGCCGGAACACAAAACCTAAGACTTTGTATTCATACGAATTTCAATGCTGGTACTCTCGAAACTCAACTGTTTGATTAGGGTTTCAGCGATTCTAACCTAAACCCATTGCCATACATCGAATTAAACACCTACAAAGTAGTTTTAAATGACTTACCTTCTCACGAAGCCATATATTTTGTAGTTGATCGTCGAGATAACGTTGCTTCTTCGTGTTCTTGCTCTTGAGCAATCTTAGCAAGTCTTTCCTTTGTTTTGTTCAAAGAATCGACGATGTTGAGTTCGATTGGGCATTTGGTTTCTTTCGTGGAGGCATTGTTAATGATTCGGGTTGGTTAATCGACGAAGAAATTTTTGAATCGACGATTAATCGACGAAGAACGATGAAGAACGATGAAGAACACTTCAAATTTTTTTCAAAAACTAAACCTAAAGGTCTTAGATCTTGAATTAGAAATGGGGGATATATGTTTTGGTTTTTTGATTTTATTGTTTTAGTAGAGAGGGTATTATGGTATTTTCATAATGTTTTTTAATTAACCAAAGGGTATTTTGGTATTTTCATACCCAAAAATCACCCCTTATCAGACACCATGGGTTGGGAGAAGTAATCTATATCCCCCAATTACTTTTTTTATCCCCCAATTGCGCGTTCTTTCTCAAATGCCTGATAAAACCAAACCAAAGAGAGAAAAAGAAAACAAATCTCAATCAAATAAAGATTGAATATTTGAAGAACGTACCTGGAAAAGTATCATTTTCTAATTTTTCTTAGAGTCTTGATCACCCGTCATGCAGCATAAAGCCGGAGAGAACACTAAAACAAAGCATTATCATTTCCTTTTGATTCAGGATAAACCTTAAATTTACAATCACTATTTCTGAAATGGAAGAAGAAATAAAAACTAAATTAGAAAGGATAAGCATCTAAGTTAACCCAAAATAGAAAGTAAAAATAGGATAAACATTTCATATCAAAGTGACAAAGAAAGGCATAATGACTTCTACCACATATTTTATATTTTTAACTGAATCGTCACCCACACAGCATCTAAGTTAACCCAACCTGTTAATTATAAGAAAACTGAATCGCATTAATGTAGAAGTATAATGACCAAGGTGTTTTGCTATTTTGAGCATTGAAAAATGAAGCTTAATGACCAAGGTATATTACTTCGACACAAGAGTTATGAAGCAGCATGCGGATCCTTTGGGTGGGTTAAATTCACGCCATCTCCATCTTACCTCAACGATATCACCATTAACTTCTAATAAAGTTATACCCAAATGTTTATGAACTGAAAATTTACAACAAATGATGTAGGGTGAAAAGAAAACTGACTATGGTATTTTATCGAATAAGTTATTTGCAACTTAAGGGGAAAAAAACTTACATGCATCGGTGTCAGCCTTTTCAATTTCTGCACCGGAGATATATTAATTCTCTGTTTTTCTTTGAGGTAGCTTTGATTAATGCAGAGAGTACTGCTGAAGAATCTGGAATCGAAATTGAAGAAACTGGATAACAAAATACGATTCACCCTTGAGTAGTGAAAGGAGAGATAATATTAAGCAACATAAATGTAAACTTACCAATTGCTCTTCAGAATTCATAAGCAGTTGGTCAAGTCGAGAAGATCAAAACTTCTTGACATTTCTAAATACTCAATTGCGATGAGGTAGGAACAAAAAATTTCATATGAGATGAATTTTGGATGAGATCGAAGAACAAAATCTCTCAATAATGTTAGGATTGGAAAAATGTGAAGCGGTTAATAAGGATGGAGAGGAGAAGTGAAAGATATGGAGCAGTCAAGGAAGAAGAGAAGAAGTGGAGGCACGAAGTAATAGTATGGATAGTTTTGGTCGATGAAAGAAAAGTGGGAGGTGTAAACGGGGGTGTTAACGAAAAAATTAGCTAATTGGTGTGGGGCCATAATCAATAAGAGGGCTCTATATTCTAATACTCTCCTCGTAGCAATCCACATCATCAAAAAAGTGGGGCCAGAATAAATGAGAATTGAGTCCCTCCGTCCCACCATTAGATAACCTAGTTGATTTAAAATTTTGTCCCATTATTAATTGACTTATCTCATTAAACAAGAGGATATTTCTAAAATTGTCCTTTTGATTGATGTTATTATAAGAAATATGTATAATTTGATATTCATGTTTATATTCGTTACGTAGGTGTTTTGAAATGATTTTCAATTGTACAAAGTTTACGAAAATCTATGGTATAGTTTGAGAGATAAATGATTTCTAAATTTTACAAGTTACTATCCACAAGGGTATAGTTGTAAAAAATACTTAAAAACACTCATTTCATTCCTTGCCTTAAGAATTGTGCAAACTTCAACTAGGTCATCTAATAGTGGGACGGAGGGAGTATTTTTAATTCCGTGGAATACATAAAAATACCACGTGAGATTGGGAATGGGACCCACTTTACCCATTTCCTATCAAAATGCTCGGTCATTATAATTTGACCATTCATTCATCTCACGCGATTTTTGCAAGATTGCTAATAGGGGGACTGGTTTTGCTTGGGGTGTACCAAATGCTAATAAGACAAAACATCATTTGCCTTGGGGTTGGTACACCCCCAAACAAATTGGTACCCCATTAGCAACCTTGGATTTTTGGAGGTAATTTACAAGGCTGCTAATGAGGGTGTCAGGATTAGTGGGGTGTACCAAAACTATAATAAGACAACAGTTTTTATATAGGACAAAATAATTTTTGCCTTGGATTGATACACCCAACCAATCCCGGCAACCCCATTAGCAATCTTGGTAATTCATGGATTCCACGGGTTTGATGGACCATCGTAAAAGATTTCATGGATTCCACGCGTCTAGCTAGGCCAAACCCGACCATCAAACCCAAGTACCAACCCTAACAGACCTTTGCTTCGCTGGAAAGTCCAGGCGGAAATTTCGAGAGTACAAAAGGAAACTGGGAAGGTGGCAAGAGATATATCCGAGGATGTTATGGATTCGATTTCCTAATCCATCAAATCAAATCAAATTCTCAATTACACGTCTATAAATTAATACCATATGAGCAAAACAAGAGAATTAGATCCCAAGGAGTATTTATTTTTGAAAGAAAAATATTCCATGGAGCAAGAACGCGATGAATCCGGAGGAGAATTAAAACAGCCACACAGTCTAAGCCGTTTTATCTCGGACTTAGCTCGGAAATTAGGTGACCTGAAAGCTGATTTACATCTTCGTCACTTGAACTTTAGACGGGGAATGGAAGAGCAACAAACCCAGTTAATAGAAGATATGGCATATCAAATGGCTTTGCGGCAACGACGTAATCGAGCATTGGGAAGAAGTGATTTACACGATACGTTGATCCGGCTACAGTTTATGGGCTCTGTACTTTTTTGCTTATTCCTATATTGGTCATTAGACTCGATACGATAAGTCTATGGAGTACATGTTTTCTTTTGCTTTTCTACATATCAATTCTTAGTTGCAACATAAAATATGTTATTTGAGTGTTGTTTTTTTCGGTTGTTTGTTCTAAAACAATGAAAAAAAACAACGCTAAAACAACCTTCTCATATTAGGGTGGGATCTGCCCCCAAAAATTCAGGGTTCCATTTTCAACGATGGGTCCCACTCCAATTTGAGAGGTTGTTTTAGTTTGTTTTTTTTAGCGGTGTGTTTAGAATTCTTTTTTTTATGCTGTTTCATGTCATATTCATCCATATTTTTAATTGGCATGAAACTGATTATCGTATATGAATTGGCCTGAAACTGATTATGTGTAACATGGTCATCGGCGGTGGAATCATTTAAGTGTAAAATGGAATTTGGTGTGGAGGCATAGACCTCGAAATCTCAAAACAATGTTTTAGCTTTTTAAGGTGTGGAAAAACAGCAGTTCTAAACAGACCGCAACATTAAACCACATGAAAACTCATAAACAGGTGGGCCTCATCTCAGAGGGAAAAATGGGGTCCCATGTTTTGGCTTGGCTATGAGTGTACGGTTTTTTCATGTGGTTTACATTCAACTCAGAATCGTTGTTCTTGATGAAAAAGTTGGTGGAAAGTGGAATGACCTAGACTCATCCCACAAATATGGTACCCTAATCTTAGGGTGATGTACTCAATGACGATCTAGGTTCGTGATTACAACTTCTTGAGCTGACAATGATTTTCAGTTCAAGTCAGGGTACATAATCATCACCAGGGGAGTCATTTATATGGGTCCAGATGTTTAAACATGCAAAAACTCTAGACGTACCGTGAAAAAAACAGATTTAAAACCGCCCTCTCACAAGTTAGAACTCTTCTTTCAATGGTGGGTACGTGTAGAAGAGCTCTTAAACATGTAAGAAAAGGCATGCTGGAGTTATGATGTCCAAATTATAATTTTTTTTTGAAAACAAGATTTTTTAATTTAAAACTACAATTACTGACCCTAATAAAAGCTGGTTCAATTTAATAGTGTCGAGGTTCTTTCGAATTGCAAATCAATAATACCGAAGTCCATAAAGGCTATTATGAATTTAAAAAATGAAAACAACGGGTTAAACCAAAGCATATGGTGGCCCTTGCTTGTTACTGAGGCCATTTTTGTTGTTAATAAGAGGCAGTGTTACTGTCTTTTGAGAAACAAGCTGGTACTACTAGGATAGTAGTATTGGTATTTGGTAGCTACAAATAAAACTACTGGTAATATTTGGTAGGTTCAAGAACTTGCAGTTGTTTAGCATTTAGAAGTAGTTTTCGACTTCTAGAAGTCAAAAAGTGATAAATTAGTTTGGGTGTAAAAACGACTTTTAAAACCTGGCGAGATTGTGGTATACCCAAATTTAAATGGACATGTGCCCTTACTAAGGGGATGTCAAAACAGGATGAAGTTACTTTATTACCCCTGCACTAATTAACCTAAAATTAAACCCTAAACTTAAAAACTTAGAAACGTTTAATCTTCTCCTAATCTATCTTCTCTAATCCCTCTCCTCTTCTCCTTCCTTCATCTTATTCCATTAACCAAAATCAAGAAAAAATTTAAGTTTTAATATTCTACAAAAAATGGTTCGATCCAGTAGTAAGAGAGATTCAATAGGTAACATGAGAAGATTCAAATCAGAGGGAAAAGGTAAGGAAAAAGTTGGAACTAGCAAACCCGAAAATCCAATCCCTGAGAATGTTGAAAAAAACCCTCCACCGGTGAAAAGAAGACTGTAAGTGATTTCTAAGCTCAACCCATTATTCTTATGTGTTATATGATTGTTATATTAGGTTAGAAATCGAACATTATGATTTTCAGGGTTTTTGGTCGGCAAGGTCGATAATTTAAAACCATGCCGACTCTTGTTTGTTTTGTAAGCGCCGGCATGGTATCAGGATGAATAACATATCGAATTTTCATAGAAGCCATGGCGACTGTTAGACAATAACCAGGGCCGACAGGGTATATTAACAAACCATGATGACTTACGTATAGTCGGCATTGTCTTGAAATTTTACCATTCCGACATTAGGTCACAAAAACTTGATTTTCCTTAGTTAATAGTCGGCATCTTTCTTGAAAAAAACCATTCCGAATGTGTATTAGTCGGCATTGTAGATGAATACAACCTTGCCGACCAAGTGTTGTCTCAAGATCAGTATAGATTGTCGACCTTGGCAACTAGTAGATGACCAAAACCATATTTCATTGTGTAACAATTTTTATCTCTCTCCGCTTTATGTGTATGGGTAAGTGGTGAGGAATTGATTATTTTTCTCTAAGAAACAAGGAGAACAGTAATTAATTGCTCATCGTTTCCCCATACACGTAAAGTGGAAGGGAGAAGAAAATTGTTATCCAAATTCATGAATGTACCGACCAAAATCGTATGTTCAACAGTGTTGTTTGTTTTTATATCTTTTATTTGTGCATTGTTTAGGTTCCTAGAGGAAAAAAAAAGAAGATCTACCTTGTACGGTAACTGCAGAAGAGCTATTAGAATTTATTGACGGAATTTATCCCAATTTAGAAGATCCTAAAGATGAAACTGAAGAGAATTTCCCTATAGGAAAGTTACTTCTGATGGGTAAGAAAGATCCTGAAGAATTCCTAAGGTTTATGCACGAGTCCTAGCAATCCCTCAACTATGTTGAATGCACATCATCAGAGGAGGAAGAAGAGAAGGTTGATCCAAGAACTTTTTTTCAGGGCATGTGGCTTTTCTGGA
The DNA here is from genome assembly GCA_023531295.1 of Papaver armeniacum. NCBI lineage: Eukaryota > Viridiplantae > Streptophyta > Magnoliopsida > Ranunculales > Papaveraceae > Papaver > Papaver armeniacum. The sequence continues at coordinate 170,820 of JAJJWW010005081.1, forward strand.
GTGAACCCCTATTAGAATGAGGCCGGTGATTACATAGGTCCAGATAAGGAAAAAGCAAAAGGCGATCTTTGCTTGAAAAAGCTATTGATGTGGAGGAAGATAACAACAACAAGAAGGATCCATGAAATTTTTAAATTTTATTATGTTTCACTTGGTTTAGAAACTTAAATTGTGGTTTGAACTATTACCTTATGTTTTGAACTGTTAGTTGTTGGTTTTAGACTTGTTAAACTTATGTTAATTTTCAATTTCAGTTGCTTTAGAAGTTATTCTTTTTTGTGCAGTTTTAGACAATATTAGAGTTTTACTGAGTCGGCATGGTGTGTAAACTCTACCTTGCCGACCATACTAGGCTTTATATGCCACAATGTTTGGGGGAGTGGTGGTCGGCATGGTTTGAAATCTCGACCTTGACGACTTAAATGTTAGTTGCACTTTTTAGGTACAAAGTACAACCCATTGAATGCTCAATGGCTAGAAATTTCAAAATCAAGAAATTAGGTGTGTTATTATATTAAATGTATTCTCAACTTCATCTTCAACCTTGCATAAAGAATGGAAGTTTCAAGTACAACACAACCAAATATTTGTAGTCTTTGTACACTAAGTGATCATTTTGCAAACGATTGTCCCTTTGAAGGAAGCAAATGCACTATTGAAGGTTGTAAGGGATTCTTATTTCTCATGAAAGCTGCAGTATGAGATGTATATCAGCCGTATGCTTCCAAATGCACTTGTTGTGGGTTTTTCTATTGGATAGATGAGCGCCTGGCTCCGTATGAAGATGAAGTTGCTAAAATCAACCTTCTACCATGCACGAATCCATATTGTGACGGTAAGATGAAGCTAATTACCTCTCCTAAGAAATTGTGTACTGGAAAAAGATACTATTTATGTCCCAAATGTGGTAGGGTTAAGTTTTTAATGTTTGTATGCTTTAATTAAGGTTTGTATTCGATATACAGTCGGCATTGTACTAAATTAAAAGTGTGTCGGCTTATTCACAGTCGGCACTTAAGAGTTTACACACCATGCCGGTGAATATATGGTCGACAGGTTTCTCCTCATAAACCTTGCCGACTTAATGCATGAGAACATCCAGAAACAAGTTTTTTTTGTCTGTTTTGGTCGGCATTGTTAACCTCAAAAACCATGCCGAACAGATAAAATTCCGCAACCTGACGAAACCAAGACCCTGCCGACCTTGGGACAGTCGACACTGTAAGAGAGAAAAACCTTGCCTACCGTCCCTGTGCCTATTTTCATGTGCTTTCATGCGGTGCAGGCGGCGTGACTGACGAATTAATAACATGCCGACCACAGGAGGGCCAGGGGTCGTGTGACAAATACAATGCCGACCAAAGGAGTATACAAAAAAAAAAAAACACATCCATTTTATTCATTTGTAGTACGCCAAAGTACATTACACAAAACAAGAATGCGATTACAAAAGTACTCCAAAAAGATTCCTTAGTTCCTACCATAATCAATCATCACTCAAATCTATTGGAGGGAGTTTAGTCAAATCTATGGGACATTCCCTAGACTCATCTAAAACATTCCAAAGGTGCATGTTGTCCTCATAAAGTTTCATCCATTCCTTTCTCTTGTTGTTTGTGAACTTCTCCCTAAAACTAAACCTACAAAGAGGAGGTAATGGACATTCCTTGTTAAGTTGTAGACCAATAAAATGATTTTTATCCACCAAATCCATGACAATTCTTCTATGCTTGAGTTGCTCCACGCAAACCGCATGTTTCGGTGCAAATACTATAGATAGTCCCTTACTAAAAAAATGTACCACGCAATTCCACGTATCCGCCAATAGATGGTCACACTCCGGCATTCTCAACCAATGCTCCCATTTGACCGGTGCGTTTCCCTCCGGGCCTTTATGAAAATAAATTATTCTGCTTGTTTGTTAAAAACCGAACCTTCATAAATTTTTTACTCTCCTTCCTTCATTCTTATCATATCATATACGCACAGACAACATACTGCTTATCACAACAACAAAATCCCTAATAATCACTTAAAAGAAGACAAGAACTTGATCAATACAACGAAAATCTTAGGTAGGTTTTGTTTTTGATTTGTGGGTAACCTTTTTTTTTTTTTTTTTTTTTTGATTTTTTTGTGTTTTGATTGATTTTTCTTTTGACTTTTGGGTTATTTGATTCGTTAATACAGGAATTGGATTGGAGAAATTAAGAATGAGTTGTTGATTTTGGATTCGAAGAGGAAACCCTAGGGTTGTTTGATACGATCCAACTTCTCCTCCGATGACTCATGGTGTCTCACCGTGTAGTTGTATTTGTTTAGTAACCATTGTGATTCTTCCATCACCTTTCTTCCATCCCATTCAATTCTTTTAATAGTTGCCTTGGCCACATAAATTGTAGACAATGAAGAAAGGTTACGCGGGTCATCCCTCTTGAACTTACTTAGGAGCTTACTTGGTTTAATTCCCCAACTTGTTCTTACTTGTTCGAACTCGTGCGGTTTCAACTTGGTAACTTGACAATGCCCAACAAGAGTTTCCGGATCTTTATGGTTATGCCAACCAACATCAACTCTACTCATTCTCCACACGTTGTTGGTTTCTTTGTTCCTCCAAAAAATAATCTTGAATGGGCATCCACACTTCTTTGACTTCGTCTTGTACACCCTAGTCGTCTTCTTATCATACACATAACCCTTTGTCTTGTGACATTCCTCCGGCGACCCATAACACTCGCATACCATTTCAAAACGCGTAGATTTTTGTTGGGTGTTTTTCACTAGAACGCACATCTTCTCTTTGGCTTTCTCAACAATCCAATTGACCGCGTCATTTTTTCCTCCCATTCCAAATCATTAGCGTAATGTGCGAAGTATCGGGACCCTAATTTTCGAGCTTGAGGCTGATCCGTCATCGGTACCAATGCAACAATCTACAAAACATCAAAAGTTAGTTGATATGTATTACCAAAGTCGGCAAAGGTCGACATATAAAACCCTATAGACAACAAAACAAAGCAAGCACGTAAGAAAAATTTAACAAAGGTCTTGAACCGGACTAGAGTCGGCAAGGTTCGAAAACTTGAAAATGTCGGCTTAAGCATTTTTAAGTAACGACTCTGTGTTGTAAAGCGAAAGTCGGCATGGTGTCAATTTTCTACCCTGCCGACACGAATACTGCTCATGAAAAGTCGGCACGTTGTTCAATTACAAACCACGTCGGCGTGTTTGGTCGGCATAATCGACAAGCGTCGCTCTTGCCGACCCTGGGAAGCAAAAGTGAAGAAAAAAAAACAAAATCCATCATTTGCGTGGAAAAATCACAATCTTCACCACGCAGGTTGTCTACCCGATTACTTATGACTCCATTCTCTTCTTCCTGGTCATTGGATTCTACGTTTGGCTCAACATATTCATCACTTCCATACCCATCATGAGTTTGAGGAAAATAAAAGTGAGGGTCATGCATGTAATCCATTTAATCATGGTCGGGTAGATCATCATACAAGTACTCATCCGTAGGAGGAAAGTTAGAAGACTCCCCACTTCAAAATCGGATTTGAATCACTCATATCACAAATTTCTCAAAACCCTAACTCCCCCCCCCAAAAAAAAAAAAAAAAAAAAAAAAAAAAAAAAAACTTCCTCTACTACTTCATTCTACTTCTCTTTCTAATTATTTCTAAAACCCAACTTATAAATCAACTAACTAATCTAACTAATTTAATTAATCTAATCATTTTAATTAAATTAGTGCTAATCATTGTGGGGGCATTTTAGCCATTTAGAAAATACAAGGTTAAGGGGTGGCTTGGTTTTACTTCATAATGACCAGATTTTGTCCTATTTGGTATACCCCAGTCAAGCCAGGTTTTAAAAACCGAAAAGTCAATTTTTTGTAAAACAAAATGTTTTAACTTCTGACTTCTACTTCTGGAAAAGCAAAAACACTTATGCTTCTGATATCCAAACACCCTATTAAATACTTTTTCATACATAAGAATCATAACAAGCATTTATGAAAATATCCAACACCTTAGGCTAGTTCCTACGGGAGGGGTATAAAAGTTGTTTTGCCATGCCAAAACTAGTTTCGCTATTATGGTAAAACTGGCAAATTTTATTAAAGTAGTATATTATGTTTTATGGGACCCTTATTATGTTTGGTGGGGTATTTATTAAATTTTAGGGATTATAAAATATCTTGTGGGGCCTCACTTAGAATAAAAATTTGTATAACTGAAAAGTAGGAGAGAAGAGAAAACTAAAACCTAATCCACTGATAAGCGATCAACATTACACCTGTAGCGGTCTACTTTAGATCGCCAGGTGTAGTCTTGACCGAGAGTTCGAGACTCGACCGCCCGGTAGAAACTTGACCTGGCCTGGCTAAGTGGCAAATTTACAACTTAACCAGGCCAGTTTGCTTGTTTGCTAGCTCCATAGTGGGTCTGCGTTACATGGAAACTGCCACGGGTGTCCGACACGGACAAGTATACGTGTGTCCAGTACGGCAATTCTAAAAATTCATGACACGAGGACACGACTGTAGTACACATAAATAAAAATATAACTAATAAAAGATATGCAGAAATATAAATGATGACACAATTCTAATGTTAATTGTCCATTCATAAGTTTTTGTTGTAGCCTTAAATGCTTTGTATCTCCATCATCTTCACTTTTAGTATTGACTCTATTGGGTAATTGCTTGCTGTGACTGAAACTGAAATTGGAATGAGCTAGATCTGATTTTTGTGAGATATTTAGGTTGTGATGGGTAGTTGGCTTGCTAACTTGAGCTCTAATTAGAACCACACATGTGGCAGCTACACTGGGTATTTCTAACTTAAGCCTTCTATTTACTACCACGGAAGTATTTTATGTGAATAAAGTAATAATTTTCAATTACTTATTATTGAAGTAGTGTCCAGGGAGTGTCAGTGTCAGTATCCGTGTCCATACATATGGACACGGGACACGAGCATACATTTGAAGTATCTGTGTAACACAATAGTGGGTGCAATAGAATTGCCACACCCATAGGAACCGGCCTTATGAAGTCGGACATATCTCCAAGAGTTGGAGCTTGGAGAGGTACCAATCAGTGTTAATAAATTTGCAAGTTGATTTGACCTCCCGTTTGGATTTTGATCAAGATGAATGCTCCAAACTCCATTTTGTATCAATACAGCTACGTTTGTGTCTCTTTACTGCAGACTTGTAAGCTTTCTTGTGAGTTAAATAGAAAGGGGTTTGGCTCGTAGAATTTGATTCTGATTGAATACTTGTTAAGTGTCATTGAATTTGGCTCGTCTAAATTGGAACTTAAGAGACTTTTCAATTGAACTCATTTTGCTCTAGGGTCTGGGTTGACAACTCAATGACTGGTTGGTTCCATTGATAAGCTGCTGAGGATTTTCCTAATTGATTGATTGTTGCAATCTCTTTTCAGCAAGAGGTACCAAATTGAACCAGTTACCAAGTCAGGGCACACCATTGAGAGAGTTAGAAGTATACTTACCAGCTACAACCAAATTTAACTCCATTTACATCATTATTACTATTATAAAATCTTACATCCAACAAAGTCTATTTCTCGAGAAGATAATGTTATCAATTCCTACAACCCCCACAATTTATGTCTAATGAAACATCAACTGATTCTGATCAAATAGAAGAAAAAAAAAAAAAATCAACTGATCCATCTAGACTTATGTAATCTGTAACGGATGACTGATCACCTCCACTCCTGCTCACCCACAGTCCTACGAATAAGCTTTAAAAAGCTATATTAGGAGTTGAATATTATTCCTGCAAAAAAAAAAAAAAAAAAAAAAAAAGTTGAGTATTAGACTGAAGATAGAAAAATCTGTGCACTGCGAAAGTTAACAGATAAACAGAATAGACTGAAAGTTCCTTATTAGAAGTTGCAGAGTTACTTCCCTGAACACACCAAATTGAGAACATTAAACAAAAAGAACAAAATATCATCTCGATATCCTTGATCTGAAAGAAAATCTAGTGCACCAAAGGCAGATATATAGATCAACATTGACTTCTTGAATACGCAAACAGGAAGATTGGAAATAGCTAAAAAAGAGACAAATGAGTTCCTCGGGTTTGAAAAGCAAGGATCACCTTTAAGTGTCTGTCCAAGAGAGTAGTGGAAGTACTGTTGCCAATGCCAGTTGCATCATCTACATGTCTATTACCCAACCAGAGCTCTTCAAAACTTCTGGTTTGGATATTGAACCCCCAAACCAAGTGCTGCAAACCGAACAAAACAACATTCCGTTCGATCGGACTGAAACCTAAAACTAGGATTGTTGAAAATTTATCAACTTCCCGAGAATACATTTTTTCTATACCGTCTAGGGAAATATCCTTGTGCAATATTTTCCAGTTGACCTCATCGAGCACCCAAACACTCACAGTCATTTCCCCTACTGCCATTTTAGCTTTAGCATAACAGACCCAGCCTCTTGACTCCCTATGAATACTATCGGAGTCATGAAACTCCTCATCTGGCAAATTAATCAAACTCATCACTTTCGTTGTTCTGATTGAGATTGCAAACCACAATCTATTCCTCCCTTCAATCCAAGACAGGCACCATTAAGGATAATCCCCGTGCGACATTTTTATCACACGAAACTTCAAAGCTTTCCCATACACCCAAGTCAGAACAAAACACTTCCACATTAAATTTCTTCGAGGACATACCAAATATTGGAATACATAAGCATGATATTTACAAAATCTTGACCAGTCAGCGAACGCCATGCTGAAGGAAGTGACACCCATTTCTGAGTAAGTGGATCACAAGCATGATATTTACTCTGATGACCTGAACTAACTGAAAGGCAAAGAACCTAACAGGTAAACTTCTGCTCCTTGAAATGGTTTCTCATTCATAAGAAACTTAAAGGAGAACAAATATTCATTTCTAGACATAAATTCTGAATGATTCAGGATTTGCTTTCAAAACCTCCCAAGGGTTTTCATCAGCATCTTCAAAGGCCGTATGATACTGTATCCATGGGAGAGACTTTTTATTGATTTCGAACCATTTGGTAATGAAATTGAGGTTTGAGAAATAGCTTCTACACACATTTGAACTTATAGATGGAATTCACAGGAAGATAAGTAAAGATCTCAATCAAGATATCCTTTGTTAGTGATGAAGAAGTGATAGAAGTTAAAGAAGAAGCCATCGTAATCAACAAACATCGGGAAGAAAAAAAACCTAAAACTAGATGATCGCTGCCACACCCCTGCAAATCGACCAAACGAAAATAATTGGTTAGATAAGTAGAGGAACTCAAAAAGGCGAGAAAAATGTTTAATGGCAGAAACGTGCAACCAAAAACCATCAAGTGCGATTCACAAAACAGCTTCTCATGGAGGAAAGAAATGAAGATTACAAGGTCCCTAAGCTATATGAGAAGCTGCGACAATTCGGTTGCAATAGAAGATTATTATCGCATTACAGTACTCAAAAATAAAGATTAGTATCCATCAAGATTGTTGCTGAAGAGGGAATCCTTTTGCTCAATTTACATTACAAGGGAATTATAATTCTTTACTTATTCACTGAGAAAATCCATCAAACAGTTACCCTACTGACTACTGAGATTAAACAAAGTAGAGAAATGCAGCTTTGGGTTCAGTAACACAATTTATCAAACACTTTTAACCTATTGAATATCATAGAAATATAATACTTACTGGGATTAAGCAGGGGATTATTCGAGCTTCCAATTTGGGTTCATAGAGACAATTTGTCAATGAGTAGGGAATTCTTTGAGCTTCCAACTTGGGGTTTCCACAAAATCTAGATAGAGAGAGAGAGTCAGAGATTAGAAGGTTATACAAAATACATAATCATTAAAGAGAGATTATGACTAAAAGGATTGAAAATTTGATTGGGAAAGGGTAATATATCTTCACTACCTTGAAATTGAGAGCATGGGTAACAATGAAATCCATATATGAATTGCAATAATCTCCTCAAATGGATCTCATGATTCTCATTTAAAGCGGTGGAAAAGATGGAGTTGTTTAAGCTAGGGAGAGAGAATTTTCGTCTTGGGTCTTCTTCTCTATGCGGGTTCTACAGAAAATGCCTCTGAGAAAAGGCACGCTGTTGGAGCTTGTGGGCCGATCCAAGTGAATATGAAAGCAAACTTTTCAAAAATACTTCCGTGCCACGCACAGAAGGAATTTGAATTCTAAGAGCATCTCCGAGAGGGAGGTTTTATTTTTCATGATGGCATGGATTTTAGACCCTCATTTACATTAAATTCATCTCCAACAAATGGGTCATAGAAAATATGAAGGGTGTTAAAATAAATATGAAGGTCTTGGAGAAGGTCTTATTTAGACCTTGGGAATGACCTCCACATCATCATTTTAACTATATTTTAATTTTTTAATTTTTAAATAAATTGTTACGAACCAATAGGAAAGAGGGAATCAATTTTATCATTATCCAAAACAACAAATTTTAAAATAAGACCCCAAACTATTGGAGATGGTTCATGAGCAAATCATTATTATTTTTGCCACATACATATGACCCCATAAATAAGGATCTAAATAAAAATTCCACATAGGATTTTTAGCACCCACTGTTGGAGATGCTCTAAGGAGTTCCAACTACCTAAAATACAAACTACCTTGAAAATAAATTTCATCTTTCCAAATTGATGTGTTTGGCAGATTACCTAAGAAATTGATAATTATATTATTTTAATATTTTTAACATTTATTTATTTCAAAAAATTACTTAAATATTATATATTTAATATTAAAATTGTAAAAGTATTTAATTTTCAAAATCATGGCCCCAAGTTCCGCCATGATTTTGTTCGTGATCTAATCACTGACATTTGTTACAAAGCTGATGTGCCTGCGCGTAAGGAAGTTTCCTTGAGTTTTAATGACGACGATGACAAGGAGTTGAAACTGCTGATATTCTTGTGCTCAATTTGGGAAAATGGAAAGGATGTTTGTATGGATGTCACAGGTGTTTCACCTTTCACAGTGAAGGAATTGTTGTTTCGTCCCAGGGAAAGCTATTGCTAATCACGGTCTCTCGAAAACATGCTAAGTACTTGGACAAGTGTGTTTCACATGGCCATGGTTTGGGTGTCCTAGCTTTCACTACTTTAGGAGAATTGGGTGAGGAAACTTTATGTTTTTTTAAGCGTTTGAAAAATTGTTTAGTCAGTAAAGACGCTAGTAGTGGTATTGGTAGTTTTATTTTTCATATTAGGCATTGCTATCCAAAAGGGTGTTGGAACCCAGCTTGTTGCTAGGTTACCAACCAGAAGCTTTGTATAAAATTTTTGTTCTTTATGTATGTCTGGTATAGCGGTTGCGGATTTCATTCCTAAATGGAAGGAATTGTTCTTTGACCTCTCTTAGTTGGTCTTTTTCTTTTTTTCTTTTGGGATTTTGGCTTTTTTGTTGCCTTGCGTTAAGTAGGGGTCTTTTTCTGCTTTTGCCTGTCAGTCTTAAGTCTGCTGTTGGTTGAGTTTTGCTGCTGGGTTCTTTTCCTGGTATGCGCTATTTATTCTAATAAATCTTTTCTTTATCGAGCAAAAAAAATAGTTGTTAGAATTTTTATTAGGTCCATCATTAGTTTTAATATTTTATTTGTTTTTGTATTTACTTTATTTATTTTGCATTTTAAAAAATTGTAAAAATTATTTATTAAAAATATTATATCTATTATAATATAATACTATTAAATTAATATTTATAACATAATAATTAATATTTATAATATCAACAATTATATTTTAATAAAAAATAAATAAATTATTCTATTGAAATCAATTTATGAAATTCCATAAAAATAATATTTTAAAATAAAACTTAATCATTTATCAATAATACAAATGAATTTTAATAATAAATTAATTTATTTAAATGTGAGAAAAACTAATTTTTATATAAAATTAAAATTTACATAAAAACTATTTATTAAAAAAAATTATACACATATATCAGGATAATACTATAAATTAATAAATATAAAATAATTTATTTTGATACTTTGATATTAAAACTATATATATATATATATATATTTTTTTTTTTTAAAAATAGATTTATAATACAATATAAAAAGTTACTTCTAAATACATTTAACAATAATAATTTAACAACAATTTTAAAAATAAATAATTAAAAAATACAAAATAAAAATCAATATAAAATTATATATTAATTACCAGAGTAAATTTGTAATTATAAGAACTCAGATATTGTTTAAATAAGAAAATAAAGGAAATAAAGTTGAAATGTCAATATGGTCAACCAGTGGAGTTTAAAGGATAGAGTTTCAAATTCCATGGGGAGGTGTCATTTGATTTTCCACTGAAGGATGGAGTTTTAACTCCCTGGATTTCCAATTCCACCCATGCCAAACACCTTGGAATTCAACTCCACCCTTGACTCCTCTTGTTGACTGAACTCCACCCTCAACTACCTTCGTGCCAAACACACCCTTATGGACCGAGGATAAAAACTCCTCCATCGATTAAGAGGAACCATTTTTTAAGTACCATGGTTTTTTTGGGGACCATGGTCTTATTAGGCCAACCTCCCTATACTTATAAGGGGTGTCCTAAAGTTAGGTAAATACACATTTACCCTTTGCTTTAATTTAAATTAAAACTAACCTAATAACTGTATAAAATCTAATCATATACATCTAATTCATTTAACCAAAATCAAAATCAAAAACAAAAACAGGAGGGGAATCGAAATTTTTTAGTTTTGAAAAAAAAAATTATTCTCTTTTTCTTCTCTCTTTCCTTGACGTTTCTTAGGTTTTTCAATCGAAAAACCGATCAATCTTTTTAATTCGTTTTTTTGATTGGGAAAATTGAGTTAGAAATCATCAAAATATGGTTTAAATGGAAGTTAAAGTGGCATGTTCGGTTAGGAATAGTTTTAAAAAAACTAGTTTTGTAACCGAACATTCTGAAACCAAGAACACGAAGAACACTTCGGTTATCACGAATTCAATTTTTCGTAACTCGCAAAAAATAGTTTTAACCGAAATCCTCATTGAAAACCAATATATTGTGTTCGGTTGGTCCCCAAAAAATTCTAAAACTAGTTAGTAACCAAACTCTACACATTAAAAAAAAAAATGTAACCGAACTGTGTCGAACTTTGCCTACTCTGTTCGGTTGGTTAGCAAAAGTTTCTTAAACTTGTAGTAGCAGGTTTTCCCACACTACACCCCTTACTCGATTTTGCTTAATTAGTCCATTGAAAGATGTAAGATCAAGAATATTTATTGATTGAATCCATGAATTGTTTACACAAGAGAATAGAATTACACTTAGAAATTAAACACTCTTAAACTTTCTCTCTCCTAATGACTTGCCCAACAATTCCCCAAAAGATCTCTCCCCTTTTCTGAGACTCACTTAGCCCTTTATATAGGGTAATACATAGTGGATGACCAGCTAAGCTACCCTTTATTTTTCGGGAATGTCTCGCGAAGTGTCGCGAGATGCACAAACATTCACTCTCGCGACACTTCTTAACCCTCGCCGGATCTCACGTCTTTTTATGTCTTTTGTCGTTATTCTTTGCGTCGCTTATTTTAGCTCTCTGCGATCGCCTCGCGACATCGTTGTTTATTAACCCCGCGAGCCACATGCGTTGCGATATTATGGTCCTACATCTTGCCTCTTTTTCCTTGAATATTGCTTGAAGAGCGATCTTTAAGGAAAAATCTGTTGTTGTAATAATCTTTGGTCTTTGATGAAGGAACAAGCGGAAGAATCTTGTTCTTGAAAAGTACGTACTTGCCTCTATTCTTTTGTGAAGTTCAAGTTTCTTTGAGATGTACATTTAGTATCGATTCTTGTCTTTCCTCATATTTCTCCGAAGGGAAGAGTATCATGAGAGCGATCCTTTTGATTTCTTTCATGTTGTTTATCTTTATCTTTCATTTCAGTTTTGTACTTTTACACGGATTTTGATTATTAATATCTTTTCTTGACACGTCTCTTTCAACCGTTTATTCTTAACCGTTTCATGTCTCTTCTCGCATTAAATGACCTCGTTTTCTCGAGGATCTTTTTCCCTATATATAGTTTTCTTTTCCTCTCCTTTTCATTCTTTAGTTTCTCTCTGCAACTTCTCTTTGATTTTCTCCTTCCGCAATTTGCGCTTCTGCTACTGCAAATCTTTTCTTCATCTTTTCTAACGCTGAACCTAATCTCCAATCTTCCATCCATTCCCATACTGATAAATGGCTTTCATCAATCGTGCATACAAAACTTCTTTTGAAGAAGTTCAACAGAAGTTACTCGAGAAGGGTTTCACTCTATCAACCATTCCCGATCAAGAATCTTCATCCATTCTTTCGCAAAATTATTTTCCGATCATCAATGTGATGATCAAAGGATTATAGTCTCGCTAGGTCGACTTCTCGCGGGACTTCCCATTCCTTATACGATCCGAGTTGCCTCTATTTTATGAAATCTTGGCCCATGAAAAATTCTCTCGGGCTGTTTATCAATTGTGTGGCGATTGCATTCGCCTAATGCTTGAATTCGCGAATCCGCAGTCTTTGCAAAGGATCTTTATACCACACTCTTGTTAGACACCCCGATTTCAAAGACTTGGAAATAGCTCTTTGAGAAGTACACTGTAGAGAACTTTTTGAAAACTATTCGGTGATAAAGATGGTTAATGCGAAGTCTCATTTGGGGCATTCGCTCGAAAAAGAAGGATAATGTCCCCGAGGATAAATTGCTCATGCGGGATATTGATTGGCACTAGGGCAATAACACTACTCCTCGCCACTCCAAAGATGAGAAGTGGTGGGTTGTCCCCTTGTTTTTAAATGGTCCTTATATCGCAGGTTCACACGTTCTTCCTGCGAATCTCGCAGGGTATCATCCTTGGGAATTCAAATGGCCTGATAAAGCAAATGAGGTATGTTTCCCATTTTAAATCTTGCCTCTGCAACTTTCTTCTTATATATGTTGAGTTTGTATAATTTTTGATTGCCAAATTGAGAAGAAAGTACAAGGATAATCCATTGGAGAGTACTCGACCATACTTCGATCGCTTACGAGTGAAGTAAGAAACACTTCCTTTGTTATTTGAAACAACATTGTTGCCTCTGTTTCTTATTTTTAACCGTATCGAAGGTTGGAGTTGAAGAAGCTTTAGCGCGAAGACTAAAGGTAAAGGCAAAACTATCATTCGCAAGGGTAAATCTTCGCTCCATTAACTAAGAAGCGAAAGGTTCAATCTTCTTCTCGTCTTAACTCAAGCTCCGAATCTTCGATGGGGATAACCATGATTCGAATCTCTCTCTTGCTAAGGAGATTCCGTTGGTAGGCTCTCCTATGGATCGATTATCTAGCATCTTCTCGGACTCTTTCCAAGGAATGGGAGATGCTCCCCTAGCTTCCCTTTGCGGTACTCTCGCAAACGTGTGTAACGCTACTTTATTAGAAGGCAATGATTCTTTCAATGGAGCCTCTAGAATCGTGTCTCCTGACTTCTTGAACGCCCTTGGGTCTTTGGTATGTATGCCGTCTCATTTCCCGTTAATTTTAAATTTTTAAATATATATGTACCGTGTTTTTCTATTTTCTTTCATAGGTTGGAAGAACTTCTTTTGTAGTTGCCTCGGATCTCGAGAGAAGACGCAACAATCTTGAAAAAAGAACTCATGATTGAGTAAGAAGATTCGAGAATTAGAGGCGAAGGCTGCGTCATCTCGCGATAAAGACGAGAGAATTCAAAATTAAACACCGAGCTTGACTCCCAAAGGGATAGGGTGTCCTCTCTTGTAACGCTAATCGAAGCAACTTTATGGTATAAGATTTCACTTCCTTTTATTATTTCTATCTTATCGGTCGCATACTACTACCTAATTTATTACCTTCGCAGATGTATATAATCTCTCCGATGAGGCTATTCTTCTCCATACGTTTCTGAACCCATGGATAATGACCTTCTTCTCGCACACCTCAATCAATCTCCCTGAATAGTTCCTCAGATAAAACTAACCTCCTTTCATTAAAGGATCTTCAGTCCAAACATCAGCTTTTAAAGATCGAACACAGATCTAATTTAAATTTAACTAACCGCTTTAAACGAATGTACCTTGATTCCGAGAAGAAAATCAAGACTTTAAGGAAGAAAATTAGTGACCTCATAGATGAGAACGATCGCATTACTATGAGAGGTGCACGAGGCATTAGCGAGAATTCCACAAATCTCTTCCTGGTGTGCAAATTGAACGAGATGAACTCCTTCATCAAAATACTATGCTTAAAAAATGAGAAGAACAAGTTCGTTCTCTTCTTGTTATTAATAGTGATGATGAATTCGCCTGGGCTGCGAAAGTTTTAGATAATGCCAGGAATAACCTAGGTGTTGATGTTAGTCTTCATGCCGAGCATACTTCCTTGATTAAAGATATGATATCTGATAGAGAAGGTTACTTATTATACCTTCTTCGCTTCTTACTTCTGTGGTATTGCTTGTAAATTATTAACTTGTTGTTTCTTATTTGCAGAATCCGAGAAGAGGCTTCAAGTTAGAATTAGAGAACTTGAATCGAAAGGGAACATTTCGCCAGGAATTTTCCAAGCGAGAATTGAAGAACTCAAACGAAAAACAACAACTCGCCAAGAGTCTCTCCCTTCGTAATAACAAGTATTCCAAGTTGAAGAAACAATTTGAAACAACAAAGTGGAGAACTTTAATAATGATCTTTGTTCGTTTTCGCAATGGAGCCATGGAATATGTTTGTAAGCACCGTAACATCCTCCGCATACATATCCTCGGCTTCTTGAAAAGGTTCCGAGAATCTACCGTCTGACGATGTTTCGATAGTGAAGCCGGCGAAGAAGAAAATTTTGGCGATGAGAATAATAAAACCGAGGAATCGGATGAAGAAGAAGAATCACCAAAGATATAACTCTTTTTGTTTTCTTTGTCTTTGCGTGTAATATCTCGTATATTGTTTGTATCTTTGTTATAGTGAACTTCTTGGATTTTTTCCCCATGAATTCAATCTTCACTCCTTTTTTTTTTTTTTTTTTTTTTTTGGTAGTTCTTCCTTGTAATATAATTGGCTAACGTTATTGATGTATAACTCTTTCGTCAGAAGATGAATAACAATGTTCCATCTTTTCCATTCCCATACTTGCCTCTCGTTATTTATCTTCGGATGGAAGATTTTGGTTATCTTCTTGTATTTGATAATAATCTTATTGTTGATTGAAATGGATCATCGCGACGGGTCATAAAGTATTTTCATGAATTGAGAATTCTATCTCTTTTTGTTGCGACAAGGTCGCAGACCGCCTTTACATTTTCATGTGATGGCTCATTGACCCTGCCTTATCATTTTTGTGTGGTCTTCCGAGTTAGACCTCCCTAATTAGAGGTCCTCCCCTGCCACCTTTTACGGCGACAAAATCGCAGGACGTCCTTACACTTGCATGTAAAGACCCATTGATCTTGTCTTATCATTTTCCAAGTATTTTTGCCTCTGCAGGATGTTTTAGTTGCGACAATATGACAGGCCTAGACATCCTCGCGAACATAAAGCCCCATGACATTGCCGTCGTGCGACATTTAAATCGCAGACGTGTCCGTACACTTTCGTGTAAAGACCCATTGATCTCGCCTTACCCTCGCGTTAGTATTATTGCCTCTGCAGGATCATTGCACAAATATGACGAGCCTACGTTCTCTTGCGAAAACATAGCCTTATGACATTTGCGTCTGTTTTGACACCCCCCCTAATGGAGAGCGTCGCCCTTATCATCTCCCCGGTTGCCCCTTCAAGGAGGCGAAACATCGGCCATACAAGACTAGCTCCTCCCATCCGGTCTTAACAACAACCGGTTGTTTTCGCAGCCTCTTATCCCTTATACCTATATGGTTTATGGTTACGAGACTGCACCCTAAGTGGAGTTTTCTTGGGCGAGTGCAACGCATGCCAAGACTTGCCAAGAATGGCCAGTGGTAGGTTCATCCATCCCGGGCACTGCAGCTCAACCGTGTACCTCGGCGCCTTGTGCATACACCGACTCCTAAGAAGAGACCCTGGCCGCCCAACCAGGGTATAACCTACATATATAGTTGGGAATCCAAGGTACCTCTTAGGATAGGCTTTCATGGGCCCCAAATTTTCATGGTTCAGGCTTCGGGAGCGGTGTAACCTTCCCCGAACCATGGCGAGAGATACCCCCTTATATGACGCACTTTAGGTCTTACATTTGCCTCTTACGAAATGTTATTCGCGAACTAGGGTGTACGCCATAAAGGTTCGTCCCATTCTTTTTGCGCATTTGTTTTTGTTAGATCATTCAATCATTCATATTTCATCATTTGTTGATATTTGTTTGCGAAGTATTCGCATAGTTTTGTTTCACTTGTTGTATTTCACTTTTCTTTCTTAATCGAATTCTCATTTTACTCTTTGTTGCGAGATTCTCGCACATCATTACTCCAATTGCTACTTTGCCTCCTGCTTTTTTGATTGCTCACTTCTTATGCCTTTTGTTCCTCATATCTTTTGCTTCTTTGTTGTCATAACATTTGTCTTTCTCCTGGCATTCTCCTCGCGGGATATGTTCAGTCCTTACTTCTATAGCATCTACTAAACGATAGAGTTGCAATTCAAATTCTTTGCCTTTGTCCCAATTTCTATCACAAATGATTCCTTTCCCTTCGCTGACACTGTTCTATGCATCTCTGGTGGTGGTGGTAATGTCTGCCCCGTTTCTTCTCCCTTTAGAAAGTGGTTCAGCTTCCCCTGATCAATCATCCTGAGAATAATTCTCTTTATGTTTCTACAATCATTTGTGTGATGCCCATGGAAGCGATGGTAAGAACAAAACTCATGACTTCTATCGCCTGGCGGTGGTTCCATTCCACGTTCCAAGGTCTTTGGTACATTTTCCATCACAAGTATAGCTTCCGAGATCTTTTCCACACTAGCATTCGGTGGAGGCATCTTAACTGTTCCCATACTGTTAAGTGGTTTCTCTGCCCTCCACGGTTATTTTGCCTTCGTCCACCATAAGTTTCTTGCACATGATCCAGCCTCTGAATCTTATTATTGCTGTTACGGTTGTAATAGTTCCTTTCTCGCTCAAACTCTTCTTGATCGTGGCTTCCCATGGCTACTATCTTCTGTTGTCCCTCATCAGCTTTCCTTGCTGCTGTCCTTGCGAAGTGCTCGCCATTGTGTTTATGAATTGAGGCAGCAAGCTTGCATTCGCGACGTTAGAGCTTGTGTTCGCGATCGGATAAGAATTCATTTCATTTTGTCTTTCTTCTAAGGCAATATATTCTTCTGTAATTCTCGCAGCTTACGCCATCGTGATTGTATTTTTGATTCTAAAAATTTGAATATATAACAAATTGGTCGCGAAGAGAGCATTCACAAATGATAGGATGAGGTATCTTTCCTCAACAAATCCGCCATTTCGCTACACATGGTCCTCCATCTTATTGTCAACTGCCTTAAACTCTCGCCAACTCTTTGTTTCAACCCGAATACATCTTCAATACCTGGTCGCGAAGAGTTGTTACTTATGTATGCTCCTAGGAATGTGGCTTGTAAATGGTTGAATGATGTGATTGTATTTCTTGGCAGTCCTTCAAACCATTTTAGTGCTTCTCCTATTAGGCTTGACGCAAAATATTTGCATAGTATAGCGTCATGATTCTCCCATTGCAACATGCATCTCATATAAGCCTTGATATGTTGTATCGCACAGGTTGTTCCATCAAAGATGTTGGTTAATGCAGGTAGATTACACTTAGGAGGTATTCCTCCCATTTGTACTTCTAGCGTGAAAGGATTCTTCGCAGCTTCTGCGATGGCTTCGTCCAGTTGTCTCCTTCCTCCTTCCCTTCTATTATTCAGTAATCCTCTCATCTCAGCCAGTTCTCTTAAGATTTGTTCATTTGCCTCAGAGTTTGTTTCTACTGGTCTTTTTAGCTCTGCTTCTCTCCTTCTTCGCTCCTGCCTATTTTGATCTTCTTGCTCGTTATTTTCTCCTCTTCTTTCCCCGCGACGCTCTTCCTCGTCTCTTTCGTCAATTCGCACGCCATTATATCGGTTGTTCTCTCTTCTTGGCTGCCTCTCAGCTCTCATCATCTGCACCCTCTCATATTCTTCGTTGATATTTCTATTGGTACGATTTTGTTCCCTTCTTCTTTCGCGGTTGTCATGGTTATTCCACGGATTGCTTCTTCCATCTCTTGATTTTCCATTTCTGCTCTTATCCTTTCTCTCTCGCGAGCTAGTCGCGCTTGTTCAATGTAGTGTCTCTCAATATCATCCTCGATCTCTCGGTTTCTTCTCAATTCTTCTCTCCCGTGCAAGATTATTCTTCCCTCAGCAGCTGGGTCATTCGGCCCTTGGAGTTGCATGTTTCCTTGATTTTCCCTATTCCGCTCGTTTTGAAAATTTTCGGGCTGAGGAATATAACGATCTTCCATTTCTCCTCTTCTCTCGCCATGCTCTATGCTTGGATTTTGTGTTTCTGTTGGTTTCCTTCCTCGGTACTTTCGTTGGTAGAACTCTCCCTCTTTCTTCCCTAATCGATCTCGAGCTTGATCTCGCACTACTTCTTGATCTTCTATTTTGCAATCTCATATTTTCCATCCTCAACTCATGGTTCTTGTCTTGTCAAGTTTGCTCGTTCTTCGCCTCTAGCCGTCTCTCTTCGTGTATTGTTTGTCTCAATCTTTCTAATGTTGTGATTTCTTCGTTTCTGGATTGGTTTCTCCATTCGTCCCTTGCTCCCCTTGTCCATTGCTCACCGTTCTGCTGCTCCTCTTCTCTCTCATCTTGAGAATCGGATCTCCAAGTATGCACACTTACTCTATCATAATCCACAGACCCGCATTTGCTCTTGGGAAATCGGTGGTTGATTTTGATCTCTCCATCATTTCTCATATTCATCCTTGACGATTCTCCTGTTTCATTCCTCCTTTCTCGGCCAAGTCTCCCACTTCTTCTTACAATCGTTGGTTGCCTTTGTACATTTCTTCTTCTAGCCATTTTTCTTTTTCACTGAATTCTTGAGTATCACTCCAAATCTTTTCTCTATTAATCCAAATTCCTTTCGATTGCTGTGTCAATTCCTGCTCCTCTCCCTGTTTCTAGCGCATATGTAGTAGCAGGTTTTCCCACACTACACCCCTTACTCGATTTTGCTTAATTAGTCCATTGAAAGATGTAAGATCAAGAATATTTATTGATTGAATCCATGAATTGTTTACACAAGAGAATAGAATTACACTTAGAAATTAAACACTCTTAAACTTTCTCTCCTAATGACTTGCCCAACAATTCCCCAAAAGATCTCTCCCCTTTTACAGACTCACTTAGCCCTTTATATAGGGTAATACATAGTGGATGACAGCTAAGCTACCCTTTATTTTCGGGAATGTCTCGCGAAGTGTCGCAGATGCACAAACATTCACTCTCGCGACACTTCTTAACCCTCGCCAGATCTCACGTCTTTTTTATGTCTTGCCTGTCGTTATTCTTTGCGTCGCTTATTTTAGCTCTCTGCGACTGCCTCGCGACATCGTTGTTTATTAACCCCGCGAGCCCTGTACGTTGCGATATTATGGTCCTACAAAACTATCTAGTAACCGAACTCTACCCATATTACAAAAAGAAGAAAAAAAATAGTCCAATGTAACCGAACTGTGTTATTTTGCCTACTATGTTGAGTTTCAATTTAACCGAACTTGTCCCACTATGTTCGGTTTGTTCGAAAAAAATCTTGACAAACTGAACTCTTCACTAATTGCATACATGTGGAGTTCGGTTAGATATGCTGTTGGGTTAAAGTTTGCGAACCAACCGAACATTACTCTATAAATCCTATAAACAAAGTTCGGTAACATGTTTGTTTACCGAACGACTAAAAACCTCCATTAAAGAGCGAGTTCGGTAACCTGCGTGTTTGGAAAAAGTAACCGAACTACACTTTCAGATGAGTTCGGTAACTTGTTCTTCACATAAGCGAACAAGCCCAAATCTACTCTAAAAAGTAACAGTTTTTTGAAAATTTGGAGCAATTCAACCAACATTATTAGGCCGACCGAGCGAAGCGAGGGAGGACTCTATATATGGTGACTTTGTGTCAATGTGAAGCATGATTTTTTTTTTTTTCCAATTTGACACAAAAAGATTGGATTTGGGTGGTTTGGTATCATACCCTGAAAATTTCCAAATTGTCCCTCCTCTTTAGTCCAATTACGATAACTCCTTGTGTATCCTATTTTTAAGGGGTATAATTGGTAATCAAACTTTAATATAATATATCTAAAAATCCGTGCCTTGGAATTTTACAAATTTTATCTCGTTGGAATGGTTATAAAAAAAATCTACGCAATGAGTATAAACAACAATATAAAATTTAGAGTTTTTACAAAAATTCGGAGGAGTTTATCATTTTAGGCACAATTTTCGAAAATTAAATGTATATCTATTATGCAAACCACCAGAAAAAAAATTAAAAAGATATACAACTAGGTATAAAAAACCCAACCCTAGAGAAGCTCTAATATAAGGCGATTTCCGGTGAAGAGTTCAGAAAAATCCAGCTCCCTTAACTGCTCAGATCTTCTTAGATCTGAGCAGTACATGTCTCAAATCTTCAAAAAAAACCAACACTAACCTCAATCCCTAAATCAACAAACATGTTTGTTGCCGATCTAATCAGCTAATCTCGATTCACCGGCCCTCCGTATTCAATTAAATCAGTTTGCTGCTTCTTCTTTTGTAATACCCAATCTTCTTTCTTGGAGATTCCTTGCTTTTTCATCGATTTCTTTCGCTTTGGGTGGTTTTAAGTAGATTTATCTCGGATTTGGTCCTCATCTGCTACCTTTCTATGCCTGATTCCGGCAGTTATAACCACCCCAATCTTTATATTTGAGGTAATCCTTCACAGGCTTTATACCAGGAGTATTTTGTATCCAGATTGCTCATCTCTTTAATACTTAAGAACCCTTTGACTGCCAATTTATAGAAAATACAAAAATTGTTTATCTAAATCCTCTAAACCTTGACCTATAAAACCCCTTTTGCTTTTGATTTGTCATTCCTCTTATTGCCTTGGGTGATGTCTGCTTCCTTGATTTTTTCTGCATCTGAATCCTGTGTTGGTTCATAGCCAGTTATTGGCTAGTGAAGAACCCCTGTTTTTGGTTTTAAAAAAAAGAAGAAGAAACCTGTTTTTGGTTTTTATTGTTGTGTTTGTTTTTAAATGAAGGCTTTTCTCGTAAACCACCAGTATAATTTTAGTTCGCAGTTATGTTTAGTTCTGTTGGTGGTTTATTGTTCGTTTTGTTTACTTCCCATGCCTTGTTAGTCTTATTTGTCCTTGTGTTGCATTTTGCAATGTTTGTGTAGTTCTTTCGGTAGTTATTGCTGGTTTCTTTGCTAGGATTCATGTTTTCCTTTCCTTATACAGTTAGAACTGTGTTCCAAGGAGGTTGTTTAACCCTTGGATTGGTTTTTATTTGATCATATGTGTTGGTTTTAGTTTAGTTCAATTTAAGATACTTGTTTTAGAGCTTTAGCCTGAACATTGAAAGAAAATATCTTAGTCAGTCGCTTTCGACACTATCTCTAAATGCCGCACCAAAATTTGTGGTACCCATCCTAGGATATTCAATACCCAAATTCAGATGGATTGGCAGTTTATCTTCAGCTTTCATTTGACCTTCTTATCAAGTTTTGCAATTTTCCATCCTTGGTGCATTGGTGGTGCAACCACAAGCAAGCCGTAATCACTACTTTATCACCTTGGTCAGCCATTAGATTACTACGATAAGCTATTATCTCGATTAAGGTGATAGAATCACAACAGCTAGCAGCATAATACTTATTCTCCTCAGATTGGATTCCATGGGTTCTAAAAACATAAAAATTTCTCAACTTCAATTAAACCCGTACTTCAGCAGCAAGCAATATCCTAATTGACATACATATGGGTCGGTGAACTCGACTCTTACTTTTCAAGTTTTTCAAGTGTTTTCAATTTCTAGTTTTTATACTTCAGTAATCTGTATTTGAATTTCTAGTTTTCTTTACCTAGTTATATCTAGTTAAGTCTGTATTTCATAGTTTATCTTTATTTCAAGTCTTTTGTAAAGTCTGTATTTCATAGTTATCTTTATTTCAGTCTTTTGTAACCTTCTTAGGAGTAATATTAGCACTTTTAGCCTTACCTTCAAGGCCAGATATTGAACTTTACTACAAGACTCCATCAAAAGTAAAGACTCAATCTCAAAGTTATGGAAGCCGAAAAACGAAGAAGTATACGGATATCAATCAAGCAGTTCACCGCAACATCAAGATATCAAGGCCAGACTAGCAACTTTAGTCGATTGCATCGAACACCTCTACCACCAAAAAAACTCCTGTGGACGCTTTCGTCTCCAGCAAAGTACAACTTTTCTTGTGGAAAGCATTAACCGAAGGCCTATCGACCTTCGACTCCAACATCCGCCCCCAATGCAATTCCGATTCGAAGACTTCTCTACCGCTCCAATATCATGTTGCTGCTGATTATTGGCTTACCATTCAGATTCTATTTGATGAATCTTGGGGTATTATATACCCTAGTGTAACAATTTCTTAGTAGTTTAATAAATTCATGTTTCAAAAAAAAAAAACCACCACAAAGGATACATAATACTTTATGTAGCCATATTTTAGTTTATGCATCAACTTATTTTCCGTTGCAACTAATAAAATGATGTACTCCCTCCGTTTTAATAAAAATGATACTTTCACTTTAGGAACAATTTTCGAAAATTGAATGCATAACCATTATACAAACCACCACAAAGGATGCATTACATATTATGCAGCCATATTTTGGTTTATGCATCGGGTAATTTTCCGTGTCAGGAAAAGTAATACTATCCCGCCGTATCAGAAAAAATGATATTTTCGGTTCGATTTCTTCAGTCGGCTGTTCCACCGTGGCAGCGGTCATCTGGTCTAAGTTTGAAGCATACCTGGGTACCCAAATACCCTTCCTCCGGTTGTGGTTGGTAAAATCCATCGTTTTTCATGTTTTCCTTCTTCATCTTCTCTAACTTTACTCTCTCAATAATTCTACTTCTTTTAAAGAAAAACCATCTGATTTTTCAATCTCACTAATTATCTTTAACTTAATCATCTAACTAATCATTACACTAACTATTATTAACACTAACTAATCATTACCCAAAATTAATCAGGAGGGTAATTTAGGTATTAATATAAATATCTAGATAAGGGGTGACCGAGATTTACTTCTAATGTCTTACCCAAAATAAAACCATGGTCCCGCACAAAAAAACCATAGTCCCCAAAAAACGGTTCATTAAGAGAGAGGAAAAATTTGGTTGGGTCTATGGCATTCAGCCGCAACTCACCTCGTGCAAAACGGTACACAGTTTCCGTTTCAGAGTATAATTTTTTACTTTGGTTTTGGAGGTGCTTTTATCGTGTTTGTATAGAATTCTTGTGAAAGCACTCTTTTTTTAGCTTTAATAAAAGTTAATATTGTCATAGCCACTAGCCATTTAACATCTCGAAATATGATCCAAGCAATTGATGTCCATAGATCCTTAGCAACTTTAGTTAAAGATAATTTATTATTCAATAACTTTTTTTTATTTCAATTTGATCATTTGAAAATTACCCAAGCAATGACATTTTATATCTATGACGATTAGGAATGTTTCAAATTATGAAAGAGATTTTTTCAAAAATACTGGACACAGGGTAGGTACACATACCCAGTACGCGTTCCCTAGCTCCCTGTATTAGCGAGCTGGTCCATAGGTACGTGTACCCCTCCCCACACTTACCTACCTAGTACGAATTAGGCATATGAAGTTTGGGAACATAGGTAGGTACGCATACCCGGTCGGGTATCTTTAAGTTCTGAATTCATACAAGGGGGGAGGTACGCGTACCCGAAGGGCTGGAGTCGTGAATGGCTCGGGGTATGCAGAGACCCAGTACGCGTACCCTAGCTACATGTATTAGAGAACTGGTTCACAGGTACATGTACCCCTCTCTACAAATACCTATCCAAGTCACGAATTAAGAAGATGCTCATAAACTATTTTTGCAAATATGTTTGGCATTGCTACAACTCTTATAAGCACTTCTAAGACATCTTTGGTTACTAAGTTACTCTGTGTTTGTGGATCATGATTTAAGTCTTGAGTGTTAAATGAACACGATTATGCTTACACGTTCATATGGCATGCTTTCCATGAACTATCATGTACATGGTTCCAAAATCATAGACAATAATGTATATTCTTCTATGCAATTTCAACACAAACTACTCACATGATTACTTGAATTCTAAACAAGAATTTCATCTAAACTGAGAAAGTGTTTGCTTGAATATCAAGTAATCTTAGCTTGAATGCAGAATGCTACCTATAGTCTTGAAAGTCTATGGTAGAGAGACTCAAACATCTGGACACTTCAATCTCTGACACTTATGTGTCATAGTTGCTTGCTAGAGTCGTCTTCTATTAACCTAGGTTCCTTCTGAGAAACATAATTAGGTTTATGAATTAAAGACTTCACTTAGTATTCATTAAGTCGGGTCCGACTATCTTTACCTTGGTAGTTTGTGTATCCTTATCTTCGAGGTTATTGTTATCTCAGATCAAGAACGAGATAGATAGAAATCACAAAGTTCTCTACGTCTCAGACTTTGTGATTCCTCAAGATAGATATCTAAAACTTTTTCTTTGTTAATCGATGTAAGATTGTTCTTGAGAGGTGGTTGATAATCCAGGCTTCTCAACTAACTGAGTGTAAGTGTTCCGAATCCGTGAAGTTTGCTAGCTTTGTTTATGGCAAACAGATTTCCATGCCTTGATCTAGACGATCTAAAGAAAAATCAAATAGGTTTATCTGTTAGAGGCAGACTGGTATCAAAACACTTCACTTAGGTTGAAGCAACTCTAAGGATGTAAAGGACGTCAGCTAAGGGAATCAATTGCGTAGAGCCTTGCGAGGTTCTAGAGATGTAAGGAGCATGACTGAAGCTGAATTGCTTGGTAGGTTTATTCGGTATGAACTACATGTCAATCCGAAATCTGATAGTAGGCTAGTGCTTGTAGCGGCTTAATACAACTCGGTGTTTAAAATTGGACGAGGTCCTAGGATTTTTTTGTAAGTGCAGTTTTCCTCGTTAAGAAAATTCTTATGTGTGTGCTTTTTAATTTTCCGCATCTTATGATTGTTAAAAGTACTACACACGTTCAAACTCCTATAAAATGAAAAAAATTTAATGGTACCCTCTCCTTTTCAATGTTCTTATCCACTTGGATATGAATGGCACATAAATTTTGAATATCAAAAAAGATATCATGGAATATTTCAGTTTAGGATCTCACTTTGAGTATCATGGAGAATACTTGAACATTAAGTGATAAGATTTTAGGACATGTTCAAAATATTATACGTCATTATGAACTTTCCATAATAACCAACCCTAAGGTTTATAACCGAAATCGGAAAAAACATTTATTGGTTAATCAATGGACCGAGCCCGCTAGAGATCCTAGGGATCGGTCCTAGTAAAGATCTTTCTTAAGGGATCGGTCCTACAATAAATCCTTTGATTCCTTTCAACTACGAAATAAGTTTCACAAGTGTACTTCCTTAAACTCGTGTAGTTAAACATAGTTTTCTAGGCACAGAACAAACCCAAATTTCAACACACTAACTAGTAATGGATTACAAAGATAGTGTTATGTCGCGTTTACGAAGTTCAAAAGATAAAAATTATACTTGGTAATTCATATATGAAAGCTGTGTAAAACAAGTAGCACACAGTAAAAACTCCATATATTAATAGCCTTAGGACTTCACAAAGTTATTAATATATGGAGTTTATTAATATAAGGATGTATACCAAATGAAATGATTTTTTTTTCTAATTCAAAGTATGTAAATGATAATGGATATATAAGTCTTCCTTAATCATCCAAATGAGAAACAAGTCGTATATGCTTTAACCAAAGAAGAAATCATCGATGGAATTAGACAAGAAGAAGCAAAAGGAGATAATCATGATGATGATAATACGAAAATACCAAAAGTTTCATGCCAATAAGCTTTAAACATGCTCGAAAAGTTAAAAATGTTTTGTCTTTAACAAGAAGGTGCCATAGTAATTACGCATCCGCAAATCAAAAGATGCCATAACAATCCAAAAAGTTACATCATTTTCTCAAACAAATATAGAGAAATATTTTATTTCTTCTTAAATTTCGATGTAATAAGACCTATAAGTTTCCAATGATGACGATTATATTAATATATGGAGGTAAATTCCTTACGACGGGACTTGAAAAATCTATTAATATTAAAATGTGGAGGTTATTACTATTTATAACTGGTCCAAGTTGGGACTATGATTTTTTATTAATATATAGAGTTGATTAATGTATGGAGTATCAATATATGGAGTTTTTACTGTATATACTTCCTTGACACTTTGATCATAAAAGAAGCTCAAGTCACTAACACTATATATATATAATTCATATGTTATGTTAATCTAAACCATTTGAAAGAAACGTATATATAAATGAAAACTAGTCAAGTCTATATTACTAACCTCTATATAGGATGATGTGTTTGTTGATGTCAATACGTCTTCAGTTTTTTAAGAGTACCACGAGCATGTCTCAACATTTCTAATGTTCATAGCCTAACCTAACGAATTTGACTCTAGTAATCTAATCAAGCATCTTTGAATTTTGGAGCTAAAATATGACAACCAAACTTGACATACCAATGCTTGGTGGATTCAACCGAGCAATGCTTTAACTATGTATATCTGGGAAGTTAGTGATAACATATTACAGTCATTATGGTTGTCATTTGATAACTTAGGAAGGAATTGATATTTGAGATTGATATTCGTTGATATACTTATTCTGAATTTGATGTGCATTCATTTCCGGGTATTTTGCACATAACTACTAGTTATCTTATTTAGAAAAGTACATGTTTTGCAACTAAATAAATATGATATTGAAACTAGTAGGATATCTCATATTCTCAAGTATGGATGAGGCAATATATTATTGATTACATGATTTTGAAATAATATCTTTGCTTTCATTGCAAATGGGTTATACATGTTAACATAATTAAATAGTATACTAAGTTGGTTAATCTAAACCAGTGGAAAATTGATTCACATTGATAAATGAGTCTCTTGATCTAAATAATAATCATACCTCTAGTCCTTCCGTTTTTTCCATTCATCACTCGCCTGTTTCTCTTTTACCAAATTTCCTAAGTGATTGCAAATGGTAGTATCATTCGTATCTTCTTAACAATCATCTTCCTATGACTGGTCATTTATTCTTCAAATTGCACCCTGACATGTCCATATATGTAACACCCGTATTTTTTGCATGGCGCATGCTCAAAGATGCGTCAGTGGATTGAGATAAAGCTTCATCTCATACTTATGTTGAGTGTTAAGAAGAACATTTCCCTAGAGCCGATATGTTGCGAAGGCATATTAGCTAAAGGCCAATATCGTGCCAAAATGGTGCATTATGTTTGGCATATTGGCCAAAGGACAATATTGCGCCGAGTATGGCGAGGGACAATATTACACCATCATGGTACATCATGTGGGTTGCATTGGCCTAAATCTAATAACGCGCGCGCTACTATAGCGCAACATGCAAGCTATATTATCCAAGAGACAATATCGCACCAAAAGTTGCATCAAGCTAGTTGAGAGGATGACCTTGAGCAAATAAGCGCTACCATAGAGCATTACGCAAGTCATTAGGTTATGGCCAATATTGCACTACAATTGTGCATCAGGCCAGAGTAGGCTGGCCGAGACAATGTAGCACTATCATGGTGCCACATTGAAGTTGGCTTATGGGATAAAGACGGAAACACATCCATCATGGCGCTTTGTTTAGAAATACATGGCCAGGGCCTTGAATAGTGAAGCAAGCATGTTAAGTCCTCCTAAACTTTAAGTTGTAAAAATGTCAGTAAAACATATATAGGGAGGAGTAGTTGGTTGAAGGTGCATATGCGGACTATGCACAAGTAAGCTTCATACCTTAGACGGAAGAATATAAATGATGTTGGAGCCTCATTTATTGCTGTGTAGCCTTATTAATGGAGCATATGATGCCTAATAATCACTATGCCATGTTGCGAACTAAGTAATGGATTACCTTGATGCATTTTCGACGGAATAGCCAATGATGTACATTCTTGCGCATCATTTGCAAAGGAACCTTTTATCTTATACGGACTAGAATATTATTGCTTGGCCACGACCTTGCATTACGAGTTATCTTAAGTTGTTATTGTCTGGATGATGATGAACTATAGTAGGCAAGGGTACATAGGCATCTGTAGTGAGTTATAATACAGATGGTCCAGCACGTTGTTGCTCAATCGATCATCTAATTCCGAGATGATTGCGACATATTGGCCTCTTATATCATCTGGCTTGGTGATGCGATACAAGAGATGATTGTTTCCATACTTGATGATGCGATTTACATTCCATTCATTGGATTCTTATACTTCCTATAAAGTCGTTTGACGTATGCATGCACCAATTGCGCATTGGGCATGGCCAGGAAAGTAAGAAATATTGGTATGCAAGTTACCAGAGCTTGCATAAGCCTAAGGAAAGTATTTCATGAGCTTGATTGATGCACCCTCGGCACGAGAAAGATCAGTGCATGTTGTCAACAATGCCTAAGCTATGTAAGGAAGTTGAAAATAGGCTTACAATGTCATATGCACAAATCCAAGGCATGTACTATGTCTGAAAAGGACTCGAAAGCCAATGATGTATGCTAGAATGCATCAAAAGTATCATATATGTAAGGCTTTACACCCTGCGTTGAACCAGGGTTGTAATCTATGTCTTGTTGCATCATGCTTGTCGAGCATACTTTGACGTGCATTTTCCTTGCATAAACAGAAGTTTTCAAGCCCAGTTGATAGCATCAAGGTGACATATCAGGTAATTATAACATGCACCTATGGCATGTTAGGCGTAATTTTCTGGTCTGGCACAAAATGTATCCATCATGAGTCCATTTTGGTGTTGAAATAGTTCCATTGATTTCTATAAAGGGAAGTTGATGAACTAATAAGCAACAGTTTCATCCTGACCATTGCATAGACTACACAAATAGTTAATTATTTGACAAGCTCTTTTTAACAAGTTGTCCACTATAAGGAATGCATTGTGGATTGCAAACTACATAATGTATTGAGCCTTAGGAGGAACAAGCTTCTTCCATATGAATTTTAGAGAAATATTACCAGTAGCATACTAGTGTTGCGTTTATCATTTATAACCCTCTATGGTGGTATATTCTGAACCTGCTAGAAATCTTATGGAGTTTTCTCTGTCATTCAATATGGAGGAGGCCTTGAAAAACTTATTAAATCATTTAGTTCAGTTATGACTTCTTCATTAGGACTCTCTCTGAGTTCCAAATTCCAACTCCGTTGCTCTACCAGATTATATATTTTAGCTTGATTCTGTGAGGTAGAGTTGTATTCTTTTATGATCTAGAGTCTCTCTAAAATGTATAACTCTTTTACAAGCACCATGCAATCATGTTTTTCAAGCATCCTCTATTTGAACTGTTAGACCATTGAACTTCAGTTAATACCATATGCCTTCACATAGGGGAGGATCCACTTGACGTGTGTAACGAATCCAATATGATCACTTTAGTACTGACTATATGGGTATATATAGTTGTACAAAAATCTAGATTATGATGGGCACCATCTCTCCCAATTTTTCATTATTGGTGCCAAGATAATAGACACGCCGTAATAGTTAAATGTCTATTAAAATTTACAAATTATGAAAATTGTTGTTAATGTACATGATGTAATTTGTAAGATAAATATGAGAATTTCCGTCTTCAGGTGGCCCATATAAACTTTCAATTTCTCAACAACGAGGTCAAGTATGATTTTCTCATTCATGCGCTTGCTTAATCACCTCAAAGATGTTTTCTTCAATCCGCATAAGCTCAAATCTTGTTGTGATTTGACAATACTCCCATCCTTTACATCAAAAAAAAGTTGGACTTCTGACTAACAAATTTTTACTCATTTTTGCTAAGGCGAATGTTTTATTTGAGTTATCAACTTCCTAGGTCAACAAAAGTCAAAACACAGTAACACACACATCCATGATTTACCGCCCTTATTCGTATAATACCAAATAATGATCCAAAAACTTAAAAAGTATTCGAATGGTTTCACATTAAACATTTTTGAACTTTTATTAAAATAAATCCAATGAGTTTTAAACTCAATCCTAGTCACCGGATATGAACTAATCAGAGACCATCCTCAAAATGTTTTAGTCACATATTTGATAACATTGGATACTAGTTAGGATGTTGATTTTTAATTTCCAAAGACAAAAAAGTCATAAGATAGTTTGGGAACACAATTTGAGAATGACTTCTGGAAGCAAAAAAGTTAACTTTTTGTGAAGCAGATAATTTTTCCTTATGAGATTTGGAATTTACTTAGTATACTCTTTGAGAGAAAACAGAAAATACAGAGATGATGTCAAGAAACTAGAATATTCATATTAAGTTGATTGGTGTAAATAATAATATTACGTATACGGTTTATATTATGATGAATCCATCTCAAAAGGTAATAACCAATCAGAAAAACCATCTATGTATTTTATAAATAAGATTGTTGATCCATCTCCTATTTTTTATTTTCTTCGGACATATATGAGAACCAAAAATTATTTCAAAGAGAGAAGGGAATGTTAACATCTCGTTATATTGTCGAAGATATGGATCAGACATTCGAAATATAAATCAAGACATATTTGGAGGAGTAATTTCTGCTGAAAAAGGAATAAAAACCTAGTATTTAGGCCAGTACAATGAAATTTGCTGGAAAAAATTTATTTAAGAGTGTCATTGATAGAGTTGGTACCACAAATTTGATGATTGAAATGAAGTGGTACAAAATAAATCAGATACTGGAAGAAGGTAATTAAGAATGACGTACGAATATTTAAGGAAAAATCAGGGGGATGATTGCCACCACCTTTGTGGTTAACAATGTCGTTAACTGAAAAGGTGGGGGTCTAACAACCACACTCAATATTTTTCTTAGCAATCTGTATATATGGACAACTCCAATATAATTCCAAGAGAATCAAATAGACAGTCAGACTCAATCAATAGAAATATATCCAAGAGTTATATCTCTATTTCTCAATTCAATCCGCAATCAAACAAATAGGAGTTTGCGAGCCCGATTGAATATAAGAAATAACTTGGACGGTATCAAAAACTAATATCCAAGTGTCAATCAATTTAATCAACAACCAAAGGTTGGATTCCCAATTGATTGAACTTACGCACAACCTCTGATATTTCAATTGTATAAACAAATATAATGTGGAAAAGAAATAACACAGACACCAGAAATTTTGTTAACGAGGAAACCGTAAATACAGGAAAAACCCCGGGACCTAGTCCAGATTTGAACACCACACTGTATTAAGCCGCTATATACACTAGCCTACTCCAAGTTAACCCGGTTGGAATGTAGTTGAGACCTAACCAATCTCACACCGATCAAGGTCGATTGTTAAGCTCCTTACGTCTCTCGAATCCCAACAGGACTCTACGCACTTGATTCCCTTTAGCCGATCTCACCCACAACTAAGAGTTGCTACGACCCAAAGTTGAAGAATTGATAAACCAATCTGTCTCACACGAGAAAAGTCTATTGTATATATAAATCTATCTCCCACGAGATAAACCAATGAGTTTTGTTTCGTATTTTGATAAATCAAGGTGAACATGAACCAATTGAATACCCGACTTATATTCCCGAAGAACAACCTAGAAATATCAATCACCTCACAATAATCTTAATCGTATGGTAGCGAAACAAGATATTGTGGAATCACAAACGATGAAATGAAGATGTTTGTGACTACTTTTTATCTTGCCTATCGGAGAATCATTCTCGAGAAAATCTTATAGAAGATAGTACTCAATACGATAGAATAGGTAAAGATCAGAACACGCAACTACAGATAAAATAGTTGGGTCTAGCTTCACAATCCCAATGAAGTCTTCAAGTCTTTAACCTGCAGGGTTTCGTGAAAACCTAAGGTTAAATGAGAATCGAATCTAGTCTCAACTACTATCACACATGAGGTGCGGGGATTAGGTTTCCCAGTTGCTAGAGTTATCCTTTATATAGTCTTCAAATCAGGTTTTGCAATCAATGTTACCTTGGTAACAAAGCATTCAATATTCACCGTTCGATGAAAACCTGATTAGACTCAAGCTAATATCTTTCAACCGTTAGATCGAACTTAGCTTGTTACACACAAATGAAAAGTGACTTTATTTAGATATGAGTTACCGTACCTAAATGTGTGCACCTTGTTGTCTCAATAATAATTAACCGAAGTTAGCCATATGAACACTTTCATATCAACCTTATTCATCTTAACCATAACTAGTTCAAATGACTCAAATGAAACTAGTTCTAGATTTGTTCAATTGTTTATATTCTCATAGAAGTATACAAGACACTATTGAAACAAAATCGATTTTGGTTCACATGAATCAAGTCATGAATATTATAGCCATGGTTTGCAAAAGATTGCATTCCTTAATATATAAATGTTTTAGTTCATGAACAAACCGATTTTAGAATATCATCCACTTAGGTATGCATACAGGTACGCGTACCTAAATGGCCGGACTAAGTTTGGGTTTTGCCAGTACACGAACTGGTATGCATACCTTCCAAACTCAGCAGAAATTCCCGGACCTGAACCTCACGCCAGTACGCGTACCGGTTGTTGATGGGTGAAAATTACTCCTGCTGAATTTGGTAATTTGGGGTGTGATGAGGAATGAATTTAAACCTACAACAAATGCACTCGCACGGTGAGTGCTTGTAGATTCGAGAGATCAATCTGTGCAAGTCCGGCCTAAACCAAGAAATGGCCGTTCCAGGACTTGTTTCGGTCACAAAGTGAAGAAGATGGGGTTGATCTTAGGTAGGGAAGCGAAGAAGGTGTTGAGATTGTGAAGGTGTTGGCTTGCTTATGACTTGTAACAGAAAATGGTTGAATGTGACGGTATCAACACTTGGTTTTTCTGTCTTATCTCGGCTTGTGTTTCCTTGTTGTTGGAAAATAGGGCGGAGAACCTATTTATACAAGTCATTGAGCCTCATTCACGTTTCTCGTGGGAAGTGGAGGTAGTGGAATGATGGAGTAGTGGAGTTGTGTGTCGGTAACACTCGACCAGTCTTGCCCACTTTTCCTGTTCATCTCTAACCGTCCATGACTTCCTAACACGTTCTTGTGATGGCGCGTTGCACGCCGCACGCTGTAAACCGCCGGACCAATACCCGATATGTATCCCCGGTTTGTGACATGATTGATGTGGAATGTGGATCGTGGATCCACGAAAGATAGCATGTAATCTTGAATTGAATAACTGCGTTATTCGAGAAAGTGTGTATTTTATTCACAAGTCGATACTTGTGAAGTATCGTGTGTATTTTATGCGAGTGTCTTTGCATTACGGTGTGGTAAAGTGATGTGTAATGACTTGCTCACTAACCAAATAACTCCCGACCGAGGTTGTATAACCAAGCCTGGTGAGGTCGGACGGATGAGATGATGTTTGAGACACTCATCTGCGACCGTTGATGAAATTAGGGTTTTTAAAGAGGTGCGCAAGCATCACTCTTCGACTTGGTCGAAACCAAGCATGGGAAGGATTTTGAGAGGATCGACCATACATGCGTGTTGACGGCATGATGGTGTAGGCGCTGTATTCCGTTCCCTCATGAAAGCGCGATCCGGGCCACTCAATTTGACCCGGTAAGAGGAGTGGTCGAGATCGGTTTTCTTGGCAGTAAATCCCTTGCCGCAAAGGAGTTGGAAACCTAGGCGTGATATCCCTAGTTTGGGCACGCGTTTCGGGCGACCAACATTGGTCGGTCTTGGTCGATCATACTAATGCGTGTAGGTGGTAGGTTGGTGTTCACACCTATACCGATTATCCCATGAAAACGTGATCTAAGCCACTCAAATCATCAGGTGAAGTTGAGCGGTCGAGATCGGTTTAGGATTTGGGAGATGTAACCGCGTTGGAGTTCGAGCGGGCGTTTTGGATTGGCCGGGCGTGATATGCCTTGGCCGACCGCAAGAGGAGGTAGATGGGCCCACGGTGGTCATCTTTGGTATAACCCAGGACTGTTTAATCTAATCTGTGACCCTCCATTCGTGCGGAGAAGATGGACGCGCGTGATGGCTTGAACCCTAATTTTGGCTTTCAAAGCCGCGCGACCATGCTCTTTTTGGGCGGACGGTTTTGTTGTAACCAACCACGGTTGGCTTTGTGGAGATTGGTCAAGCGTGTAGGCGGTCACATGGTGATTGTGTCGACATGCTCGGGCCCTTTGAGTCTACATCTACACCCTCCATCTATGCCTGCGAAGACGGACGGTTGAGACCGTTTTTTGCGATACATGTAATATGCCGCAAACCCTAATTTAGGGTTTTAGTCCATAATGCTTGGTATGGACGGTTTCTTGGCAAGCGAAGGCCAATGGTCGACCATGCGGGGTCATTTGTGTATTCCATACACGCTTGGGGGTGATGGAATTGATCCGTGGTCATCCAATCATGCTTGTGGAGTTGGATGACTGCGATCGAATCATATCCGGCAAGCTAAGGCCGTGTGTATTCCATACCTTGGGGGTGATGGAATTGATCTGTGGTCATCCAATCATGCTTGTGGAGTTGGATGACTGCGATCGAATCATATCAGGAGACCGATCTGATCAAGTAGGATGCTCAATCGGGCTAGTATAACACACCGAGAGGGGCTCAATCGGGCTAGTATAACACACCGAGAGGGCTCGGGCTAGTATAACACACCGAGAATCGGCTGCATCGGTATTTCGTACATGGATTCATTATAGTGCTTGGAGGTTCGTGTTACTCGTAAGAGTAATACTCGATCGTCATGCCACACCGATAATGGGTGCAGGAAATACAAGGTGATATGAAATTCACGGGGAAGGGATTGTTGCTACATGCTCCAACCTGGAGGAATTTCATGTATTCACGAGAATGGGATTGTTGCTACATGCTCCATTCTTGGTGAATTAAGTGAGGAGTATCCGTCACTTATAAATGGCTTTATCTTTTACAAGATGTCGGCGCATGATTTTTCCGGTTACTTACAAATTTAACCTTAAACGAAAATCCACCATCAACATTAAGTCCCCGCCTAGCACATAATGGTTACACTATTGTGTGGTAGGCATGAGATGGTGACATACGAGAAATGACCAAGGCTGGAGTGAATACATATTTCTAGGATAGTTTCACATTGTCGCGTTTCCCGGAACTGGTTGGTCTTGATTAAGGATGCGAAGGAAGCAGGACTTGATCCGGTGAGTCGCTTTGGTTCCTCTTGTACATGTATGAGCTCGGCCGCTCCTTCAGGTGTACTTCCTTAGTTATACACGGCCTTCCTCAGGCATATTTGATAAGCCTTGTTGATTGTTATCCCGAATTAGTAGCCTTCATAGGTGGTAAGTAGAGACTTCTCTCCCTTCTGGGATTCTGTCGACTTGTGAGATTATAAAGAATTATCTCAACGTGGTCGTTTATTCTATATCCCAGGTATCTCAGGTACTGCTCTGATTTTCTGATTAGCTGATCGATAGTTTTGATGATCCTCTCTCTTTTTTTTTTTTTTTTTTTTTTTTTTGTGTGTGCTCATAACCTCTTCTTCTCTGCAGATTATCATGGAAGCGGTAGACGCTCATTCTGTTGCTTCCCCAGAAAGAAGTTTTGAAGTTGACAAGCACGAAAACCATGCGCATGGAGAAGTGATGGCTAAGATCGATCTTCCTCTTCGTGAAGTCATTGTGCTATACGGGGGATGTCTATCTCCCACCTTCGTATTGTCGAGGACGTATCATGCACTTTCAGCTGCAATTGACATGGAGGAGCGGCGGAGGCGCGAGGAAACGCTGCAGACACTAGTAAGCGCAAGGGCAGAGAGATTTGCAGCGCGGTTGAAGAGGCGGAGAGTTGAGCATGAACGACCCCGAATGAAGGCAAGTGTGATTACCCGGTTCAGGACGGCGTGATAATCCTTGATTCCCGACGAGACGAACACGAACATTCGAAGGCAATTTGCGTGGCCCCGGTGTTGCTATGCCCTTTGATGCTCCCTGCTTGAAGATGTTGGGATGGAGTGCGCTGCTGCTCTGCTGCCGTGAGGATGCCAAATCGAGAAGTTGAGGAGGATCCGGAGGAGGTGCGTCGACAGTGACGGAGGTGACAGTGATGTGGGCGAGACCGACCCTCTTGATGATTGAAATTCCTTTTGTTTTGTTTTTATTTCCAAGTATATTCTGCATGCTCGAACATCTTCCTCGTACTCGTGGGTGGCCGAGTTCAAGGTTTTTCGTTGATTATTTGAATAAAGCTTTCCTTTACAATCCTTTGCCAAGCTCATGTAATCGAACCTTCTCGGGCGCAAGGGTGCGCCTTCATACATAATTCTTAGTGATAAAAGAAGTTATCTTTGTAATGGAATATCCATGGACTGTGATGCAATATCTTCCTGGCTTTCTTTGGGCGGATGGCTCAAATCATTTTCCGCACACGTTCTATTTCCTTCATCCCGTGAGATGTTTGCTTAGGGTTTCTTTTCTTGCTCAGTGTGGACTGATTTAAGCCGACTCGAGGATTGGTGTTTTTAGGAGTAAAGAGGTTCTCGGATGAAAATAATGCTTCAATTGAAAATTGAAAATTGAAACCCTAGCTATGAATGCAAGTATTGCAATCATTTTCTGGAGGGATTACAAATATGACATGAAATTATAAAAGGAAACACGCTGGAAAAATATAGCACAGCGTTTCAAGGTGTGTAGGATGCTGGAAAGCGGTATGTTGGAAAGCGGTAGCACAGTATCTTAAGTTTGGTAAGGTTTGAGCCATCGTGAGTGAATTGTTATGCCCTCCAGGTTATCAGCGTTGATGATCTTGCAGTAGCCACCTAGGATAACATCTGCTACCAGGTACGGTTCATCTTCTCTTTTGGTGGGTGAGCCAGGTAGAGTGGTCATCTTTACCGTCATGTTTCCAACATTGAATGTAGTCGCCTTCGTCACTAGGTCTCCAATTCCGAATGGGTTTGAGCGTGCAGACACTTGGACCTTGGCTTTGTTTTCTTTGACCAAGACAGCTTCTATGCTCCTGATAAAACGTTTGAAAGGGCCGGCTTCCCATTCACATCTCCTAGCCGGGGTCGGTTTGTCGGTTGGAGCCAGTCCCCAGGACTTGTCAGAATGATAGGCGGTAGTTTGCAAGGAGGGTTGTGTGATGAGACTTACTTGAGACCGCAACCTTTCGGTGTGGCCGACGGGCTCTCCGGAAAATTGTGTCACGTCGGAAAGTTGTCGATGCGGCAGCAAACAGTCATCAGGGGGTCCAGAAGGCGTGTTGGAGATTCTCTCAGGTACTGACACCGGTAGAGGACAGACTTCCAGTATGGATTTGTTGTCCTGCATCCAAGAGCTTCCTAGGATCATGTCGTAATTGGGATGGTCTTTGACTATGTAGAACTTTGCTTGCGTCGAGGCATCACCCAATTTGACTTCAAGATCAATGTATCCATATGCATCTCTAAGCTCTCGCCGAATCCCCGACATGAGTTGGATGACGAGTAGCTTCTTGCTTCGAGATCTTTGCCGCTCTCAAGGCCTTGACTGTAATGATGTTAAACTCGAAGCCGTATCGATCAACGCGTTATCGAACTCAACGTTTCTCAAACGAGTGACGGTTAGGAGTCCCGGTTCCCTTTGCTCGCATCTTTCGGGGAAAGGGCGAGGTTCTTGGACTGCTTTTGGATGCAAACGTCTACGACACAACGTGGTTGAGGGCCGCAAATATGTCTTGACGCTGTCCCTTGAGAAATATAAGATTTCACACATGTGCTCCATCATAGATTGCAGGTATTGCGAGCAGAGTCCCCAGGAAATCATGCGAGTTCTCGATAGGTAGAGGATCTCTATGAACACCTTCGTTTCCAAGCCGGAGTTCCCTGTCTCTACCTTTTCCCTGAATATTTGTTTCAACTGTTGCAATCTTTGGTTGGATGATGGACGAACTCCGTGGTAGCTTGATATCCGGGATCTGCTATTTCTTCCTCGGTCGGAGGACGCCTGATAGGGGGTAGTTTTACGGCATCATCTTGGATCCACGCTTCCAAGAGCTCTATCACTTCATTCATGGGAAAAGGAAAACCCGTGTCTTTGGCGTTTTGTGCAGGAGTTTTGTCTGTTCCTTTTCGAGACGAAGTCTTGTGTGCTGAGGATGTTCGCTTGGTTTGTTGTTCCGTTATCGAAGCTTTCCTCTTTTCTCCTCCGCTACCACACTCCACGGAAGGGCCGGTGTTGTATTGTTTGTTTGTGAGGCGCTTTGCTTCCTCGACTTTCACGCAAATCTTCACTTGAACAACTCTGGTTCTTTCTAGTAATGTGGTGATTGTTCTTTGAACGTTTTGCGGCTTCGTGGAGTTCGAGAATGTTTGAAAGCCAGTTCTCTAACGAGAGCGCGGTATATGGGTATCATCCCATTGATGCATGATTCCACCAATTGTCGTTCGGTAACATTGGTCGTGACAGTCCAAAGGCTTGGGTTGAATCTTTTAACGAAGTCGTTGGGATGTTCATTGTTCCATTGGAGAATTCTTCAGTCTGAAAATGTGATTTGTTGAGACACGAAGAAATACTTCTGTAGAAAGCACTTGACCATCTCGCTCCAATTGGATATCTTTGTTAGGCGCAATGTTGTTGTACAGGTGTATGCCCTCCCGTGAGTGATTTTGAGAATTCTTTTAGGCGCGAGAACATGATTGTATTCATGTTCCCCAAGGCTTCAAGAATCGAGAAATGTGTTCTGAGCATTACAGATCCGTCGTAGAGGGAGAAGCGGGGAGAGGTGTAACCTCTTGGTAGAGGAATCCGTTGCACATCTTGAGGGTACGGCGGCTGATGTTGGTGTATGTCCGTTCGGTCCCCTTTTCCTCTATTTTGGAGAAGTCGCTCTAGATCTTCACGCGTAATGAAGTTGGAAGACTGGCCTCTCCCCTTGGCGCTCGGGAGCAACACGAGTTTCTTCATTCGTGTGAGTCTGAGTGGAAACACTGCTCCAGGGTGTATTGAATGCACCTCTCGCCGACTCAAGGGTTGCCGTAAATCTTGCGGTAATCGTTCGGTCAAAGTTTTAAGGAAAGTGAGTACCTCTTTCGAGTTGCGGCCATATCTGTTTGAGTCTTAGCAAGAATTTCTGTTTCTCCATCAAGTCTGCAATGGTACTAGACAGGCGGCCTTCCTCTTGTGTCTCGGCT
This sequence comes from Papaver armeniacum, assembly GCA_023531295.1. Classification (NCBI taxonomy): domain Eukaryota; kingdom Viridiplantae; phylum Streptophyta; class Magnoliopsida; order Ranunculales; family Papaveraceae; genus Papaver; species Papaver armeniacum. Next base: position 210,387 of record JAJJWW010005081.1, read on the forward strand.
CCTCGTCCCGGTGGAGGAGTGAAAGTTGTTGCTGCAGTAGCATTGGAGGCGTTACGCTCGAAGAGATGCCGGGATTTGCGACTGCTCGGCTCAGTGATGGGAGGAGTTATTCCCTCTTTGGGATATCCATTTGCTACACTGGTGATGGTGGTAGAAGTGACGGCTCCACGAGATGTGTTGACCACGGTAGCTCCACCGACGGTACTTCAACACCCGGGATTGTTATCCACAACGGCTCCATCGAATTGATTGCTTGACCCAGGACCTTAATTCCACCATAATGATTTTTTGATTGAATCGATTCTAAGATCTACCCTTTTGAGATTGATGAACCCTTTTGAGATTGATAAAATTGAATTGAATTTCGAAAAAATTGACTTTGTAGAGATTAATCTCCTTTGTGGTCGCCAATTGTTGATGGGTGAAAATTACTCCTGCTGAATTTGGTAATTTGGGGTGTGATGAGGAATGAATTTAAACCTACAACAAATGCCTTTGTGGTGAGTGCTTGTAGATTCGAGAGATCAATGCATGCAAGTCCGGCCTAAACCAAGAAATGGCCGTTCCCAGGACTTGTTTCGGTCACAAAGTGAAGAAGATGGGGTTGATCTTAGGGGGAAGCGAAGAAGGTGTTGAGATTGTGAAGGTGTTGGCTTGCTTATGACTTGTGTGAGAAAATGGTTGAATGTGACGGTATCAACACTTGGTTTTTTCTGTCTTATCTCGGCTTGTGTTTCCTTGTTGTTGGAAAATAGGGCGGAGAACCTATTTATACAAGTCATTGAGCCTCATTCACGTTTCTCGTGGGAAGTGGAGGTAGTGGAATGATGGAGTAGTGGAGTTGTGTGTGTCGGTAACACTCGACCGAGTCTTGCCCACTTTTCTGTTCATCTCTAACCGTCCATGACTTCCTAACACGTTCTTGTGATGGCGCGTTGCACGCCGCACGCCGTAAACCGAGACCAATACCCCGAGTATGTATCCCCAGGTTTGTGACATGATTGATATCCGGAATGTGGATCGTGGATCCACGAAGATAGCATGTAATGCTGAATTGAATAAGCTGCGTTATTGAGAAAGTGTGTATTTTATTCACAAGTCGATACTTGTGAAGTATCGTGTGTATTTTATGCAGGTCTTTGCATTACGGTGTGGTAAAGTGATGTGTAATGTTTTGCTCACTAACCAAATAACTCGACCAGGGGTTGTATAACCAAGTTTGGTGAGGTCGGACGGATGAGATGATGTTTGAGACACTCATCTGCGGCCGTTGATGAAATTAGGGTTTTTAAAGAGGTGCGCAAGCATCACTCTTGACTTGGTCGAAACCAAGCATGGGAAGGATTTTGGAGAGGACCGACCATACATGCGTGTTGACGGCATGATGGTGTAGGCGCCCTGTATTCCGTTCCCTCATGAAAGCGCGATCCAGGCCACTCAATTTGACCGGTAAAGAGGAGTGGTCGAGATCGGTTTCTTGTAAATCCCTTGCCGCAAAGGAGTTGGAAACAGCGTGATATCCCTAGTTTGGGCACGCGTTTCGAGGCGACCAACATTGGTCGGTCTTGGTCGATCATACTACCGTGTAGGTGGTAGGTTGGTGTTCACACCTATACCTGATTATCCCATGAAAACGTGATCTAAGCCACTCAAATCATCCGGTGAAGTTGAGCGGTCGAGATCAGTTTAGGATTTGGGAGATGTAACCGCGCAGGTTCGAGCGGGCGTTTTGGATTGGCCAGGCGTGATATGCCTTGGCCGACCGCAAGAGGAGGTAGATGGGCCCACGGTGGTCATCTTTGGTATAACTTAGGACTGTTTAATCTAATCTGTGACCCTCCATTCGTGCTAGGAGAAGATGGACGCGCGCGTGATGGCTTGAACCCTAATTTTGGCTTTCAAAGCCGCGCGACCATGCTCTTTTGGGCGGACGGTTTTGTTGTAACCAACCACGGTTGGCTTTGACCGATTGGTCAAGCGTGTAGGCGGTCACATGGTGATTGTGTCGACATGCTCCGGGCCCTTTGAGTCTACATCTACACCCTCCATCTATGCCTGCGAAGACGGACGGTTGAGACCGTTTTGCGATACATGTAATATCCGCAAACCCTAATTTAGGGTTTTCCGTCCATAATGCTTGGTATGGACGGTTTCTTGGCAAGCGAGGCCAATGGTCGACCATGCGGGGTGGTTGTGTATTCCATACCTGCTTGGGGTGATGGAATTGATCTGTGGTCATCAATCATGCTTGTGGAGTTGGATGACTGCGATCGAATCATATCACGGCAAGCTAAGGCCGTGTGTATTCCATACACGTTGGGGGTGATGGAATTGATCGTGGTCATCCAATCATGCTTGTGGAGTTGGATGACTGCGATCGAATCATATCCGGAGACCGATACGGTCAAGTCCGGATGCTCAATCGGGCTAGTATAACACCGAGAGGGCTCAATCGGGCTAGTATAACACACCGAGAGGGCTCGGGCTAGTATAACACCGAGAATCGGCTGTCTTTGGTATTTCGTACATGGATTCATTATAGTGCTTGGAGGTTCGTGTTACTCACTGTAAGAGTAATACTCGGTCGTCATGCCTGCTGATAATGGAGTACAGAAATACAAGGGCGATATGAAATTCACGAGGAAGGGATTGTTGCTACATGCTCCAACTTTGGAGGAATTTCATGTATTCACAGAATGGGATTGTTGCTACATGCTCCATTCTTGGTGAATTAAGTGAGGAGTATCCGTCACTTATAAATGGCTTTATCTTTTACAAGATGTCAGCGCATGATTTTTCTGGTTACTTACAAATTTAACCTTAAACGAAAATCCACCATCAACACCGGTATGCGTACATGGTTCCCGGACTTCACTAAACCAACAAGTATGCATACAGGTATGCATAGCATGGTTCTCGGACTTGGATTACATATATGCAAGTACGCATACTATGCTTATATCCAATTGTTCTAAACTCTCATTTCAACCATTGAAACATTCTTGGAAGACGAAAATAGTTGTCTCACACAAACTATTAGATTCAAAGCAATTTTCAAGTGATCGAATGATCAATACGAAACATTCTGAGTCTACATCAAATAACTATCTCACAAAAATCATGTAAGATGTTACCGGACGATTTTCACATGATCATGTTTTGAATTTCGTAATGAATATAAGATGAACTTGGTTAAAGCGATAACTTACCAACACATGTTTCGAGAAATATGTAAGCGAGTTAAATTCAACTCGAAATATCAAATGTGTATAACTGAAGTCTATATAGCTATACGACTTTTGTCACAAATAGGAGATAGAGTAGATAGACTTTTGAGTGATAGATAAGTTCAAGTCTCCACATACCTTTTGTTGATGAAGTTCCACAAGCTCCCCTTAGTAGTTCTTCGTCTCCACATATCAAATGCCGTGAAGTCTAATGCTCAACTACACTTTCTATCCTAATCCGAGACTTAGCTATAAGTAGACTAGAAATCAAGACTCATAGTTTTGACAACTAAACTTGACAACAAGCTTGAGATAGCAACGCTTGCGAGTTCGACCGAGCAGTGCTCTAACATTAACTACATGAGCAAACCCAAATGTTAGGGATTAGGAAAAATCGGGGAGATTAAGTTTTAGGGAAAAATCATGGGGTTAATTAGGTTTTGTTTTGAGAAGCCAAAATTATAAAAATACAAAGTCAACAAAAAACTTCCTAATATTTAGTGATGATATTAGATGATGAGTTTTAGATGTATATCATCTTAATGGTGGATTTCTAGAAGAGATGGGGATTATACTTGGGTTTTCCAGAAACTATCATGTTAATAACCCCACATATAAGTAACATATATATGTTTATTTGTATATAACTAAATAACACTTGATAGCGTGGGTGATCAATACTATATCAAAGGGCTGGTAATTAACGCTAATTTTTACATAATAAACACATTAATTTTTTCTTTTTTTGGTTGTTCATGAAAATGTTTACATAAAAACATGAATAAATAAAAAATAAAATACTAGTGTACGTTGAAAGACTTCGATAACTCCGATTAATATTATCCATTTTAAGATCTTAATTAATAAATTTATATGAACTGGAATCCATCTCTAAACTCATATATCATTTATGTTGATTACAATCTTATCAAAATTTTCTTCGTTTCTCAACAAATTATGATCAAATTAATATCGACCACTACGTTACGAACACCGTAATCATCAAAACAAAAACCCTATTTCCCCCAAAATTTCCCTAAACCCTAATGTCTAGGTATGTTGATATGGTTAACAACAGTGCTAACAAAATATGTGGCAGCAATAAAACCAACAATACCAACTCCAAATTTAAAAGTTTGATTAGTCTCATTATATTTTGCTTCAACCACATAATTTGTCTGATCCCATTTAGTCTCAACCAATGAATTTGTTGACTTAAACAAATCTTCCCAAAATATTGAACAACAGAGCCACCTGAGTTGTTAATGTTGTTCCCAATTCCTGACCAAAAACTAATTGGTTTGTGAAATTTTGTATTTTTTTTGGCATGGGTATCTGAAACGGTTTCGAGATCGTCTTTTGATTATGGGTGAACATGGTAGTTTAAAAATCTAATTTATTTTGGTCAACGGTCAAACAATTGAGTTGTCACTATTTCGTCTTCTATGAACTTTGGCACTCCAAATTTACCAAATAAATGATAGTTTTCTCAAAAAAAAAAAAGGGGCGGCAAAAATGTTTTTTTCTTTATATTCTTTTTTGAAGAGAAAAGGTTGATGGTTTGATCAATTAAAAAGGAAAAAAAATCCAAGGCATTCCATAACGTTTGTTGTTAATGTGCAAAATATTTCCATTTGAAAAAATAGAGCCAGTAGGAATATTACATAAACTACCTAAATCACTACTCCAACGAAGAAATTGTTGTTAAGTCGTTTTTGATTTACTTCAAATCATTCTTAGTTGCCGTAGTTATCCTTCATCGCATAATAATGCATTGTAATAATTATATCATAAATCGTATACACGTTAGCTTTTTTTCCCTTTTAACAAAACACCCTAATACATTACTAAACGGAAAAAAAATATATTAACTTCGAATACAAGGTATAATCTTAACTAAAGATTAAAAATATAACTAAATTAAAATTAAAACCTAACTAAGCTAAACAACCCAATTAAATGAAATCAAACATGATACGAACATCATACCAAAACACCCGTCTTTCTAGCTATAATTTGAAGTAATTTTATTTATTCATAAACCTTCTTATTCAAAGGCTTTGTATCGGTAGAAATGCATAAGATAATTGGAGCTAGAAATGATTTATTCTAGTCTGTCATTCTTAATTAATCAACAAAGTAATAAATCGCTGGTTTGCGATCAGAAATTGTGATACTTAATTACTAGGAACAAACGTCTAAACAACCAGAATTACAAAATTTCAAACGATTTTTTTTTTCTAAACATTCAAATCACATTTAAAAGAATTTTATCGCATTATATTGATTTGTCACTCGGTTTTTTCATATACAAAATAAACCATAATACCCGAAACAAACTATTATTCGTGAAGCCCTAACATACAACTTACTCATTTTATATTATTAAACGCATATGTTGAAAAGGACTGGTACGGGAAAACTTGCTTCGTGAAAAGGACTGGGTACCATACTATTAACAAAATTACTAGCTATGTTTGTTTCGTGACAACTCATTCCAAACCAAATCAGCGATAAAATCTCACAAGTTATCCACCAAAATTAAAATCAAAAATTTCGTTGTTTCAAAAAAGCTTTCCCGCAAAAAAAAACAACAGTTATTCCGTGAAAAAGATGGCGGTGCCCTTAATCCGTTCTGTCAGTGGCTTTAGTACTAGGGGTTCCCTTATCCAAAGCTTGGGTGCATTTAGTAATATATTGGGTATCTTTATCATTTTTCGAGCCACTCTTCCAAAAATATTTTTCTCTAAAAAATACCTACGTACCTATAAAACAATATAATCAGTACAAAAATGAGCACTAACAATATACAAAATTGAGCCAAATCAGACACAAAAATTTGTCTATCAAATACCCTCAAACTTATTATGCTAGTCCTGGAGCAAATCTAATCTAGAAAATAAAAATCCTAACTCACTATCGCAGGTATTGCAATTAATTGTACTTAGCGTGTGCAGCAAGACTTTAAACCCCTATGTGGCTCTAGTGGCCGAGTTTTGTCTGAGGAGGGTTTCAATGAGGTGTACCCACAAAACGTTTATTCATGAAAGCTTATACATTTTGCAGAAGTATTAATTTTTGGTTTATAAACTATCTCCAATAGTATAAGGTTTTAACCTTATGATTTGTAGGATAATATAACAAATTAAAAACTAAATTAATTTTCTCTATTTTCTATTGGCTTCTTTCAATTTTAAATATAAAAAAAAAGTTAAATCAATAATTCGAAGGTCCAGATAAGATCTTTTTGAAGAACTGTGCATTTATTTTGCCATCCCACTTTATGGGACCTATTATTGGAGATCGACTTATTTTAAACCGACAAGTAATGTTGAGAACACGTTGTCCAAAAAATGTAGTCAATAGCTGATTTATCCTTAATTGATTAGTTGTAATTTAGATTAGTTGTTAGTTATTTGTATTAGTTGTTAGATTATATAACAATATCACATATTATATTAGGGAGATAAACATATAAATTTAGTTCATGATAAAGGATTTTTAGGAAAATCAATTTGTATATTAGAATAGGCATAGTCATTATGCACATGACAATGATGTTGTGTTTTGTTCAACAACAACAACAAAAAAAACACTAAGCAAAAGAAAAGAAAGTTTGTATGGTATTCATGTTGAAGACCATGCCGAAGCCAATTATCCAAATGATCTGTAATTGCTCATCTCCTTAAAATCATGTATTGCCTTTCCCTTTGTGTAACTATTCGTACAAAACAAAATAGAAAGATCATAGTTACATGGATTGTAGTTGTAGAAAATTTAACAACCTACATCTAACATTCAACATGAGATTCAACAAAATAAGTAAGTAAAGAGAAATATAAGAACACAATAATATACGTGGTTCGACATGTTACCTGCATTCAAGGGAGATAAAGATGAATATAATTGATTCTCACAAAGATACAATGGTGATAATGCTCCAAGAAATTTCAAAGGAAGATGCACATAATCTCTCTCTTTACATTGAACCTGCCTCACCTTATTACTTCGTCGGGTATTTATAGATGCATAGGCCTTCATATAACAAAGTTACAGTGTTAGTATGCCCTGTCAACCTTGATGTTTGTGTCGGATGGTCATGACCAGTTCCAACCGATGCTTGTCTCCTAACTTCATGTCCACCCGAGATATAAGTGTCCCGGTGAATTTTCCTTTGTCGGCAATGGTCCTCCCGATACGAACCATATGGCTCGTTAGTCTTTTGCAGTCGAACCCATCTTGATATGACCTCTATGCTGTCACGCGTGCCTCGTCAGTGGCATTTAATTCCTTCTCACATAATTCAAACCGAACCGTTCTGGTTGGATGTGGTAGATATTTTGATTACTGCACTTAGATCCATGGGTTTGATCATATATTGCGCCTCTGTTCATCTTGTGGTGCTTCATAACTTTGGATTGTCACGTGCACCTGCCAAATGTTTACTCCTACATGGGGGTTAGTTAGATAAATTTAAGAAAACGAAGACATTTTATTTGAAATCATGTTCCTTTCGTATATACAAAGAGACGGCAAGATCTTCATAGATGATGTCTGTACCGACTGTAAAAGGGTTTTTTTACCATTTTTTTTCTTCTCCGAACACCCCTTTAACCAAAACTCGACCCCATTTAATAGTGAGTATCTCCCCAAATGTGGGTTCTTTGCATTGAAAATGTTTGACTGTTAATTAAACCAAAATTCAACGAGTTTTAAAATTGATCTTGGTCACCAGGTATTGACTTTTAATTAAACCAAAATTCAACGAGTTTTAAACTCGATCATGGTCACCGGTATGAATTACTTAGATACCATCCTGAAAGCGTTTGATTACATATTTGATGCTTTGTTTAAATACTAGTCAAGAAGTTGCTTTTCGATTTGTAGAAGTAAAAAACTTAGAAGTTAGTTTGGGTAAAAAACTTGAGAATCTAAAAGCGAAAGAGTTAACCTTTTGTTAATCAAATTGATTTTGTTTCGACTTTTGGGATTGACTTTGCGCTTTTGGTATCCCAGACACCACTCAAGAGAAAACACAAAACACATGGGAAAATGTATAGAAACTAGAATACTCACTATGTACCGTCGATTGACAGAAATAACAAGAGCAATCAAACGCTGATATTATCAATCCGTCTCAAAAGGTAGTAACAAATCAAAAAAAAACCTCTATATTTTTTTATAAATAAGACTATATCGATCCATCTCCTTTTCTTTTTTCTTTACCTTTCTTTTCTTCAGACAGAATCGAAAATTCATTCAAAGATAGCAGGGAATGTTAAGATCATCACCACCATCAATCATCATAAGGAATACTATCGGAAATATGAATCAAGACATTCATAATATGAATGAATATATACTTGGAGGAGTAATTTCTCTTGGAAAGGCAGAGAAACCTGGTTTTGGGGCAGGAACAACTCAAAGTGCGGGAGAGTATTTGTTCAAGAGTCTTAGTGATAGAGCTGATACAACACATTTGATGATTGAAAAGAAGTGGGAAAAAACCAATCAGATACCGGAAGAAGGAAAGAATGAGGGCATCTCTGTTTTGAAAGCTGAAGTTGGGTCTGGGGTTGGGTTTCTAGGAATAATTGCCACCGCATATGTGGTTAACGGTGTTCTTAACCGCATGAGAAAGCCTAAACGTTAGGGTTTTAATGAAAATTTAGGGGTTAGGGTTTAGGAAAAAATCAGGGGATTATTAGGGGTTGTTTTTGGGATTAAGGATATGCATATGAAAAGAAAAGAAAGAAGTGATATATTATTAATGCAAAAATTAATTGAATCATATTGTTGTTGATCTGTTTATTAATTTTGAGATTTCTTTTTTCTTTGATGGATTTTTTAATTTCTCCAGTTACTTCTCTCATTTAAGATTGATATTTTTGTGAATTTTGAATCACTTAACTCTATCTAGGACAATAGATTCGTATTGATAATGCAGGGATTATAAGAACTTAGGTTATGGAAAGGGGAAGAAGACCTTATTGCAATCTTCATGTGTAAATGTAATTGATATTGAATTGCATGTGCAACAATTCTAAACGTCAGTAATATTGTCTAGATTTTTGCTCTATATGTGCATACTGATAAGATGTTGTTGTTATTGACTATCTTTATTACTCCAATAGGAGCTTGGAGGATTTGGTTTCGCTATTCCCGTGGACCAAAGCTTTGGAGAACGTTATAGGGCACAACCCTTATATCATTCCGTAAGGCCTTGTTTGGTAAAATTTATGATTATAGATAATCATAAATTGATAAATGATTTTGATATAATCATTTTTAAAATAATTTTTTCCAAACACATTTTTCAAATAATTGATTACCTTAAATGATGATTTCAAAAACGAGAGGAAAGAACAATGATCAAGGATTTCTTTTTTAGTCATGTGTTGTCTTTTTTTGTCTCTTTCTTGATAGTTTAGAGAAAATAAGAAGAAAAAAATTCAATTTGAGCTTGTTAGAAAAAATAATTAATTATAATAAATTTTCAAAACAACTTTTTTCTGTTTATGGAAGTAATGGATTTTTTCAAATATGATTAAAATAATCAATTATTATAATGGTTACCAAACACATATAGAATCTATTATAATCTGCATAATGGATTATGCGCTAATAATCCATTAAAATAATGGTTACCAAACAACCCCTATTAAGTGAATTTTTATGCATAAGTAAGATATGTTTATGTTTTCCGGTATGTGCTTTCGACCAGTCAGTTTTTACCCTTTTCCCCAAGTTATTAGTTTCATTATCTACTCTTAAAAGCAACAAGAAGTTTTTGGGTATCTCTAAACTATTGTTTGGATCCTTAATGTTTTTTTTTAATTCCCGTGCCATGCTTAATTTTATGTACAAGTATGTAGCATTTTGCTTTTGCTATCAAAAATATGCGATCAAGTGCTGGTTGGTTGATGGAACTTGGGGTTCCCTTGTTTGGCTGCATGTCAAATTTTCTTTTTAAAAAAAAGAAAAGGTTATATTAAGAAAAAGGAAATTACAGAGACCACACAGGTCTGATTACAGACTCATAATAGTTTCCCAATTGTGTAATATTTGTGTAGCACTCAAAAATTTAGAAGTTTCTTTATCACAACTCGAAAGAGCAACAAGTTGTTTAATCAAAACAATGATTTCCGCCACAGACTTCTTACGCCCTTCAAACACCCGTTTGTTTCTTTCTTTCCAAATCAACCAAGAAATAGTGAAGTGAATAATCTTCCAAACTTCCTTACCTTTTCCCCTCAAAACATTTCTGTCCCACGCATCAAAAAGTTGATGCACAATCTCCGGAATAGGCCAAGCAATGCGAAATGCTTTGATGAAGTAATCCCATATCTCAAAGGAGAATGAACAATTAAGAAACAAATGTGCAGGCTCTTCCGCTACCACATTACACAAAGGACACTTATTGTTTTCAACAGGGATACCTCTCCTTCTCAACATGTCTCTAGTTGGTAAAGAATTATTTAAAAGAGCTCAAATCATAAAACTGACCTTGTTTGGGATGTCGCTATCCCACAAATATTTCTGATAATGCCAATGGTATGCGTTCTCATCCAAAGCCTCGTAACATTTCTGGGCACTAAAACTGCCAAGAATCTGCACCTCGTTATTCACATCCAACAGATAAGAGACATTACCCAAATCCCTTATAAGTAAATACCATTCTAATATTTCATTCGCTTCAAGCCGTTTCTTAGAAACACACACCCATTTCCCATTATTTATCATATCTGCCTCTGTTGCATATTTATCTTTACAAGCTTTATAAATAACAGGGAAAAGATCCTTTAAACATTCCCGATCAACCCATCTATCCTGCCAAAATCTTATGGCTTCACCATTGCCAACCTTATACTATGCAAACTTCTAGAAATCCGGAACCAGATTCACCACATTCTTCCAAACACCAGTAAGCTGAGAGTTATTATCAACATTTGTCATAAGCATGTTTTCTGAAGAAAGAAACTTTTGTTGAACTATCTTCCTCCATAGGGCATTCTTGAAAAAGCGGGGTACAACAACCACACCCAATATTTCGCTTAGCAATCTGTATGGACAAACTCGAATATACTTTTAAGAGAATCAATAAGACTCAATCTATAAAAAGTATATCAAAGAGTTTTATCTCTTATTCAATTCTTACTCGAGCAAACAGAAATATGCGAGTCTAATTGAATACAAGATAAATCACTTGAACGGTACCAAAGATCAATGTTCAAGGATCAATCAATTTCAATCAACAACCAAAGATTGGATTTCTAATTGATTGATTCAAACGCACAACCTGTGATATTTCAATTATGTAACAAAATATAATGCGGAATAGAAATAACACAGACACGAAATTTTGTTAACGAGGAAACCGCAAATGCAGAAAAAACCCGGGACCTAGTCCAGATTGAACACCACACTGTATTAAGCCGCTACAGACACTAGCCTACTACAAACTAACTTCGGTCTGGACTGTTGTTGAACCCAATCAATCTCACACTGATCCAAGGTACAGTTGCGCTCCTTACGTCTCTGATCCCAGCTGGATACTACACACTTGATTCCATTAGCTGATCTCACCCACAACTAAGAGTTGCTACGACCCAAAGTCGAAGACTTTAATAAAAAAATTTGTATCACACAGAAAAGTCTACAAAATAGATAAATCTATCTCCCACAGATAAACCTACAAGTTTTGTTCCGTCTTTTGATAAATCAAGGTGAACATGAACCAATTGATAACTATGACTTATTTTCCCGAAGAACAACCTTGTATTATCAATCACCTCACAATAATCCTAATCGATGCAGCGAAAAAAGATATTGTGGAATCACAAATGATGAGACGAAGATGTTGATGACTACTTTTCTATCTTGCCTATCGGAGATAAAGATCTCAAGACAATCGTTACGATTATACTCAAAACGATAGAATCAACAAGATCAGATCACACAACTATGAGAAACTAGTATCGCTCTGGCTTCACAATCCCAATGAAGTATTTAAGTCGTTAACCTGGTTTAAGAAGAAAACCTAAGGTTAAAGGAGAATTGACTCTAGCTAATACAACTAGTATCACACGGAAGGTGTGTGGATTAGGTTTCCCAGTTACTAGAGTTCTCCCATATATAATCTTTCAAATCAGGGTTTGCAATCAATGTTAGCTTGGTAACAAAGCATTCAATATTCACCGTTAGATGAAAACCTGATTAGATTCAAGCTAATATCGTTCAACCGTTTGATCGAAAACTTAGCTTGTTACACACAAATGAAATGTACTATTTTGGGTTTATGTAACCGTACCCAAACATGAACATTTGTTGGTTCAACAATAGTTAACCAAATGGTTAGCCATATGAGCACTTTCATATCAACCATATTCTTCTTCCCCATAACTAGTTCAAATGACTCAAATGAACTAGTTAGAGAATTGTTCAATTGCAAGGAAATCTTATGTAACTACACAAGACACAATCGAAGCAAAAACGATTCGATTCACTCGAATCGGTTCATGAACTATATAGCCACGGTTTGCATTTTGCATTCCTTAGTTTTTATAAATGAGTTCACAAACAATCGTTTTTAGATATAACCAACTCAAGTTCGCAAACATAGTTCGCGGACTTAAGTTCCGGAAGGAGTTCTCAAACTCCAGCGAGAATTTCTCGGAAGAGAACTTCCGCCGATTCGCGGACTGGGTTCGCAGACTTAGCTCACGGATCTGATTCTGGTTCTCTTGATCAACAAAGTTCGCAAACTTCGGTTCAAGGAAAATGGACTTATACATGTATGTGTTGCCACACAATGCTTATATCCATAATTGGTTATTTAATCTAAACTCTCATTTCAATCATTGAAACATTCTTAGAGGACATTTCGTCAAAGTAAGCAATTTTCAAAGTGATTGAAACGTGTCATGACTTTCGTCACTAGGTAAGATGAGCTTGGCCAAAGCAAAAGCTTACCAACACATATTTCGAGAAATAGATATGCGAGATAAACTCGGCTCAAAATAGCAAATGTGTATAATCAAAGTCTATATAGCAAAACGAATTTTGTCTCAAAATAGGAGATAGAGTAGATAGATTTTTTAGTGATAGATAAGTTCAAGTCTCCACATACCTTTTAGTCGATGAAGATCCACCAGTTCCTTGAGTAGTCCTTCGTCTTGTATGATGATCACCATGGAGTTCTTGAGCTTAACTACACTTTCTATCCTAGTCCGATACTAAGCTATAGTAGACTAGAAATCAAGACTTATAGTTTTTGATCACTAACATTGACAAACATGCTTGAGATAGCAACGCATGCGAGTTCGACCGAGCAATGCTCTAACAATTCTTGCTTCTAGAATATTTCCAAACCCACTTGGAGAGTAAAGATCTATTAACAATTCTTAGATTTTTAACACCCAGGCCTCCATTAGATTTAGGTAGACACACTCTTGTCCAAGCCGCCCAGGCTATCTTCCTTCGTCCCTCCACAGCCCCTAAAGAAAATTCCGCATAAGCTTGATCATTCCTTTTTCAACACTAACAGGAAGATGGAATAACGATAAGAAGTATACCGGCAAACTTGCTAACACACTTCTAATGAGCACTAGTCTTCCTTCCTTGGATAGAAATTTTTCTTCCAACTAGCAAGCTTTTTCTCCATTCTACTCAAAACAGTATCCCAAACTGAAGTGCTTCTCCAGTTAGCTCCTATGGGCATCCCCAAATAATTTATGGGGAATATGTATATTTTTTTTGGTAACTGGTGACAGCTGTGTTATTTATCCAAAACCCGAAATAGGAGATTTTTTTACATCGGACGGTGATGTGATTTTAAAAAGTTGTAGAAAGTGGTAGTAAAAGTTCGTTCAACTCGGGCTTGTAAAGGTTTGATTTAAGAAAATACTAAAAACAAAGAAAATATATATACAAGGTTTGTCACTATATCGAGAGGTACCGAGACTCAGGTTTCCACCAATTCTCATTCATGCGATTCTTATATTTATCCTAGACAATTATAGCTCAAACAATATTGACTCTATGTCTTTGCCAAGGTAGATTTTTAAAAGATTAGTTGTAAATCACAAGCATGACGCATCAAAAGTACTAAAACTAAGCATACGTCATCAAACGAAATCACAACTAATTAGTGAAAATCATAAAACAATTAAATCAAGTGCAAGAAGTCATATAAGAAATAAATAGAATTACCACATGCATGAAAATTAGTTTCCTCCTTTGTCCCAGTGTTGGGGTTTATCTCCTCATATTATTCACGTGCTCAAAATAATTGTTCATAGCTCAAATAGGTGAAAAACAAGAGAAAACTAATAAAGCAGACAGTTTGCAACGCTGCAGTGGCGTTACAAACAGCTGTTACAACGGGTGTTGAACTGTTACAGATAAAAGATGACAAGCTTGGGATATATGTGATCTGTTGAACAACGATACTTCTTATGTGTTGTTTAAATAAGACTGCCTCTGTTTAAATAAGACTGTTCTCGTCTGTCCAATGTTCTTCAGCTTCTCTTCTTCCTGCTGGTGCGTGTTCTTCCTGCCACTTCTTTGTAGCGAACCAGAGCTTTTCTATCACCTCCGTTCGGTCCCCCAACTCCCGATTACTCTCTGTTGGACTCGTATCAGCGTATATATAGCCAACAGGTGCAAAATATCACGAGAGAATCTCTCTTTTTCTCCTCCCAAAGTCTCGGCCTTTTTCTTCTTCCCTGTTTCTTCTCACGCGGCTCTGGGTTGCCCAAACCTTATTAAACTCTCCAAAGATAGCGTACAATATCTCGAGAAGATATCCTCCCTTAACTTCACACGTACCTTCCCATAAATATGCTAACTTCCCTGTTTTGTTTCTTATGTATTTTCCCAATATCATTCCTGAAATATTTCTTTCCCTTTTAATCTTCATACGCGTTCTCTGTTTAACACGTGATAGGTTGTCCAAGCATCTACACTTACCAGCATCGATTTTCTCTCGTTTTCTTCCACGTAATTTCCAAGTTTAATCATCAATACTCGAAATATTCTCACTGCCCTGTTCTTTCCAAACTCGATGATACGACCCAATTCTGTTGATTTACAAGCCTATACCAGCCCTGTTTTGATAAACCAAGCCCATCCAAACAAAATCTGGCGATTGAATCTCCCTCGAAACTGCTCAACAAAACCCGAGTTTTGTTCTTCGCTGAAAAGTTTTCCCGCCAAAACATAAAGATTTAAATGTTGAAGATGGTTGCCCCTTATCCTGATGCCGGGGTGCCGATAGTGATTTGGGTGCCCCTTAGTAATTTGGTTACCCCTTATCCAAAATGGAGGTCCGTATAGTAATTTTGTCCCACGAGCACTTTTCGAGCCAATTTTCCCGCAAAAGCTTATTTCTCCAAAAACACCTACAAAGACATAAAATACCAAAATAAGCGCAAAATCGAGTACTAACATTACAGAGAATTGAGACTAAAATAGACACATAAATGCGTCTATCAAATACCCCCAAACTTATTATTTGCTAGTCCTCGAGCAAATCAAATCTAGAAAATAAAATTCTAACACACTGTCGTAGGCATCATCGATTGCATTTAGCGTATGCAATAAGCCTTTAAACCCCTAGGTGGCCCTAGTGGCCGAGTTATAGTCTCGGGAGGGTTGACAAGAGATATACCCACAAAACCTTTACTCCAGACCCTAACTATCTACGCAGAACTTTGGAAGGCACTAAAGAATCTCCTTGGTTGGCATACTTACTGACTATATGAGGAAGTACCCTGATGCGAAATTCCAATTCTTTGTACACGAGTTTGCACTCAAGCATACTAAAATTCATATATAAGTCACGAGCTCTACTGGGATAGTTTCGAACATCATAACCTGAGTCAACCAATCACATAAATAGATTAAGAAATGGATATAGAAAAACATAGATGGTTTTGATCTTGACTAAGGTGAACAGGTGTTTCTCATATACGTCTCAAAGGCCACTTTGCCAAAACGAACTTATCCTAATGGATTGAGATATTAGTCTGACTAATACCAACATACTGGCATATACAAGGGAACCAGTGGTCGATAATCCTAACTCTAGGTCAACACAACTGGCATATACAAGGGTTCCAGTGGTCGACTTTATTGAATTTATTCCGATTGGTTTGATGGTCTGGTCTCAATTTTTTTTTTTTTTTTTTTTTTTTTTTTTTGGGTATCTCAATCACTCTATTTCACCCTAGCAGTGGTAACAACTTGAATCGTGAGCCCCACCTAATTACTTAGACAAACATATTTTAAAGAAAACAAAATAAAAATAGAAGTGAAAAGGATTCAACGAGATATGGCGAAACTACCGTGTTTTTTTTTTTAATTCTAACACCTGAGCTCTGTGCTTTTATGAATAGACTCTTTAGATGTTTCCATCTAATAAGATTGGTTCCTCAACTCCTACAACCAAAATGCTTCCATCCACTTAGATTGGTTAGTGCCATCCTTAATAAGCATAAATTTCTAGGCTCTGGAGTTTATCAATGCAACTAAAAACTTTCTCCCATACCCCCAAACTTAAATCTAACATTGTCCTCAATGTTCTAAAGATAAAATTAAAAGCATGAACAAGGAGAAACTGTTACCATTTGAAGTAAAAGAGTAAAGGAAATATATTAACGTGTCGCATGAATATTGGGTTACCTCCCAAGAAATGCTAAGTTTAAAGTCTTCAGCCAGACTAAGAAAGGATTAGTCACCTTATAAAATCATAAAGTAATAGCCAGAATTTCTGTGGGTCATCAAAACCAAATAGAGCTATCACAAGTAAAAGGAATCTGCAACATGCCAAATAAAGCACACCCTTGTCTAGTTTCCTGTTTAAGACAACTAAATCTAGGCGTGGTTCGGAGTTCGGAGTTCTATAACCGGGTCCAAATAAAATATTTTCATGTGTTGGAATTCCTCAAAGCTAAGATCCAGGTTCGGGTTGTAAAGTACGTAAAAACTCAAATAAGAACTTAGAAGCACATAATTCTGAATAATTGCGGATCCTTAAAGTCAATCAGTTTTGACTCACATAATTGACCACGATGAAACTGGCGGTCAATCATAAGAAAATGTGTCGACACTAATTTCCTAAAGTACTTAAGCTCAGTCTCAAAACTTAATAACTGACACATTTTGAACTCATACATTCCCACAATTGGTTGAAAAATATTTGGTGGGAAAACAAAATCAATCTGGGTATCAAATCCTGGGCAAACCACATCAACCAGAGGATGGGTTTCTAACAACTGAACTTCCCTATGGACATCACTAGGTTCAGGAAAACATGTATGAAGATAATTTGTAAAATGGTTGAGGCACATATGTCAAGTCCGAAGTGAGGGACATTTCTAAGAGTTAAAGCACATGGAGAATGATAATCACCCCCAAACTTAGAGTTTTCAGTGTCTCTAGAAAGACTAGTCACAACTTCCCTAATTTCAAGGTCACCGATTCCCGAAAATGGTTAATTGATTCTTCTAATTCGGAGGTTCATCCTCACTCATCTCTACGAGTTCATTTTCTTTGTCTAAGACTAATGTTTCTAAATCGCTAGACTCTAAAACAATATTCTCGAGAATAAACTCGTTCCTCAAAACTATCATCACTTCGTAATCATAAGGAAATACTACATCGTCTAAAACGGGGTATCTCTAGTCAAATCCTCGTCCTTTTGAATAGGTGAATAATTATTAAAATTATCTGGATTTGAACTAGAAACATTATCATTGTAAAGCTCAATTGGAGTAACAAATTCCTGATCACTATGCCTACTTATTTCAAATTATTCATCAACACTATCCTCATCATAATCATCATTATAATAACATGAAAATGGTTGAACCTCATCTAAACAAGTAGTGTTACCAATTCTAACCTCGTCATCTTGATTATGCAAATAACTATCCTCATTTTCAAAGGTACTATTGGAAACACTATATTAGAAATTAAGACTATCTTGAGCATTTCTTTCCTGGGCCTCTAACATCATTTTCTGAGTCGACTCACATGACTTCATGATTTTATCTAGGAAAGAAGGTTCACACGTTGCATTGCTTTCGTCCAAAACTAAGTTATTCATCTCAGCTGAACTACGTGTCGACTCAAGTAACTTTCGTGATGACTCAGCTAACTTACGTGCGGACTCTAGTAGAGAGGAATTTTGCTCGTATGACCCGTGCCTGTGTGGATAGTAATTGGGCTCATCATGGTATGAGCCATAACCTTGAAAATGCTGATGTTCCCAACCACTATTCACACTAGGGTCAAAGTAGTAACGTCCATTTTGAAACTCAGTTGGATATTTGTTGTATTGGCTATTGTAATACCAGTTAGACATTCTATTTGTGCACGTGCAAATGCAAGGTTGACTAAAATGGGTAAGCTCAGGTTACCTACAACAAAATATACCCAAAGGTACGAGGCTGAGGTTTGTGGACTTTCAGCTGGTAACTCCCATAAGGCCCAAGGCACGGGTTCAGCTTACTAATCCACGAGTTTTCCTAAAATAGGTAGTCTGACGATGCAATTGGTGTGTGCACGTGTTTTTTTTTTTAAATAAAATACTAAAAAAAAATAAACAAACAATATATACAAGTCCAAAAGAAATAAAGAAAAACTAACAAAAATAATATCTCCGGTTTTCTCCTTTTTTGGCAAGTTCGACTTTCCACTTTTAGCTTCGAGTCAATCCTGCACAACAAAAAAAAAAATACCAAAGACGTAAAAAAGAACAAAATATATAAAATAGGAAAATATATATACAAAACCTAAAACCTAAACCTAAATACAAGTCCGCGTCGGCGGCGCCAGAAATTGGTGTGATTTTAACAAGTTGTAGAAAGTGGTAGTAAAAGTTCGTTCAACTCGGGCTTGTAAAGGTTTGATTTAAGAAAATACTAAAAACAAAGAAAATATATATACAAGGTTTGTCACTATATCGAGAGGTACCGAGACTCAGGGTTCCACCAATTCTCATTCATGCGATTCTTATATTTATCCTAGACAATTATAGCTCAAACAATATTGACTCTATGTCTTTGCCAAGGTAGATTTTTAAAAGATTAGTTGTAAATCACAAGCATGACGCATCAAAAGTACTAAAACTAAGCATACGTCATCAAACGAAATCACAACTAATTAGTGAAAATCATAAAACAATTAAATCAAGTGCAAGAAGTCATATAAGAAATAAATAGAATTACCACATGCATGAAAATTAGTTTCCTCCTTTGTCCCAGTGTTGGGGTTTAGCTCCTCATATTATTCACGTGCTCAAAATAATTGTTCATAGCTCAAATAGGTGAAAAACAAGAGAAAACTAATAAAGCAGACAGTTTGCTACGCTGCAGTGGCGTTACAAACAGTTTGTTACAACGGTGTTGAACATTACGAAAAAAAATATGACAAGCTTGGGATATATGTGATCTATTGAACAATGATACTTCTTATGTGTTGTTTAAATAAGACTGCCTCTGTTTAAATAAGACTGTCCTCGTCTGTCCAACGTTCTTCAGCTTCTCTTCTTCCTGCTGGTGCGTGTTCTTCCTGCCACTTCTTTGTAGCGAACCAGAGCTTTTCTATCACCTCCGTTCGGTCCCCCAACTCCCGATTACTCTCTGTTGGACTCGTATCAGCATATATATAGCCAACAGGTGCAAAATATCACGAGAAAATCTCTCTTTTTCTCCTCCCAAAGTCTCGGCCTTTTTTTTCTTCCCTGTTTCTTCTCACGCGGCTCGGGGTTTCCCAAACCTTACTAAACTCTCCAAAGATAGCGTACAATATCTCGAGAAGATATTCTCCCTTAACTTCACACGTACCTTCCCATAAACATGCTAACTTCCCTGTTTTGTTTCTTACGTATCTTCCCAATATCATTCCTGAAATATTTCTTTCCCTTTTAATCTTCATACGCGTTCTCTGTTTAACACGTGATAGGTTGTCCAAGCATCTACACTCACCAACATCGATTTTCTCTCGTTTTCTTCCACGTAATTTCCAAGTTTAATCATCAATACTCGAAATATTCTCACTGCCCCGTTCTTTCCAAACTCGATGATACGACCCAACTCTGTTGATTTACAAGCCTATACCAGCCCTGTTTTGATAAACCAAGCCCATCCAAACAAAATCTGGCTATTGAATCTCCCTCGAAACTGCTCAACAACCCGAGTTGTGTTCTTCGCTGAAAAGTTTTCCCGCCAAAGCATAAAGATTTAAATGTTGAAGATGGTTGCCCCTTATCCTGATGCTGGGGTGCCGATAGTGATTTGGGTGCCCCTTAGTAATTTGGTTACCCCTTATCCAAAATGGAGGTATGTATAGTAATTTTGTCCCACGAGCACTTTCCGAGCCAATTTTCCCGCAAAAGCCTATTTCTCCAAAAACACCTACAAAGACATAAAATACCAAAATAAGCGCAAAATCGAGTACTAACATTACAGAGAATTGAGACTAAAATAGACACATAAATGCGTCTATCAGACGGCTAAAAACCTGTTAGCTTATAAAGCCATTATACGAGATCACGCGGGATAGCACTGCCCTACTCCACGATGTAATTGATTTTGTTTTTTCCTTTCCTCGTGTTGGGTTTTGGACTAACATCCTTTTGAAACTTTGAGGAGTCGTGCTATCACGCACGCTTTCGCGTGATAAGGAAAATGAACTCGCACCTTGTGGCCGTTCGATGTGAATTTTTGAGATTCCAATCTTAAGATTCGGAATATAATATCTTTTATATTAGAGTCGTGCTATCACGCAAGCTTTCGCGTGATAAGGAAAATGAACTCGCACCTTGTGGCGGTTCGATGTGAATTTTTGAGATTCCAATCTTAAGATTCGGAATATAATATCTTTTATATTATAATACTATATTTACTTTAACCGACATGCCCATATAAATATAGACTAATTCTTATTAAATCCCTAGTGTGTCTATTTCTTATTAAATCCCTAATGTATTATATAAGTATTTATTTTCTAGTCCTTATTATTAAATAACGTTTCATAATGTGAGAGAAGACATGTCAACTCTGTTCCCTGTTTTATGATGCTTCCAAAAAAGAAAGAAGACTGTATATAACAATGATATATGACTGTACGGAGGTATGGATATATGGCAGTAAAAGTATTGTGATTAAGGCTTAGTCCTATGGGCTAGATATCTAGCCGCTAGATTGGCCATCCACGTCACTGGACAACCTCCTAAGTCATATGGGATAGATATCTAGCCGCTAGTTTGGCCATCCACGTCATCCGTGAGCGCCTAACCATTCGGCGTTTTTCTGAGCGCCGCACCATGCGGCGTTTTGATTACTTTTTGAACGTCGAACGGTTCGGCGTTTCAATCTCAGCTGTTAGATTTAGTGAGCGCCAAACGATTCGGCGTTGAGACAACTTTTTGAGCGCTGCTCCATTCAGCGTTTCAATCTCGCCGATAGTGCGACTGCGAGCAAATGCTAGGAGAGAGAAGTAGCCAGATTTAGTGTTAACTTTTTTCCCACACTTTTTTCATGATTTGCAACACTTTTTGGCCAATCTAGCACTCCAATCTAGCCCATAGGACTTAGCCTAAGTTATGCAAAACAGGAGACTACTGTAGTAAAGCAAAGTAACACAGTTTGATTTGTCTAATCGTTCTCAAATGATAGTTGAAAGAAAAAAAATCAGTACATTTGTTTAATTGTCTCAAATGATAGTTCAAAAAGGAAAATCAGTACCACAACTCTTTAATTAAATATCATATTTCAAGAAATGCTTCACTAAAAAAATATATTAAAATTTATGTTTTTAATCTCCACTTTGTTTTCTTGGTCTATTACAGATCTCCCCAATAGCATTCTCTATGACACCAATTTATCCCGCCTACTAAAGTGAACATAAAAACAATTATATCAGATATGCATAAAATAGACCACCGGCTTAAGTGATTTTACGTAGTATCAAGTTTTGAATTATGAGAAGTTTGATCTATTTAAAATTAGGATATATACCTATTCAGAACAGCAAGGATCAATATTTAGATCAAAGTAGTCTTTTTGTTGTCGCCGTCGTTCATCATCCTGGATGCAGAAATTAATACTTACATTATGCCTAATCAAGTATTATATATAATAACAAATTAGATGAATGATAACTAGGGGTATAATCACCTGACGTGGATCACTCAAGCTCTCTTCATAATCAGCATTATTGTCCTCATTTTCATTATCATCACTGTTGAAAAAGAAAGGTGCATAAGTACTAAAGTATGTATTTACCAAGAAAAATAATCGAGATCTATGATATTCACCAATATAAAGATATATACATGATAGATATATACTCGATATAGTCATTCACTAGTGCAGCACCCATGCGTCGGTTAGTACGGCTTCCTTCGACAGTGTGAATACTATTATGTTCTACAATTAATTATGAAAGCAAAATATATGTTAAAATATTAACGGGAACTGGTAAAATTGATCACACACTTTAAGTATATGTCACATGAAAGATCTCGAGAGTAGGACTATACATACTTGCTTTTCCATGTGGTAGCTTTGCAGTTTGACACCTTGGCCTTTTCTTTGGAACTAACAGTAGTACATGCATAAACAAAAGTCCACTTATTAAGTATATGTCACATGAATGATGTAGGAGATCAAAATAAAACAAGTGGAATATACCTGGTAGAGTTTTTAGAACTTTTTGCTGCTCTGGGATTAGCTTCTGCTTTTCTTGTTTTGTCTTTTTTGTCGAGAAAGGATTTCATCTTACCTGTTCGCCCTTTGGTGCCAACGATGGTCGGATCAAGTATGGGATTTTTCTGAGGCACCGGTATGTTCCCGACACACCCAACTCTTAGGATTGAATCATTTTGAGCTTCATCAATGGATTTATCTGGGAGATTTTTTAAAGCTTCGTCGACCTCTTTTGATGCTCTATCAAGAATTGCCTTAGTGACATTGTACATTTCAGTGGATGCGAGAACCTTTAATTGCGATGTTAATGGCTTCTTGGCAAAGCTTTCATTTGTAATGGGATGTAGCAAGTATCATGCGATTATCTACGAATTCTTCACCGTGGTCGGAAATCACGGATCCCGACTTCGCATTCTTTGTCCATCTTTTTAATATATATTGAGACGGGATACTTTGAATGTTCACAATCGAGAAAATCTTTAATATATGCCGACACAAGTAGCCTGCAAACTCAAATAGCAGACAACTACATTATATGGTTTTTTCATTAGAATCATATATAATTGTTCGAGTTTTTTTCTCATGCCCAAATCGCCATACACGATAAGTTGACTTTGTTCCACTTTTGGAAGTTTCATTTTGACAAAGAGTGCAACCCTTGAGCTAATTGTTCTTGGAACTTGTAGAATGTTTGCCTTTGTGTAGATCAAGGATGCCTCTTGTTCAATATTCACATAGAGCCTCAATAACGGTTTTCTCGTGCTTAGTTTCGTAATCTTCGTCGATTTCGACTTGACGTCTAGCAGTGATAGCCATTTCATATTGCATAATGAACTCAAAAAGAGGCATGTCCCGCTTCATAAAATGGTCAAAATATGCATTAATACTTTCATCTATTTGGGTTGTGTACATATCCGCACAAAATATATCACGAGTATAAACTGATGCCCATTTTTCCTTTTTCTTGTACAATTTCGATAGCCACTTGTTATCTGTTAACTTATATGTATTAAGCATCAATTGCCAACCAGACTCAAACTCTTCTATTGTCTCGTTACCATATAAACACTTATTAAAATCAGCGGTATATGTTGGGTACTTGTTAATTGCACGAGACAAATGTTTACTTGCAAGTCTACTTATATGCCACAAGCAAAAACGATGACGTGTACCTGGCAAGATATTCCGAATAGCGCCCCTATAGCCGATTCTTGATCTGTAAGAATGACCTTTGGTTGCCTGCCATGCATTGCTTTCATCCACGTTCTCATCACCCATTCAAATGATTCTCCGGATTCGGAATGAAGCAGAGCACCACCAAACAAAGTAGTTTGATAATGGTGATTGACCCCTACTATAGGAACAAATGGCATGCCATATCTATTAGTGCAGTAAGTAGGATCGAAACACACAACATCTCCAAAGTGGTAGTAATCCACCCGTGATCTAGCGTCCGCCCAAAAAAAATTAGTCATTTGGCCTTCTGAATCAACTTGAATGGAATAAAAGAAAGATGGATTAATTGCCTGTTGGCGCTGAAAATAATCAAGCACGGCTTGTGCATCTCCATTTTTGAGCTCTACTAGTTTCTCACCCGTGCGATGCACGGGTCTGGTTTTTGCTTATGGCAATATTGGATGCTTGTTATAATTACTATATTTCTTGGACTTATGGTTCTGGGCTTAGGTTTAGTAATTTGTTCCCATTTGACTTATGTTTTCTCTTTTTTTTCATAATTGATTTTCAATTTTTTCCCAAATAGTGAATTCTTACGCAACTTATGCGTCTTGGAGTATTTGCAGAGGTTGTGTTATAAGCTGACTTGAGAATAAAAATTGTATTTGCAAAGTAATGTTCAAACTTCAAAATAATACTGGTAAGTTTTCATTTATTGGTTAGAAACATCAAACTTGTCATGATGTCTTTCATAACACTTGTATTTTGGTATTGTTATAAATGAATAGAATCACCTCACAATCAGCCGGTCTTATTTAGACCCTTATATATAGGTTTTATATGTGTGGTGAAAATAAGAACTTTCTTCTAATGAATCATCTCCAGTATATTGTGGCGTCTTATTTAAAGATTTTGTATGCATATAAGGAACAGTAGTATTTTTTTTCTATTGGTTTAGAATATTTTTTTCTAAATAATAAAAAAACAAAAGTCAAAAAAGTGACATGGAGGCCTAACCGAAGGTATGGTAAAGACTTTGTTCAACACCGTCATATTTAGTATTCCATCCATCCTTGTTTGTAGGACATTTCTATTGGAGATGAGTTTATGCTAAATGAGGGTCTAAAATTCTACGTGTTATAAAAAAAAAAAAATTCACCCTTTATTGCATGAACTTCTTAAAGAAAAATAAAAAATTTGAACACTGCTAAGTTGACTTGATATCACATTAATGCCATCCCTTATTCTATCAAGAGGCGAAAGTAGATAGAAAAGATAGACATTAGCTAAGAATCGTATGCTACTTCATACTTCATATAATGCGAAGTTTCTACAAAAAACATACAGGCATGATCGGGCCAAAAACAAAGCTTATATACACATAGTTGGTTGAATATTTGATTTTTAAAAGTTTTTGATCTGCAATACCTTTTTATCCCGGAATATTCTTAAGCTTCCCATCTAACATTTTGAAATATATATAGTAAGGCCTCATTGGATATTTTTGGGGTTGGGAATTTGGGATTTATTCTCTTTGCAATTCATTATTAAAAAACAACAACAATGATTTCTTATTTGGCAATGCTAGGATTGTTGGTGTTCCATGCTCTAATTAGAGCCATGAATGACCAAGATGATATATGACACCTTTTTAAATGAACGCATGTGTATTGCGGTAAAAAGCATGCATGTAAGGTATTTGCTTACCAAAACATATATGCCATATGTGGGAGACAAACCCACGTGGTTGAGAACCACGTACTCTACCGTTTAAGCACATATGATTCATACGCATATATGGCTACCAAGAGTTTTACCCCCACATCTTACTTATAGCATGTAAGCAGCCAACCACATAAACTAAGGTCATGATGAGCATCCAGCAATCCTTTCACCTTTGACAAAGTAGAATACAGAATCTGCAGATAAAATCATCAAATTCAGAATAATATTCATATGAATCATAAATTAATTAAATTTGGTTAACATTATGAATCTGCATATAACATCGTCCTGGGAATATCTATTTTTAGTTCTTGGACCTGCAGATGAGGGGAAAACAAAATTCTAATAAATAACAAAAACTATTTATGATATTAAATTCATGGCAGAAAAGGCAGAAAAGGTCCGACTATTTCATCAATGGGAAGAGAAGAAAATTTTTCTAGAGGTACACAGTTTTTTGTTTGAAAATGCAGTCTACTTTTCATTTCTGATGCCATTCGTTTGCACATTTCAAATTTTCGTTTGTTAGTTTGTAAATGAATAAAATGACACTATGTGGAGATTTATTGTATTTGTTTCTTACACATTCTAAGGTGCACCAAATAGTGGCGTTATTGGTCTTAGCCCCAGAACCATTTTATTAAGTTAGGCCAAATCTAATCGATTCACTTCATTGGTTACCAATTGGGAGTTTTAAAACTTACAGTATGCTATCGGTTTTTCGAATCAGTTTGCTGGTTTCAAGACTCTGGGACGGTTCATTGATTCTTTCCGAAAGTCCAAAAGTAGGAGTTGTAATGCAAATGAAACTAAAAATTTATTTAAACCGACTTCTGCAAAGAGTTCTCATCAAATAGTGTTACATTCAGTATTGTCAAACCTATTCTGATCATTCAACACACTACTTGCATTAGCAGCAGTTGCAGCAATTAGTTCTCTAAGCAGATTAAACTTTTTTCTAGGAGGTGCATTACGGCAAACAATGTTGGAATGCCTATTATGATGGTGGTTACCTCCTGCGCTAGGATGCTCAATTGGAATTATATCAAGGACAACAACTTCTCTTCACTCTATTTTTCGTTAGCATTCAACACGGGCTGCAATTATAGCAAGGGAAGTATAACATAAGAATAAAAAGCATTAAGTTAAGCCAACATTAATTTGATATTAATATACTTATTCAGGATCAAAATATGTTGATCACCTCAAAATATATAATGTATTTATAGCACGTAAAATTCAAATGATCAATTTGTACAAAATAACTCAATATACAAATTTACCCAATGAAATCAAAAGATTACCTTAAACAGTGACAGAACTGTTGTTGCTGCCATTCCGGAATTAAAAAACTTGGTGTTTACCCATTAATGGAAGGTTTTGAAAACTCAAATTTGTGTCACCACCATAAATATGAGTTATATAACTTAGGATATATCTGTCTAATGGGTACTACACCAAATCAACCATTTTGGAACAATACCCGTTGCTATGAATTTTAGTAACGGAAATATGAGTTGAAAATACGGTGGTGTGTATTTTTGCTACATCTGGGAATTTTTTTTTTTGAAACCAAACTATATCTTGCGCAATATTTATAAATGTTAGTTAAATTAATTGCTCTTACGGAACCAAGGTCGAAAAGATTGAGGAAGAATTCCCCGAAAAGTTAAGGATTAGTGATCATTTTTAGAAATCAAATGGATTCAGTTTTATAGATACGTGAGGAAGGTAATAAAAAAAGAGATTATGGTATATTCATTGCAAAATATGTAATGAGAATTAATTTTTTTTTGTTTTACAGAATATGTAATTTCGTATACCAGTATAAGTGAGAATCCGTAATTTTGGAATACCAGTACAGTTACTTAGTTATTACTACATGCTTTGAAGTCCTTCCCAACTAAAACTGTAAAGCCACATATGAACTTAATTTGCTATGACCTACGACAATCACAAAAAAAATCAAATAGTAAAAGAAATCCAAGTCTCAGAAATAATTAATCAAAAAAACAAAAAAAAAATCATCATAGAGTGAGAAAGATTGTTACCTTTAGAGTCATAATTCCAATCGGTGGTCGATGCAACTTATCTTTGGATCCAAGGGTTTTTTGTTGTTGTTTTGGTCGTGGTGCATGAAAAGAGATCAGTTGAATTGAAGAACAAAAAAAATAGAGATGAAAAAAAAAAACGCACACCTAATTTGTTATTTTAGTAATATGCTACCGTAAAAGATTTTAGAATAATAAGCAACATCTTACGAATATCTGGATTAAAAATAACCTGGCTAAAAGAAGAAAAATCAAGGCTTTTTATAAAACAAAAAACAAAATCTAGGTTTTGATAATACAAATGACAGAGAAGAGTACCAGAATTTTTGTCGATGGAAAGAGAGGAAACATCCATCTTGGGCATTTCTTGTGATGATCTGCAAACAAAAAAAAACACAGACCCATGAATCAAACAACAAAATCAATAAAGTACGAAATAAAATAAAATTCTCAACCTATTCTTGAAAGAGAGGTGCGCCAAAACAATAAAAGTGATTTGGGTTGGACGTTTTATGGAGAGTCGTCGAGCTTAAAAGAGTATTTTTATAGTATTATAGGAAATATACTTAGGTATTTGGAATTAACGTTATATTTACCAATAAAATCTCCAGAAAGATAATTTTGTTTACGTTTCCCTACGGATTCTATTTTAAAATTAAACAATAGAATTTTATTATTTTGGTTAGTTTAACAATTAGTTTTTATAGAATTTGCATATTTCGGGAATGTTTCATAAAAAATGAAACATATTCTAGATATACCTTTTTTTTTATGGAATAAACAAAAAATAAAAACATTGAAACAAAAATAAAACAAAACGAAAAAGATAATATGAAAAGCTCATCCAATATTTTTGAATGATTAATTGGGGGATAAAAAAATTAATTGGGGGATATATGCCGGCATAATTTTCAATAAAAACCGCCATGGTCGATGGACTGTCGGCACCGAAAAATCATGTCGGCAGCTACAATAAAATATCCCCCAATTAGTTTTTCTATCCCCAATTAATCATTCATATTTTCCCCTTTTTTTGTTGCAGCTAACAATTTGTTTTTTTTTTTTTCTATATCATATTGTTTGGTGATTTTGCTTAATTCTAATGTCCTAAAACTTCCAACAGGATCATTTATTAATGATTTTGTATTATTTTTATTTGTACAGGATAAACAAACCCTTTTATAAGCACTCGAAAGAAGATTACTCAATTCATACGTGACATCCACAAACCAGGTATTTTTCTTTTAATGGTTGATCTGAAAGTGTAATTGCAACAATTAAATTTATATTTTTTTTTACTGGTTGTAATTAGGTGAGTTTTGTTATAAAAAGTGTAAATGGACATTGGACATTGGAATTTTTTTAATTTTTTAATTCTCATGATGATTTTTTTTTTATGATGAAATCGTGATGAATATTTTAATTCTTATGATGGATTTAATTTTATGATGATATCATGATGAATATTGCATATTTAATTTTATTTATTGCGTTTTTAATTTTATTATGAAATCATGAATATTCCTATACAAATCTTTTTTTTTTTTTGGTAATGTTAAAGTTGTCTATATTTGTTTTGGAATGTTTCCAAGATTATATAATTTAGGTAATTATATTATAGAATGTGATTGGCTGGAATACATATTGCGGGCCTACAAAATTCTCCTCAATTTTTATTGGCCGAAATTATAATTGGTGGGGCCAGAATCAACCAGAAGCTCCGGTTAATGAGAGCGCTCGAAAAAACTCTATTTTTATATAGAGAATTGTTCTTTTTGCCGTCAAATAATTTCTTGCGTCTTTTGTAGTAAACCCAACATTTTGGACTCCACCGGATGATATTGCCAAGAAGTTCATTGCAAGATTTGTCTTTATCCTCGCTCGACGAAGGTTGTCGATAATCCGTTCGTGACCTTTAGTCATTTTTCTCAATGATTTCATATTATGCCTTTTGTCTGGGGATACAAGGTGATGGTTGTGATCTTCCACAACATGGGTTACAACCCATCTATCTTCAGATTTTTTTTCTTCTTATAATCATATGCGCATTGCATCCTGTTCTCGTATCAGCTTGCTTTCTTTTTAGTTGTTCAACAGGCTTAGCTCTAGCATCACGTTGGCCTTGACATGCACAACAAAATATACGTCCAATTACTATCTTATTTTCCTTCGTACTAGTCCGCGATAAACTTGTAATATGTCGTCGAATACTAAATCCCACTTTCCCTGCATAACAATTATAAAAATCATATGCATCCTCTTGAGATTGGAACTCCATTCCAACACATGGACGATATTCATTTAATCTATGGTCATCTAAGCTTGCAGGAGTCTTAACATGTTGCTTCACATTTTCTCCTGTTCTAACTTGTTCTTCCACGCATAAATCACTATAATGATTTTCTTCTTCCATTAAAATTTTTTCATCCTCACTAATTTCAATATATCCATCTCCTGCATTGTTTAAAAATAAAATAATAATTGATTACTTATAATAGCAAAAACATATAAGCGATGAATGTTCATATACCTTTATTATCTAACAATTGGAATGCCTTAAAAAAAAAGAAAAAAAAAACATTTGGAAATTCCATATGTAATACTATTCTAAAATGCTAATTACCTGTATGTTCCGCAACATCACAAAAACTCTGCCTTTTGTACAAGCCGTCGTCATCATCATCATCAGCATTAAAATGTGAAGGAAACACTTCTTCCATAGTCACTTAGGTTTTCGCACCTAAAGTTTTAGGGTTTTTATATGAATAATAGGCAATCAGAAAAAACCATACTGTTAAGGGTTCACGATTGCCGAGTAATATAATGTTTAGTTAAAAGGACTAAAGGGCTATATAATAAATAGATTACATTTATATGGGTGTGTTAGATAAAGTAGATATAGAATATAATATAAAAATATTATATTCCGGATCTTAAGCTTAATATCTCGAGAATTCAAATCGTAGGGCCATAAGCTGCGAGTTCATTTTCCTTATCACACGAAAGCTTGTGTGATAGCACGACTCAACTTTGAGTATAGTTTTAGTATGTAATCCCTTGTTCAGTTTATGGTGTGTAGTAATGGTTTTATCGGGAAACAAACAAGTGTGAGTCACTGTGAGTTATATGGCATATACCTTTATGACCTGGATTTATATGTCATTAGCTTACGTAAGCCTATTTACTAATCGTAATGCATTGTTATGGTGTAATTTTGAATACGATTTGAAATCTTGACTCAAACTTTTTTTCCCGTACTACATATACAAGAATGAACGGATACGTAGGTCAATGTTATGTTGTTGTCTATTTGCCAGACATTGAAAGTGTCTGACAAGTGTCTTTATCTCTACGGTTACTGCAACTACCAAAGGATCTGTTCGCCTTAAGTTTTCTTCCGGTATCTCTTCTTATGTGAATGTTATCTTCTACTTTTCCCACTCCTTCAAGGGAGATATATTTTCTACCGTCATAATTTTATTTCCTTCAAAATTACGCTTGTGTATTTTTCCTGTGTTTCCTAAATGGAAATCATTGATAATTATTTTGGTTATTAGGTTACACTGTATCTCCTGCTGCCTTCTTTTGCTTTGATGATTTTGATATTTTCGTTTGTCCATCTTGCGTTTTAGCACTTGTTTGGTTTCGGTATTTTTTCTTTCGTTGGATCTGCTCTTGGATTTGTTGTAGGTTGTTCTTTCCTTCACCCATTTGTGCTTACTTGACAATTTTATCTTTCTTTCTTCTTAAAATAAAATCTTCTTTTGGTAATAAAATTCTTCCCAGAAAAGTTATTTTTTAGATCTGAAGAACCACGAACAATTTCAAACTTGTTTTTCAAGTAGATTCACCAACATGGTATATCATTCCGAGCTGATTTCTAACGCCAAAATGTAGTTGCAGGAAATCCTACAACCACACCCTTAATGAAATCTATTGAACAATCTAAATTAACTCCATGAGAATCACAAGAACATTCATTAAGATTTTCAAATTAGATACAAAGTAATGAGAAAACCCTAACTTGGGAAGAAAATAATCTTTCTCTCTCATAAATATCTTGTCTAGACTCTCAAAAAGCTCTCCCTCAATACAAGGTCGCTCGGCTCTTTATATAGGAGTTTACATAGTGGATGACAGCTAATAAAGCCCCTAATTTCGGATCTGACGTGCGTCAACGTCGCGTAGACTTTATTGTTGACGCACGGTTTTTTGACTATCGCACAAATCTTCACACTTTACTCGTGATTAAGCTGACGTCATGTGATGCGTCATTCTGGATAAGCTGTGCGCGGTTGTCTTCGCTCGGTCTTGATAATCATTATTTCGCATACTTGATTGGTGTGCGGTATTTTGTACCTACATTTTGCCTCTTCTCATACCGTTCTTTTTGATAAAGAGAGCGATATGAGAAACTCTAATACATGCTGCCACACCCGTTCATCTTTTCGTATTCTTATATGCCGACATGTTTCCGTGATTTCAGTGTAACCGTCTACACGTGTTGACTTCCTACCCCTTTCTACCGGCATGTCTGAATTTAACCGTACATCTTTTTACCTATTTATTAACTGAGTTTGAGGAGAGATAACATTTTCTCTTTTTACTTCGTCTTCCCTTCTCATCTCTGTGAGCCCTTTGCAAATCTTCATCTTCTCCACTTTCTCGAAGTTTCGACTTTGATTTTGCTGTTGTTCTTATGGATCCTCTCCCAAGGTTCGTATACTATATTGAAATTGATCTTGTCTCTCTTTCTTTCTTTTGAATTTTTGACTGTTGTTGTTATCTGTTGTTGTTTTCATTCCCATATTGGTTTTGTTTCAGCAAAAGTTCTTCCTCTGGCAATATCAAAATTACAGTTTCAAACCATAAACATTCTTCGAGTTTGAAAAATAATGAATCTCTCAAGAGGAAGCCTTCGCATAACAAAGGAGTAAGAAATACTTTCTTCTTTGTAAAACAATATTGTTGCCTCTATTTCTTATCTGCGTTGTTCTTCGCAGGGTTCCGAATGTGAGATTGATGGCGAGAAAAGGACAAAGATTAAAAGAGTTCGCAAAGCCCCATCGCTCAAGACCAGTCTTGACATTCCTGATTTTGATTGTAAGGAGATGGAGACTGATACTCCTTCTCACGTCAATGTTGACGTTCCCACACAAGGATTGATTGCCTCAACTCCTTTGGATGCTTCTGCTTTACCAAGGGAAACCTCCGCTCCTACAGATGATTTCCTTGTTGATCATGCGGTAAAATAAATCTCCGCTTCTCCGAATGCAACCGCACCTATGGTGGATCAGACCGTTTTTACCTTTGTAAATGTTCCTTTATTTGCGAATATTCCCGCATCTATGAACATTGCTTCTTCTACATCCGCTCCTTCTTCTTCTAAAGTCACTTATTTCTCTTTGGAGGCCATCTCTGCTGAGAAAGGGGTCTTGGATGGAGTAGACTCTGCGTCTCAAGCTTTGTCTGATATCATTAGTGTTGCTCACTCGTCCATTAACGATCCTTTTAAACTTCGTATTTGTGACCCTCTGAACAAGCTGTTGTGCGATTCTGCACCTCACAAGCCAACAAGGAGCGAGATCTTCTCTCAGATTGATCCAAGCGTCCATATAGCTCTTGATCTCTTGGTAAGTATTCATTTGCTTACATTTTTCTATTCGAACTGTCTTTCTGTACATTTATTTTCACCTTACTTCCTTTTTTAGGAATCTCGTCGTCGCATGGTTTTGGATGAAAGATTTTCCAAGTCTAGTAATACCATACTAGAACTCTCTCATAAGAATGCATCATTAAAAGGACAACTTAGCAAGTTGAAGTCATTTTAGGAGTAATTTACTTTTTGTATCCATATTTTTTGAATTTCTTTGTGCGTATATTAAGATTTAAACCAGAAGCGCGTTATGGAGAGGTATAGTTTTCAGTTTTCCGTTGAAGATGCTCACGCGGATAATGAGAAGTTGCAGAACCAGATAAATTAATTAAATAATGAGCATTCATACTCACTTGATCAGATTGAAAATCTAACAAATGAGAATATCTATTTAGCTCAGCAAAATGAGACATTGGGCTCCCAAGTTTACCATCTATCTGAATTATTGTACAGTGCTGATTTAAGACATCAAACTTTATCAGATGAGAATCAGAGTCTATCCATGGAGAAGCGATCTTTCTTAAAGAAATAAGCGATGTTTTTGCGTCAGTATCTTATTCTCCAGAAAATTGTGATGATCAAGAGGAATCCCTTCGCACACTAAAAATTCAGCATGATGAATCATCGAAGATATTAACCGCGAAGAATGAAAAGATCATCCAGAGTAAAATAAATCTAACTGTGAAAATGAGCCAGCTTCGAGAGCAACACGCACAACTAAAAGAATCTCATGACGCCCTTATGAAAGAAAAGGTTTCCATTTCTCAAGATGAAAAGAAAATTCGATCTCGTCTTAAAGGTTTGCTTGGTGATGATTTTGATAAGGCTATGGAGAATATGAAGGATAATGGTTTTGCTTTATCTCAATACCTCCTTTCTCGGAGGGAAGGTAGTCGCATGGAGCTGACTGCCTCAGTTTACTTGTTGTTTCTGATTATTTATATCTTGCTGCTGCGAAAATTTTGCTCTACTTATAATTCCATATTTCTTTTGCAGAATCTGAGAAATTGCATCAGTCCACCATCTCTCAGCTAAGATCCGATCTGGCTAAGGTTCGTAAAGAACGTGCGAAGCTCTCAGTTGCTCTTACTTCTTCTCGAGACCGAGCGAATAGGAGATGTTCGTATCTTGAAAGTTTCATGGAGGTTGGCATAAGGAATGCTGAGAAAGGTGTCGCTCGTGGAGCTCATGTTAAGGCTCAAGTTTTATTAAACAAAGTTCTCCAAGATAAGTCACTTCCTTTGGTGAATGTGGTGCCTCTTGATATAAGCGAAGATGAGAAGCTTCCTGAGCCTGACAGTGATTATGAACTTGTAAGCGATGATGAGGAAGATCCCGAGGTTCCCCTTCAAGAAAATCAATCTGAAAAGGACAAATCTGGTGATGACTTCTCTAAATATCCAAGCTCAGATATCAGCCCCGGCAGCGAAGTTGACGCTGAAGCTTCTGCGATTAACCGAGACGCGCCTTCTAACGATGCTTAGCTTTTCCATTTCCTTGGTCTTTTGTGTCTTCGCAAATGTATTTTTGAAGCATACTCTTGTTCCCGACACTTGTTTCTTGATAAGGAAGATAATATCTCTTTTGTTTTAATTCCCATACTTGCCTCTTATTATATTCCTTGTGAGAAACATGCGTGTAAGTCCGTGCGGCACTTTCTCTTTCATTATCTCCTGCAAAATAATGTCAGTGTGAATTTTATTTTTCTCATGAGTTCTTATTGGGCCTTCCTAAGTAAAGGTCTTACTTAGCCTAAAATATATTTTTGTTTCTGTGCAGCGAAATCGTATGCGGTCTTTACACTTTCATGTAACGACCCATTGATTTCGCCTTATCATATTCTCGTATTATTGCCTCTTCAGGTTGTATTGACGCGCAAATACGAAAAGTCTTAATACTCCTGTGACTAAAAAGCCTCGTGATATTTGCGTCTTTTGACACAATTCAGCTCCCTAATAGAGGGTGCCTTCCTTATATTCCCCCTGATTTCCCTTCAAGGAAGCTTACCCCTACCGGGTGTTGATGGTGGCTTTTAGTTCAGGGATAAAATTGTAAAATCATGTATTTAATAGGCCGTCACTCTTCAAAGAGACATATCCATGTAAAAGTAATGAGTGTTCAACCTCTCCACTGGCACACTTATTGAGCAACTCAATATTTTCTCATGAAATTTACCCAGAATGGTGCATGTAGCAACAATCCCATATATTCTGTAAATTTTGGCACCTTGCCTATATTCAGTTACTATAAGTTTCTTTGAATGCTTTCTATGCTATGTTCCCCGGCTGAACCCTTAATGTTGATATGGCATGACAACTTGTGTTCACTCGCAGAGTAGCACGAACTTCCAAATATCAAGGATAAGGTCTTTGCATAAGGTATTCAATCGAAAGCATCCGCTCTCGGCAATGAGCTTAAAGAACTCTGTGTCAACACATAGAATTCAATCAATTACTCTGACTAATTTGCAAAAGCTAGGGTTTTGCGCCTTGCGCAGTATATCAGACCTTGCTTGTCGAAATTAAGCATAGGCAAACTAGGTAATTAATCCGCCATGGATTAGTAGGTGCAAAATCTTGCCCAGAATCAGAAAACAAGGAGCCGCAGGATAGAAGCAGCAGCAAAGGGAGGCGTGGCCATGCCTTAAGCCATCCAACATCATTTTCCATTGGCCACGCCCCATCCTAAACCGGCCTTATTTCCCTCGACCAATCAGGTCGCTTTAAACTCGCCACACGCACATAAGTTGTGGCTGGGCTCATACTTGCCGGCCCCATTTCCCATCAACCAATCAGGTCGCTCTAAAGCCGCCACACTCACACCAGAAGTGTAGCCACGCCCATGCTTGGTCGGCCCTCTTTTTTGACCAATCAGATTGCTCTAAACTTGCCACATTGTTAAAAGGGGAAACTGCGCCAGATGGTCATGAAGCCAATTGGCTTTCCAAAAACCGCGCCAACATGCCAAACGTGCCATGTTGTACCAATGAGATGAGCGGCATGCCAACATGCCACTTTGTGGCAGCATGCCAAAACATGCCATAAATAGCGCCATGCGTGCTAACCTACCTCATGTTCGTGGCCAACGCCATGATAAGCTTAAATTAGGGTTTTATAGTCAGAAGCACGACTCTGCATTAACCAAAGCCCTAATTTCCAGTCGTGGCACAAATTATGCCACTCCGATCCCACAACATGCCACGAGCCGTGTGGGACCCAGGAATCCCTAGTAATGGCGCCATATCATAGCCACCCATGGCAATCCTTACTCTTGTGGTCGTTTCCACACCATGGCCTTGCTATAGTTCCTTTGGCATAGCTATGGCACCGTTTGCACAAAAAGTGTCGCCATGCCGCGTCCGCATGCCACACACACTAATTAGGGTTTCGGCATGCCAAACCCTAATTTTGGCAAAGTTGCTACGCCAACCAAGCCAAGTAACGTTCCCCAGAGCATTGGGATTGATGTGGCAACAAGGCCAATGTTGCCACGCCACATTTCGGGTCTAACACCAATGTGACAAAATCTAGCGGCCATGGCTACGCCAGGCGCTACTTGCATTATCGTGCCACTGGCATGCGACAGCTATGTCAGCCACGCCACCGTGTCGCGGTGCACGTGCTAATTAAGGTTTCGATACGCCAAATCCTAGTTTAGCTAAAGTCGCCATGCCAACTAGGTTAAGTGATTCTCCTAAGGCCTTAAGTTTAACTTAGCAACATGGCCAATGTTGCCAGAGCCATATTTGGGTCTAACACCAATATGCCAAAACAGCTGCCACAGCTACACCACTGGCATGCCGCTATGCCATGGCTACGCCAGACGCCACTATGCCAGTGGCGCCACTTTGCTATACAACAAGATATGGCCATAATAAATGGCCATCCTTTCTCATGAGATTCAATCTCAGCCATCCAAATTCGCCACCGAACTGACAGACTTGTGGCAAGTTTTAGGCGACCAGCCGCTTAAATCTCGCGGCCATGGCTACGCCAGGTGCCACTGGCATGCACGAGCTATACCAGTCATGCCGCAGTGCCACTGGCATACACCAAAAACACCATTGTGCCATTACCAGGAGCCAACAGAAGGTAGCCATAATCAATGGCTACCCTTCCTCATGAGATGCAATCTCAGCCATCCAAGTTCGCCACCGAACTGACGGACTTGTGGCAAGTTTTAGGCGACCAGCCAAGATGTGCCTAATAGAATCACATGCTATTTTCCTGCGGCAAGACTCTTGACTTTGACTTGCCACACATAACAACCTGCTACACGTTTTCCACGAAAACACTCGAGACATCAAACATGTCACAAACTGGGGGATACACATCAGGGTATTGGTCTGGCGGTTTACAACGTGCGGCGTGCAATACGCCCGTTATAAGAAAGTTTCATGAAGCAGGACAATTAGTGGCGGCAAGAAGTAACGGGTGTAACGGATCCACTTCCTTCATCATGGAAGCATGGGTTTCTGACGGTTATATGTTACTCCACTCTTCCATCACCTAATCGTTCCCACTTCCTATGAGACTAGAGTACGTTTAAATATGACTTGTATAAATAGGCTTCACTTATTTCCACCAAATAACAAGTTTCTGGTCGACAACAACATAGTATCCAAAAATCACCAAGAACTGATAGCTTTTCAATCTACAAGCCATTTCCACTTTCTGATACAAGTCATAAAACAAGTCACATCTTCAGAATTCACCATTCTGGTCTCAACACTCTCTTCGTTTTCCTCCCTAAGACCAACCCTTCACCTTCACTTTGTGACCGAAGCAAGTCCGGAACGACCATTTCTTAGTTTAGGCCAGGATTGTACAGATTGATCTTGTAGCGCCCCCTAAGCTAGCAGATGACTAATCCAAGAGATTAACCATAAAATGAGGCACTAAAAAATTAAATCGTCTATTTAAGAATTAATTTAAAAGTTCTAAACAAAGTTTAACCCGAATCTAAACCCTCTCTGAAATAAATACAAGAACTCCTCTCAAGTGATACATATTTAATAATGATTTGGTTTATAAATAGAATATAAACACAAAATAAACATAGCGGAAGCTAACCAACTATCGAACCAACTCCTCAAAGCCTTTATCGCCACGTGCACATCTTGAATCATCTCAAACTGAAAGTGGGAATGGCTGAGCACATCATCCCTAAAAGGGGTGCCCAGTAGAAATAATAACTAACTTTCAAGTAATCACTAGAATGATTTAAAGACAATGCAGGTTTTATTGAAAACCGATAAAATACGAAAAACAAATAAAGCATATTAAAATAATAAGTTGTACCGAAATATAAAATTCTACCAACCAATATTGCGTGTACGTATTCACAACAAAAATAGTAGTTAAGCGACTTAGGTCCTCCGGAGTAGTAAGGCGTGACTCTTGCGGATTCTTCAATGATCATTAAAGTGTCTTGAGGTTTGACGACCCCGTAGTCATATAAGATTTGTACCTTACCAGTACCTTATTATACGCGCACTCTACATAGCAAGTATCTAAAGAGATCTAATGGTGTTAACGTTATAGCCGACGAAAGAACTTTAACATGAAGAACCCTATACCTCTCGCATGTCAAATACAACGATCAGACATAAGATTCTCAACATCATTCTATCTAAACAACAAAACATAATATAATAGCTTTTGAAAGTAATTTAAAATAAACAAGTAAACATTCACGTATGAGACATGCGTTGCCCCGTCTGTAAATAGGGAAAGTATAGTGGCCAAATTAAAACTGGACCTATATTATTCAACCCAACGAGGTCTATCTAGGTTTGCATAAATTAGGTATAACATTTGGGGGCACACATCCCACACCAATCAAAAGGAAAAGATTCCCTTACATGCTAACAACAAGTAACGAATGTAACCACTTTCCAGTCAATGGAAATAATCATTTTTTGAAGATAAGTAAATACTCCCAAAAACACAGGTATTAGTTGTTCTAGAAGATCCAACCCCATCCCAAAATGTAAAAGAAAACTAGTTTGTATTACACACAAATAATACATGCATACACATATCATATACTAACAAAGATATGCATGCCTTTCGCAATATAAATATATTTATAAAACAATAATGAATACAAAAGAGTTCGTTATCAATTCCCACCTCTTATGATGACAAGCCTTGCCTACCTCGAGATCCATACTCCACTAGTTCGTCCTTTTGAATCGATCGTTGTTAATAAAGATTAACTGTTAATCACACAAGCACTATAAATATTAGCCAAAAGGCTCACACAAGGCTTATAACACAAACTCATACGATTCTCTAGTTATAGCTAAGTGAACTATCTAATGGTTCTAAGCCCATTTATAGTTTTATACCTTTTCATTATCTATCTTTAGCATATTTAAAGTTTACTAATTCAATTAGGTTGGTTCTATAGTCTA
The DNA here is from genome assembly GCA_023531295.1 of Papaver armeniacum. Lineage (NCBI taxonomy): Eukaryota > Viridiplantae > Streptophyta > Magnoliopsida > Ranunculales > Papaveraceae > Papaver > Papaver armeniacum. The sequence continues at coordinate 250,355 of JAJJWW010005081.1, forward strand.
TTAGATATGTATTATGAATATCTACAACTTTGTAGAAGGAAACAAAGGTTAATTGGACCACAAGTGGTCCAAAGATACAAAATAAGGTTTCTGGCCCTAAGCCCAAGCCCATGGGTTTAATCCGGCACGGCCCACTAGTCCGGCCCAGTACACAAGATTCAGTCCAACAGATTCAACTATTGGTCAACGTTCGGTCACTAATCAGACTAACGGTCAACGTAAGTCAAGGTCAAGTCCAGGTCAGAGTCCAAAGTCAAGTCAATTGGTCAACGAGTTAAGTCACTGAGTCAACTCGGGTCAAGATAGAAAACTCGGTGAGTCAACACGATTCGACTCAGTTAGATATCTGAGTTAGGGTTAGCTAGGTCGGTCGGTTCGTTCGAATAAAAGCTCAAGGCCAAAGCCTTTGCACAGGCCAGAGCCATTGCTCAGGCCAAAGAATACTAATGCACAAACAAGGTGCAACACCTAACCTATCAAGACTAAAATGATGCAACACATAACAAAATACAAATGCAACAACACTAATCCATTACTCTAATTTTCCAACCAACAACTCAGTTCAACTTCAAAGCCTGTCTTCATTTACATTATTACTTAAAATCTATGTCTACAGCATAACTACATTATTAACTTCATTCTCTGTAATTCATCACTATCCTCATATCTGCATCACTAACAACAACACATCGTAGATACTCTCTTCTTGTCTCACTGCATCAAATCCATCACGGCAACACCATACTTAAGTCAGCATCCACAACCTCTACTTCGTATTCAATCTCAACGCATAAATCAACTCTACCAACATAGTTGGTTCCATCACCGCCATATCAATCCCAGCAACAATTATCACCAATCCTTCTCAATAGACTGCAGGTCTATATAGTTCTACTATCGCATACATCACCAACATATTTTCAAGACCTCCACCTGAAGTAGCACTTGAATTAGCTTGTTCAAGCCACTGAGATCAACTCCTCTTTATCAGTTCAACATAATAAACACCAACTGAACATTTATGCTCTACATTTGAAATTCATTTCCAATTCATTGACTTCATGTCTTTATACCTGTATCTGTTATACATCCTCACCTCTTGAGTTCAATTCAAGTTCAATATTGTCATCTCAACAGCTCATGAATTGCTATCTAACTTAACTCAGACCATCTGGCTAACTTCATCACCTGCAGTTCAACCCAGAAATTCATAACTAAAACTTACATACCATCCACATACCATTTCTCAGTTCATACATATACTCCCTGCAACATCAACTCTACGAGTGATTCAACCCCCGTCTCTAACACCAACATCTGCATCTTACTAAGGATCTAAATTCTCTAACTCATGAACCCTAATTCCAAATTGGGGAAGAACAACAAGAACCCTAATTCTTTAAAAACAAAATTAAATCCTCTACAATCATCTCTACCTTAATCAATAATAAACCCATGAAATATTATGCCAAAACAATCTCAATTTCATAAAAGAAATCAATAAAAACTGAAACCCTAACTTTACCTGAATTTGATTCAACACCAGAAAAGCTTCACCTTGTTAATTCCATAACAACCCATCGGTTCTTCAACTAACAGAAACTCAATCTTCAATTGATTCCTCCATCTCAAGAACTAAACTCTAACCCTAACTTCGATTCAACATCAACAGCACCTTCTTCTTCTTCTGATCTAATTCAACCACAGAACCAACATCATCACCTTCGTATCATCATACTAACAAGTTTCTAGGAATTTCTCACACGAAAACAAACTCAACTCATCTGAACTGATATCGACAGAGAGGAGAAGAGAAAGAACAGAGAATAAGGAAAGAAGAAGAAAGAAAGAGAAAGTGAAAATAGAAATGAGTTTTCTCTCGACACGTTTTGGTGGTGATAAGACCAAAGTAAATGATAAAGGCCCCCAGAAAAAGGATAAGGGCAGCCAGTCGGTTTAGATTTAAAAATGATTATTTGTCCTTCATGATAATCCAGTGATATCTTCTTCGTCCGGTATCTGAATGACACGTTCGAGTGGTCTACTTCGCATAACTTCTCAAGATATATCTAGTAATACTAGTTTCATATCTAAATCTCTGTTAGATTAATTTATATTAATTAACGTTCGTCTCTAGTTAATCGAGTCATTAACGGTTAATTTGTCTCTTGACTGGTCTAATAGCGTTGACGAGCTTGAGGCGCGTTACATTCTCCCCACCTTATATCATTTTCGTCCTCGAAAAGCGATCCGCTCTTTTGGATTGCAAAACTCCCCACCTTATAGAGAAAAATTATCTCTCAAACAAATGCAAGTATTGCTCATACTTACAAACGCGCGAAAACTAACTCATTTTAAATGAGTTCAAAGCAAAAAGAAACACAAACCTATATGGTTTTCTACAACTAAGAATCTACAATTTGTAGCTCTAAGTTCAAAAGACTAATCTCTATTTCACAATATGATTGTCTCTAAGTTCACTATGGTTAATTTGATTCTAACAGACAAGTATGTCTAAGTTATCCATGCTAAATTTTATAGTCTAATACTTAATAATTTACTAATTTGATATAGTTTATCCATATAATTAAACTTACATTTTTATTATTTAAAATTTTAATCAATCTTAAATCATCAGTTATCAAAATTAAACCATTATAAGTTATACAAAGTTACCTGTTTATTTAATCATTTCATTTTGATATATACTAATACTTTATTACCAACCACATTTACACATTATCCCTACTTTCACATAATCTATTTAATTTATACTATATTTATTTAAATGAATAAATTTAATTTCTTTATTAAAATGTCAATATCATATTTCATACTAATAAGAACTTGTTTTATCCAAGTAACTAATGCAAATTTGATTTCATGTAAATATATAATATTTGCTATTTAAATTTTACTGTTATACAATATATAAATTTTCCAAATATTATTATATGCTATAAATTTGCTATTAATTTAATTACTCAAAATACTAATATAATCTTGTTATTATTCTCATCATTCTTGCTACTATCATTACTGTTTTGTTGTTTGGCCAGTTGGTACACTAAGTTTTAATTTTCTAAGTATGGTTCTACATTCACGTAAATATTACTATAATTGATTTTATTTATGCGTATCGAGTCTGTATACTATATATATCTTGTTAAATATTAATATTGGTAACTTACTATTATTCCATTTCAGTTGACATAAAATCATAATATATCCTAATAGTCTTTAGATTTTTCTATTAATGTAAAGTATTCTATTAATATGCGAATTTATTTTCTATCAAGTCCATTTTTGTACTAGGCATCCAATTACTATTATTATTTCTTCATGTGTATTTGTTTACTCTTAATAATTTACTAATTCAGTTATTGAACTAAATAAAGTTTGGGTATAAGATACTGACAAATTTAGTCTTTTCATTTTATGTAATATATTTGCACGTTCTTAAATCTTAACCCAATAAGTCGTATATTATCTATCTGGTTTCAATGCACAAGGAAGTATTTTTAATTTTTATTTAAATTACAAAATCTGACCGTACATAATTTCTAAGAATTTTGCGTAGCCACTTGATCCTAATTATTACTTTTATCATTGTACATTTATTAATGATGTTAATAAGATAAAGTTCACTACAATACTATTTGATAAGTGTTAATATTACTTTCGTTATGATTATTAGTGATCCTATTATCATTTATTATTATTAACACTAATGGTCGAACTATTATCTTAATTACTTTTACAATTTAACTTCATTTCTAATTTAATAGTAGGTAAATGGTTCTAATTACGAGAAAAGGTACTCTATTAGTTTCTAAATAAAATTTGGGATCTATCAGTCTACTAATAGAAGCAAGTCTTCCTAATATGAATGGTAATCCAATCTTGTAGTTGGCCTGTCCAGGTTAGCAAGAACCGACGATGGTTTCCTACGAACAAAGACAACACAAACACACCAGAATTTCAAACCTCACTATTCTGCAGTGCTAGATTACCTAAGTATCATTCAATTGAGACTAACTAATTTCTAGTTATCTATTGAAATTTATAACTTATACCACAATTGGTTTCATCCTACAATTTTTACTTCATAGATATATACACGCAAAACAAGAAGCAAACAATCAAAATATTGAACAAATTAATCAATCAATTCAAAAATTATTTTAGTTCTTGATTGCTTTTAGTGATTAAGATTTATCTCACAAACCCAACCCAGTTCTAAACTAATCTAGTTCACTATCTGTCACTGGATAATCTTATTGTCTCCCTGTAAGATCTAATAGTGAGCTCTGATACCAAACATTGTAGCGCCCTCTAAGCTAGCAGCTGACTAATCCAAGATATTAACCATAAAATGAGGCACTAACGATTTAAATCGTCTATTTAAGAATTAATTTAAAAGTTCTAAACAAAGTTTAACCCGAATCTAAACCCTCTCTGAAATAAATACAAGAACTCCTCTCAAATGATACATATTTAATAATGAGGTGGTTTACAAATAGAATATAAACACAAAATAAACATAGCGGAATCTAACCAACTCCTCGAAGCCTTTATCGCCACGTGCACATCTTGAATCTGTCTCCGAAACTGAAAGTGGGAATGGGTGAGCACATCATCCCTAAAAGGGGTGCCCAGTAGAAATAATAACTAACTTTCAAGTAATCACTAGAATGATTTAAAGACAATGCAGGTTTTATTGAAAACCGATAAAATACGGAAAACAAATAAAGCAAATTAAAATAATAAGTTGTACCGAAATATAAAATTCTACCAACCAATATTGCGGCACAGATTCACAACAAAAATAATGGTTAAGCGACGCAGTCCTTCGGAGTAGTAAGGCGTGACTCTTGCGGATTCTTCAATGATCATTAAAGTGTCATGAGGTTTGACGACCCCGTAGTCATATATGATTTGTACCTTACCAGTACCTTATTATACGCGCACTCTACATAGCAAGTATCTAAAGAGATCTAATGGTGTTAACGTTATAGCCGACGGAAGAACTTTAACATGAAGAACCCTATACCTCTCGCATGTCAAATCCAACGATCGGACATAAGATTCTCAACATCATTCTCTCTAAACACCAAAACATAATATAATAGCTTTTGAAAGTAATTTAAAATAAACAGTAAACATTCACGTATGAGACATGCGTTGCCCCGTACAGAAATAGGGAAAGTATAGTGGCCAAATTAAAACCAGACCTATATAATATTCAACCCAACGAGGTCTATCTAGGTTTGCATAAATTAGGTATAACATTTGGGGGCACACATCCCACACCAATCAAAAGGAAAAGATTCCCTTACATGCTAACAACAAGTAACGAATGTAACCACTTTCCAGTCAATGGAAATAATCATTTTTTGAAGATAAGTAAATACTCCCAAAAACACAGGTATTAGTTGTTCTAGAAGATCCAACCCCATCCCAAAATGTAAAAGAAAACTAGTTTGTATTACACACAAATAATACATGCATACACATATCATATACTAACAAAGATATGCATGCCTTTCGCAATATAAATATATTTATAAAACAATAATGAATACAAAAGAGTTCGTTATCAATTCCCACCTCTTATGATGACAAGCCTTGACTACCTCGAGATCCATACTCCACTAGTTCGTCCTTTTGAATCGATCGTTGTTAATAAAGATTAACTGTTAATCACACAAGCACTATAAAGATTAGCCAAAAGGCTCACACAAGGCTCATAACACAAACTCATACGATTCTCTAGTTATAGCTAAGTGAACTATCTAATGGTTCTAAGCCCATTTATAGTTTTATACCTTTTCATTATCTATCTTTAGCATATTTAAAGTTTACTAATTCAATTAGGTTGGTTCTATAGTCTATTAGATATGTATTATGAATATCAACAACTTTGTAGAAGGAACCAAAGGTTAATTCAGACCACAAGTGGTCCAAAGATACAAAATAAGGTTTCTGGCCCTAAGCCCAAGCCCATGGGTTTAATCTCAAGACGGCCCACTAGTCCGGCCCAAGACACAAGATTCAAATCCAACAGATTCAACTATTGGTCAACGTTCGGTCACTAATCGGACTAACGGTCAACGTAAGTCAAGGTCAAGTCCAGGTCGAGTCCAAATTCAAGTCAATTGGTCAACCAGTTAAGTCACCGAGTCAACTCGGGTCAAGATAGAAAACTCGGTGAGTCAACACGATTCGACTCGAGTTAGATATCCGAGTCGGGTTAGCTAGGTCGGTCAAGGTTCGAGCGAAATAAAAGCTCAAGGCCAAAGCCTTTGCATGTGCCAGAGCCATTGCTCGTGCCAAAGAATACTAATGCACAAACAAGGTGCAACACCTAACCTATCAAGACTAAAATGATGCAACACATAACAAAATACAAATGCAACAACACTAATCCATTACTCTAATTTTCCAACCAACAACTCAGTTCAACTTCAAAGTTTGTCTTCATTAACATTATTACTCAAAATCTATGTCTACAGCATCACTACATTATTAACTTCATTCTCTTTAATTCATCACTATCCTCATATCTGCATCACTAACAACAACACATCAATAGATATTATCTTCTTGTCTCACTGCATCAAATCCATCACGGCAACACCATACTTAAGTCAGCATCCACAACCTCTACTTCGTATTCAATCTCAACACATAAATCAACTGTACCAACATAGTTGGTTCCATCACCGCCATATCAATCCCAGCAACAATTATCACCAATACTTCTCAATAGACTGCAGGTCTATATAGTTCTACTATCACATACATCACCAACACATTTTCAAGACCTCCACCTGAAGTAGCACTTGAATTAGCTTGTTCAAGCCACTGAGATCAACTCCTCTTTATCAGTTCAACACAATAAACACCAACTGAACATTTATGCTCTACATCTGAAATTCATTTCCAATTCATTGACTTCATGTCTTTATACATGCATCTGTTATACATCCTCACCTCTTGAGTTCAATTCAAGTTCAATATTGTCATCTCAACATCTCATGAATTGCTATCTAACTTAACTCAGACCATCTGGCTAACGTCATCACCGCAGTTCAACCCAGAAATTCATAACTAAAACTTACATACCATCCACACACCATTTCTCAGTTCATACATATACTCCCTGCAACATCAACTCTACGAGTGATTCAACCCCCGTCTCTAACACCAACATCTGCATCTTACTAAGGATCTAAATTCTCTAACTCAGGAACCCTAATTCCAAATTGGGGAAGAACAATAAGAACCCTAATTCTTTAAAAACAAAATTAAATCCTCTACAATCATCTCTACCTTAATCAATAATAAACCCATGAAATATTATGCCAAAACAAACTCAATTTCATAAAAGAAATCAATAAAAACCGAAACCCTAACTTTACCTGAATTTGATTCAACACCAGAAAAGCTTCACCTTGTTAATTCTATAACAACCCATCGGTTCTTCAACTAACAGAAACTTAATCTTCAGTTGATTCCTCCATCTCAAGAACTAAACTCTAACCCTAACTTCGATTCAACATCAACAGCACCTTCTTCTTCTTCCGATCTAATTCAACCACAGAACCAACATCATCACCTTCGTATCATCATGCTAACAAGTTTCTAGGAATTTCTCACACGAAAACAAACTCAACTCATCTGAACTGAGATCGACAGAGAGGAGAAGAGAAAGAACAGAGAAGAAGGAAAGAAGAAGAAATAAAGAGAAAGTGAAAAGAGAAATGAGTTTTCTCTCGAGACGTTTTGGTGGTGATAAGACCAAAGTAAATGATAAAGGCACCCATAAAAAGGATAAGGGCATCCGGTCGGTTTAGATTTAAAAATGATTATTTGTCCTTTATGATAATCCAATGATATCTTCTTCGTCTAAGATTCGAATGACACATTCGAGTAGTCTACTTCGCATAACTTCTCGAGATCTATCTAGTAATACTAGTTTCATATATAAATCATTGTTAGATTAATTTATATTAATTAACATTCGTCTCTAATTAATCGAGTCATTAACGGTTAATTTGTCTCTTGACTGGTCTAATAGCGTTGACGAGCTTAAGGCGCGTTACAGATCTCTCGAATCAAAAGTACTCCCGTACAGTGCATTATGTAGGGTTTAGATTCGTTTTTCATCCACACACCTAAAATTACCAAAATCAGCAGAAACAGTTTTTACCCATAAACACCGGGTTAGGGTGGGCTCTTCCCATCCAGTGATGCAACAACCAGTTATTTTCGTGGCCCTTTATGCCTCCGCCGATATGGCTTATGGTTACAAGACCACACCCTAAATGGGGTTTCTTCGGACCGAGTGCATCATAGTCAAGACTTGTCAAGAGCGGCCAGGTACGCTCCAGACGCCCTAGGCACTCTTGAGTCAACCGTGTACCTCGACGCCTTGATCGAGTTTCTGTACTCCTTAGAAGAGACCTTATTACCTTAATCTTTCGATTTAGGCGCCTCTCCTGAATGGGCTTTCGTTTCACCCTAAATCTCCATGACCCAGGCTCCAGGGTCGGTGTATCTTTCACCTGAGTCATGCTAACTGTAAGTTTCCCCAATAATGACGCGCATTAGGTCTTATTATTTCCTCTTTGCCGTATGCGAACTAGGGTGCACGCCATAACTGGATGCCTAGCCTCCCTAATTGGAGTCTTTACTTCTGTTGCCTTCTATTAAGGTCTTATTATAAGGTCTTATTTTTGCCTTTTTGTTAAGATATATGAATTATGTATAAACGAGCAAAGTCTTTATTTTCATTCATAAGCTTTAATAGTACGTCCTTGTTGAATGTTGAAAAATTCGCATCTTCAGTTGCATACGCTTCATTTTCAGGTACATGGGATTGCTTTCTTCATGCGTGCGACCATTACCGCATGGCTTACGGATAGTATTTCTTCAAATATAATCTGTTCCATGGATGTTCAAGCTTGCAACCTGTGCTCCTTCCCTCGGGGTCCATCAACTCATACGCTTTATTCCCAACTATTATCTTTATTATGTAGGGTCCATCCCAACTTTTCTCTAGCTTTCCATCTCCTCCTTTCTGATAGGGCGGTATTTCTCTCAACACTATCTCTCCTAGCTAAAATTCTCTTTCTTTGACGCGCTTGTTATACTCTCGAGCTATCCTTTGATGGTAAGTTTCCATATGTTGCAAAGCAATTTCTCTACTTTCTTCTAGATCATCCAGTTTTGTTAAGATTAAGTCCGCGCTTAAATTCTTTCCCATGCTTCTTTCTTAGTTGTAGGAATGATAACCTCATTTGGCAGCACCGCCTCTACTCCATATGTCAGGCAAAAGGTGACATTCCTGTAGCTTCTCTCCTGGTTGTTCTGTATGCCCATACTCCATTGTGAACTTGTTCGCACCATCCTTTGTTGTATCCTTCCAACTTCTTCTTCAATATATCTGCAATTGTTTTGTTGGTTGCCTCAGCTTGTCCATTGCTCTGCGGATATAAAGGGGTGGATTTTCCGGTTTGGATTTTGAACGCATTAAGTAGCATTTCTATGTTTTCTCCTTCAAATTGTTTTACATTATCGAAAACTAATTGCGCGGGGATTCCAAATCTACAAATGATATTCTCAAATATGAATGTGAACACATATTTATCTCGAATATGTTGCACCGCTTTCATCTCTGCCCACTTTTTAAAGTAATTTGTTGCTACTATTAAGTATCTCCTCCGCCATGTTCCTGGTATAAATGGACCAACAATGTCTAAGTCCCATTTTCCAAATGGCCATACACTTGTGGATGAGTTTAGCGTCGTACCCGGTGCATGTATTTTCTTTCCGTGACGTTGGCATTCTTCGCACCGCCTCGATACTTCTTTCGCGTCTTCATGCATGTAGGGCCAGTAATACCCTTGTATCTTTGTTCTATACGCTAAAGACCTTCCTCCATTATGGTTTCCTGCATCCCCATAGTGTAATGCTTTCAAGATTTCCATTCCCTCTTTTCGCGTTAAACATCTAAGTGGTGGCCTAAGGAATGATTTTCGATAGAGTACACCATCTCTTAGTTCATAATTTGTCGCTCTACTCTTTAACTTGTGTGCCTCCAACCTGTTTCTTGGGATCTCTCCTGTCTTTAAGTATAAATGGAGTTGGGTTCTCCAATCAGTGTCTTTGTTTGCTTGCTCTTCTTCTACGTTTTATATTATCATTACATCTGCGTTTTCTTCTTCTGCGTTTTCTATTTTCATTACATCTGCGTTTTATTCTTCTTCCTTCTTGATAAAGGGCGAAAAGAGCGTATGTATCTTTATACACCTTGCAGTTGGATCTACTATCATAGGCGGAATAAAAGCAAGTGCGTCTGCTAATCGATTATATTTCCTTGACATGTGTCTCCAACTTATTGTGGAATCTGGGCGGATAGCTGTGTGACAAGCTTCTTGTACTTCTGTAAAGATGGCTCATTTGTGCTATATGTCCATTCTATTTGGCAGATAACCAATTGTGATTCACTAGTTATTCGCGCATCTTCTAACTTCATTTCGATTTCCAACTGTAACGCGTGCACCACCGCTTCGTATTCAGTTTCATTATTGGTGGACGCGAACTGCAACCTGAATGAGTAGGCCATTTTTGCTCCTGCTGGTGAGATAAAAACTATTTCGATTCCATTGCCTTCTCCATTGGATGATCCATCCACCAGTATCTCACATCTATTATGATCTGTCACCAAGTCTTTAGGGTTCCCGTGCTCTTCATCTACATCCATCATTTCTTCCACATTTTCGTCTTCTTCTAATGGGAATTCTGCCAAGAAATCTGCGATGACTTGCGATTTTGGTGAAGATAATATTTCATACTTGATATCAAATTGTCCTATTTGTGCATTCCATCTTTCGATTCTTCCTGATCTTTTTGAAATTTTCATTACAGACTCAATTGGTACTTTTGTCAATACCTTCTTAATCTTGTGGGATTGAAAATAAATACAGAGTTTTTGTGTTGCATAGACCAGTGCGAGGATTAGCTTTTCAATCTTTGAGTAATTTTTATCTACGGCATTGTATGTTTTACTTATGTAGTATATTGTATTTTCCACTCCTTGATCTAAACGTAGCAGTACATAACTTAATGCGTGCGGTGTTGATGCTATATATATTAATAATTCTTCTCCTGGCTCCGCTTTCTGCAGAATAGATAAATTCATTAGGTAGTTCTTTATATTTTGCAGTGCTTTGTCGTATTCGTATGTCCACCATATTTGCTATCCACTCTGGGTATTTTGCTGGTCTTATTATTCCTGCTTCAAGCATCTTCTGTAGCTCCGCTTCTATCTGAGGATGGTATGTCGTTGCTATCTTCCTTATCCTCTGCTTGAATGGTCGTGCGTTCTTGTTGATATCCAACTTATGACATGCGACAAAATAATATATTCCTGGCATTTCTTCCATGCTCCATGCGAAGATATCTTTATATTCGCGTAAGATGTTGATCGTTCTTTCTTCTTCTTCCTTTCCCATTTTAGTCCCAATTTTTAATATCTTTGGTTCATCTGCTGTTCCAACATTTATTTCTTTTGTCGGCTCTGCTGCGGTGAAATTCGCTCTTGGTTCTCCCAATGGTGTTGGTTCTTTTATTTTGTGTGTCGGTTCACCTTCTTTTTCTGGGATTTCGCTTGGTATTCGTCTTCCTTCTTGATCTCTTATCATGTATATTCTGAATTCTTCTTCCTTCTTTAGTTCTTTTGCTTTTCTCCACCGATCTTTTCGCTTCCGTGCGCGTCCTTCATAATTTGTTACATCTATCTGACTAAAGATTTTCGCACTCCTAGTTTCTCCTTTGATTTCGCCTATTCCACTTGGTATTGGAAACTTCACAGACTGGTGTAGAGTTGATGCTACAGCTTTTATCGCATGTATCCATGGTCGTCCCAAGAGCATGTTGTATGGTGACTCTACATCAACTACGCACAATGTTACCTGCGTTTCTATTTCTCCCAATAGTATTCGCATGGTTATCTCTCCTTTTGGCTTTGTTGTCATTTTATTAAAACCATGAATGTTGTATGTTGAGAAGATCATATCCGTATCCTTGTATCCCATTCCTTTGAACGCGCGATAGAATAAGATATCTACCGAACTTCCCGTGTCTTCCAAGGTTCTATCTATCGCCCATTCATCTGAAAATTTCGCTTCGGCACTTCTTTCTTTTCGCTCTGCAGTTACTGTAACTACCAAAGGATCTGTTCGCCTTAAGTTCTCTTCCGGTATCTCTTCTGCTGTGGATGTTATCTTCTGCTTTTCCACTCCTTCAAGGGAGATATCTTTTCTACAGTCATAATTTTCTTTCCTTCAAAATCGCGCTTGTGTATTTTTCCAGTGATTCCTGAATGGAAATCATTGATAATTGTTTTGGTTATTAGGTTACGTTGTAGTCTCCTGCTGCCTTCTTTTGCTTTGATGATTTTGATTTTTTTCGTTTGTCCATCTTGCGTTTTAGCACTTGTTTGGTTTCGGTATTTGTTCTTTCGTTGGATCTGCTCGTTGGATTTTGTGGATCTTCTCTTCTTTCTCTTTCTCCTCTCTCTTCCTCTCACCTTGCTCTGATACCAAATGTAGGATCGAGCAAGAGAGAGGAGAGCACACACGGAAGCAAATAAACGATTACATTGATAATCAGTTTGGTGTACAATTCTTATGGCTCAATAGCCTACTTATAGTCTCACAAACTTGACAATCACTCAAAGTACTTTCCTAAGAAAATCAAACTCTAAATAAAACACACTTCTAGAAACACAAAGAAACTCTAAACATAGTAAAACACTAAACACAACAACCGACACAACTTGCTTCTCAAGTTAGCTCCAACTTTCAAATATCGCACAGTGTGTCAACAACGTATGTTGATCCAACTTGATTTGCGTCAATCGCAATGATTGATCCACTTGGACTGGATCAACATCATATGTTGATCCACGAACCAAATCACCATATCTTGGGTTTAATTTCCAACAATAACACTTTACTGCCCTCTCTGGTATCTACGTCAAAACAGATCCAACAGATTCCTTTGACAAAATAAATGTTTTTGCTAATTGGCCAATATATGCCGTCGCTACTGGAAGCATATGTATGAAACCTGTCCAAGTATTAACATTCTGGGCAGCTGCGTTGATGTAGCTTGTCTTAATTGCATAGTTAGAAAGCTAATCAAGTTGGAAGAAATTCCGTTAAAGATGAAAGATTCTGTCGCTCCAATGAAGATAACTCGCGAAGCGGAAATCCATCTACCAGGTAACCAGAGTCGCTGAGTATCTCAACTGCAGCTGCAAGTGTGATACCCATGAAGTCTTCTCTTGAAGTCTTTATTTCTTTCAGTTTTTGAAAGTGCTTCTTGATGAATATGTTCTGTGGATGTAGCCGTTCTGCAACAGAGGTTAGTCATTTCATCAGATGGAGTAATGAGCTAGTGGGTTATTGACAGTGGATATTAGCAGGGCCCATTTATGTTTTAGAACGGCCAAAATTCTATTGACTTGGCTAATTAATGTGAAAACAATGGTTCTGTATGAACCGCTAATTTAAACTAGGTAAAAACCGTATACACAGCAATGGGTGAGCCCATCTTGGGGAGAAAACATGGGTCAATGTGAGTACAGTAAAAACTCCATATATTGATACTCCATATATTAATAATTTCTATATATTAATAAAAAATCATGGTCCCAACTTGGACCAGTTACAAATAGTAATAAACTCCACATTTTAATATTAATAAATTTTTCTAGTCCCACCTTAATGAATTTACCTCCATATATTAATAAAATCAACATAATAGGAAAATTATAGATCTTGTTACATCAAAATTTAAGATGAAGGAAAATGTTTATCTATAGTTGTTTGAGAAAATAATGTAATTTTTTGGATTGTTATGGCATCTTTTGATTTGCGTATGCGTAATACCTCGTTGCTATGTGCACCATCTTGTTGAAGCCAAAACATTTCCAACTTGTCGAGCATGTTTAAAGCTTCTTGGCATGAAACTTTTGGTATCTCCGTACTATCATCATCGGGATTATCTCCCTCCGCTTGTTTTCTAATTCCACCGATTATTTATTCTTAGGTTGAAGCATATACGACTTGTTGCTCATTGGGATGATTAAGGAAGACGTCCATATCCACTCGATTAGTGTAGTGCAATTTTTCAATTTGATTACTCATAAGTATCTTTTAACCATTTCGCAAGATCTTTTGCATCCAATTTAGATGTGATTTTTTCTTTTCACACAATTCTATACGAATTTTATCACTCATATGAGCTCTTTTCCTAACATTGGATGACATTTTGATTTGGTTGAGAAGAAGAGAATATTAAAAATACTGAATTATCTTCTAATATATCTAGTACTATTTATAGTGTAGAGAAAACTTCAAAAATTCTTAATAGGATATATTATTCAATATATTAAAGGATATTCAATATATATAATAAAGGATATATCAATATATTATTCATAAAGGATATATATCCTTCGCATAAAGGATACATTATTCAATATATGTATATACATTATCCAATATCATTTACATACTTTGACATAGCAAAAAAAAAAAAATCATCTTTTTTTTGGTATACCTCCCTATATTAATAAACTCCATATATTAATAATTTTGCAAAGTCCCAAGGTTATTAATATATGGAGTCTTTACTGTATAAGGTTTTTATCATGTTCAATCTCGCGGTTCAAAGATAATTTTTGATGTGAAAAATACATACGTTGACCAAGTCATACACATTAAACACCCTTTAGTCCACTATTAGGAGAAGGTAATTAGGTAACTTCATACACATTAAACACCCTTTAGCCCACTATTATGGTTGAGAAAAAAATTTGGACAACTATTAGGAGAAGGTAATTGTGACCAAGTCATACACATTAAACACCCTTTAGCCCGCTAATTTAATAGTGGGCAACTTATCAAGTTCGGGCTTTGCCTGATCTAGCTACTCCCTCCGTCCCACATATATAGGCGGAGAGAGACAATTCTCTTAGATTAAGAAAATTGCATGGGATTCATAATTTTATATGTTTTTTCTTGTTTTACCCTTCGTCTTATCTCCAACACAATTACCTATGTACAATAAATATGGGTATATATGGAAAAATTCATCTTGGAAAGCAAAGTCCGCCTATTTAGTGGGACAAATAAAAACCAAAATTCCGTCGATATATGTGGGACGGAGGGAGTAGTGCCTATGGGTACGAGCAACCAGCGAAGTGGGAACTCTTTTTTTAATACAAATAAAGAAGGCTTATTCAGTAACACAAAATAATTACTTACGCTATGTGAAACGCTCCATTTAGACAGGTCATAAATCATGGTCGGAAGTCTTGTCAATAGGGCTCTAGTCTCTAGATGTCTTTATGAGATGCTCTGTTAATGCTGGGTAGTTAGTTCATACTACTCCCACCGTCCCTATTATATATGCGGAATTTTGTTTTTTGCTTGTCCCATTAGATAGGCGGTCTACTATTTTCTAGATGAATATTTCTACATATACCCTTATTTATGGTGCATAGATAATTGTGTTACTAATAGGACAAGGGGTAAAACATGAAAAAACATAAAATATTATGAATCCAATGTTCTTTTCTTAATATAAGAGAATTGTGTCCTCCGAATTGTATGGGATTCATAATTTTATATGTTTTTTCTTGTTTTACACTTCGTCTTATCTCCAACACAATTACCTATGTACAATAAATATGGGTATATATGGAAAATTCATCTTGAAAAGCAAAGTCCGCCTATTTAGTGGGACAAACAAAAACCAAAATTCCGCCTATATATGTGGGACGGAGGGAGTAGACATTAAGGGAAGTGACAAGGCATTGGAGGCAAGGCATAAAATAAAAAATATTAAACACGTGGCCCTCGGTGACTTGATTTCTGTAAAGAAATTGTGTTTACCGATACTAATAACTTCTAGCTTCTACTTCTACTTCTAGAGAGAGGATCCACAAAATGACATTACCAAAATGGGTCTTGTTATCCTATGCACCCATACATAGGATAATCTAGCATTTATTATATCATTTTGCCTTGAAATTCCAATTTATTTCTTGGAACTAAAACAATTCTATATTAAACAAACTCTCTTATTCCTTTGGTTTTTGGGGAGTGATAAATACTGTGGTTGTTCCGTAAATACCCCTAAGTTGGGAAAAATTATTTAATGCAAATACTTCCCCTCCCAGTGAAAAATGAAAAGGCACTATAGCATTATACTCCATATGACAATAGTTGTTCCGATATATATGAAATACGAGTATCCTTAGTATGCTTGAAGACCATAGTAAAAAGTTAGTATACGAACGGATATAATTTTCATCCGAATGTATAAAACAAAAAAAATTAGTATCAGCCAAGCATTTTGCTTATACTCGGTAATAGAGATCATACTCATAGTAATAACGGCAAGGGAAACCAATTCATTTTATTTGATATAAATCAAGAATAAAATTAAGTGGAATCTTAAATATCATTGCATTAATTTTATCGACAGAGATGTGGGATTTTGCAAGGAGGGGAAAACGTAAATAAGATATAAACATGAATTTGTGGCTAGTGTAAGTGATCCATTTGTTAATCAAAAAAAAACCATAAAATAAATAAAACTGATGATTAAGCTTATGGGTAAGTATGGAAATTCATCCCATTTAATATTTTAGATTAATGAAACATTTAATAAACGGAAAATGGGTCATTTATCCAAAAAAATTAAAACACGGTTCAAATGGACGAGTAAAAAATTTTATGGGTGAAATGGACAAAAAAAAATAGCAAGGATGAAATTGGATTCATCCCGGCTTAAACTTAAAAAATAGCAAGGATGAAACTGGATGCATCCTGTGCAAAAATAAAAATAAGAAAAAAATTTGAAAATGGACAGGATGAAACTGGTTACATCCTGCCTATTTTTAAATTTTTGTCCATTTAAACAGTATCTAAATCTGACTGTCATGATAGTAATATTTCCGCAAAGGTTGATGACGACGGACAAGCTTATTAGAAGAGGCATGGATGTGGATAGGGTGTGCCGGTTTTGTGAAGAAGATGATGAAACAAGTACCCACTTGTTACATGATTGTTGGCGAACAAAGAGAATTTGGGATTATTTTTCCGAAGGATGCAACTTCAATTGGAGTTATGATAGTAATATTTCCGCAACTATAAAAAATTGGAGACATGATTGGGGTGATGAAAGACTTAATGGCATATGGAACAACTTACCGGTCGCAATATGGTGGTGCATTTGGAATGAAAGGAATTCTAGAATCTTCAATCACAAAAAGAGAAACTTGGAAAGTCTAATTCGAGATATTAAGATTCAAGCTTATTTTTGGGTGGAGTCACACACTAAAATGTTTGGGTTGACGGCTAACATGGTGGTAGCTTTATGGGACTCGTATTTCTATCGGCCGCGTTTCTCTCTTGACGTTTTGTTCTTTGTTCTTTTCTTTGGGTGATCGACTCCAAACTCGGTTTCCTTTTTTGTTTCGGTTGTATTTGTTGGGTTGAGGTACCCCCTAAGTACCTCTTTTTCAATGAATCCTTTCCTATTGACCGATCCAAAAAAAAAAAAAAAATCTGACTGTCCTTTTCACCCAGAAAATTTTGATTTTGTCTTTTTAACCAATTTTGTGTTTAATAAAGCTTTGACTATTATATTTCCAATAAAACATGTTAAAAGTCCAAAAATACTTAATGCACTTATCCCATGATTGGATGCATACAGTAACATTTGCCTACCAAAATTCATTTAACCACTCCATTATGTGACACAATAGTTTGCGTCTTTTGAGTCTTTGAGTTTGACTGCTCGATGTCAAAAGAAAAATAGCATGTATGGGGATACTTATTTTCCACTCAACCTAGGTCAGGTCAGGTTCCAAAGAACTGTAACAGGATGATGGTGAACGTATCCAGAAAATTTACTAATCGCGTTTGAGTACTCAAGATTCCTCGTCCACGGGAATGTGAAGAAAATATCTTTTGAACAGGCTAAACGACCCCAAATACCAAAGTTTACAACCCTTGTACAAATATGATCTTATTTATGTATTGGCATGGTAAATGATGCTGGTGAAACATTTTTATACAAGTAAGAGCTAAAATAAATAACAAGGTGAAAATGTGATGCCGATATACATGCTCTTAATTTCTAACTGCTGGAACTCGATTAAAGATGCTACCGAATTGTTGGATTAACGACGAGTTGTTGGTTTTGTATATTACCATTTGTGGGAAGTCACGTACTTCTCCAATTCAAAATTAAGCTGAGTGGTATGTGTGTGCATTGTGTAAAATTCTTTAATTTTTGTACTTGTATTCAGTATTCGGATCAAATTACTTGATGATACAAATCCAAAAGGTTCCTATTTGGTGCCTAGAGCTTAAAGTTTTCATGATTCCTAACATCATGGCCAACAATCCTGATGTCCTCACTTGGGATCCATTGTAAAAACTGCAGTGCATGTGTGCGCTGACCCTCTTGCTATTTTATGTCCTAGATTCTGGAAGTCTTTTCGGCCCATTGATGATGTTATGCATTTGTTAAGGTCTCTCTTTTCATTCCCGGGGCAGAGATCGAGTGGGAAACAGTGAAGCTTTAGATTGCTGAATAAGTCACGTTGATCTCTATTATGCTTGTTACAGCATTTGAACATTCTCTATTGAATACGAGTCCCCGGTACTCTCTGCAAGTTCGTAACACGACGTAGATAACTAATTTCGTCCGAGACTACATTTGTGCTGCTCATGGATTCTAAATTAGTCTATGCAACGAGGATTGAATCTTTGATGCTGAACCCCGTAATTAACCAACATACCTTATTAACCGAATTTCACCTATTGGCAACGGTTTGGCGACCAAGAACATACTTTCTTAGCTGATGTTTCAACTTTCAATAATTTTTTTTGATTAGTTAAAAATTAAAATCCAACGACATTAGTTTTCGATCCTTGGTCATATGGATCGACCAATCCCAGACAATCTCTTGATAAGCTGTTATTCATTCTGGTCCGTTCATTGTCAAAAGTTTGAGAAAATCCAACGGTAAATATACTCAAATAAAAGAACCAATCAGAGAATATCCAAAACGCCAATATTATATAAAGGTCATATTTTGATTTGAGTTTTGAATCTAAAAGATTGAAAAATTGAACAGGAGAGATGAGTGATATAATTAGGTCAAAATCCTCTTCTTCATCTCCATCAATTAGTTATGGTGAGAGAACAATTATCAAAGAAAATTCTCATGGTGGTGTATCTGTCGTGGAAGAGAAATTTCCAGATTCAGAGACGAATTCGGTTGGTTTTTGGGCCGGAATTAAGAATTCAACAGCCTCTGCAGTCAAATCTTTTGGTACCAATTTTTGCCAGTCGAGCAATTCACTTGTAGAAAGGAAATGGGACGAAACCAATTCTATTATTAAGAATGAAGGGATTCCTGTTTTAAAGGTTGGTGTTGGATTTATCGGAGCAATTGCAGTAACCTACATGATTAGTACTGTAGTTACTCATGTGAAGGGTGGTAAGTAATATGTTAGGGTTTGATGTTAGCATCTTGTTATGAAAAAAGAAAAGAAATTGGAAATAGCTAGGGCTTTTAGGTTTTGGGGTTAAGAGTGATTTTGTGAGTAAGTAATATGTATGGAAACAAACAAAAATGTCATGTGTTTGAATTTTCTCTTATTTGGTTGTCAATTTGAATTTTGTTTCAATATCAGATTCTGTTTTGTGTGTAGTAAAACCATGCTCATGCTCATCTTGAATTGTATTCATGAAGAACCTGTTGTTTCTGCTTGTGTTAAAGTTGGTTGTAATTACTGGAGTACATGTCAATTTGAAAAGAGTTTACTAGATTTTTCAGAATCCACTTGTAAAAAATACAGAACATTTGGTTATAACACAATTTTGGTAATAGCTGTTGTAGGGAGAAGATAAATTCAGAATCCACCTGACTGCATTTACCAGTGCAGTTGAGGTTCGAGGACTCAGACAGCTAGTATATGTCTATACTACTGTCTTTGGTTTGATATAAATTCACATTCATGTTAGAGCTAGCCCTGGAAATCGGGTGTTTGAAATGACGTTAGTACGAGAATACAGTAAATGCCATGCTCGATTTTTGTTTAACTTGATAATGTGATATTGTGGACTTCTGGTTACGGAATCTATGTCGTATTAATATTATTCCTGTCCTTCTCTGCAATCATTGTAGACCATTCGGGAGCACTTAAAACCCCAAGTGCTTCGCTGGCTCGTGTGCGTCTATGATGTTAATGATGCCCGCATACAGGAAGAAGTTTTACGAAGAACTGCGGCCCTCATGAAGTAGCTTGATGTTCAGGTGCACCTTGCCATCACTAATAAATTTTTTTTTTTATAATTTTGGTCTTGGATCTGTTAAGTTCTAATTCATCATATATTCTCACTGGTGTTGTATTTGTTATATCTGATTTTCAAAACACTTCTACTAAACATTTATGCTTGGAAACATAAAAAGAACTTGATCAGTTTGATTGATGACCCTCTCTTAATTTGTCACTCAAGAGATGCTTGATGCTTTTCCATTAAAGTGAACTGTATTTTCGTTTTTGTTTCTTAATTCTCCGGTCACATTCCCTTTGTTATCAATCTCAAACGTTTAACTAATTTGGTGCAGTTGGGGAAACAAGCAGCTTTGCCTCGTGTGCATGGGTTAGCATTTAAGACATTGGTGGCTGTAGTATGTATTTCTTTGTTACTAGTATATTTATGCTCTAGTTCATTAACTTCTGCATGCTTACTTCGTAGCAACTAGCATGCAGAGACCATTTAGCGTCATGTTACATTTTGGCACATTATAGCCAAATAAGAAAAATAACTTGTTTTTCTTTTGCAAGCCCGAAAGATAAGTACTAATAATGCAATCCATTTGTATATGTAGTTAGTTTGTTTTGTGAATGACATGCATTTTGAAAGAATCGTGGACTGGCCAGTCGGCCTCAATTACTTCAAGTCAAAATGACTAACAGCCTCAGTAAGGATAGGGATACACATTCATTCTGCACAAATAATTTATCCAATTTAAGATTATTTATGTCTGTTAAGGGAATGCATGCCTTGTGTATATGTTCTGTAAGCCCCCAATAGACTGTCTTCATTTGTGAAAATACTGCTCTAAGAAATTAAAAAAAATCAGTAACTTTGGGTTTCCTTCAGATGATATAACCATTGTCAGGTAAGAGTTAATCCTTTGCTATGCCTGGGAGAATTGGTGTGCACCACGAACATACATGCAACATTGGAGATTTTGCAGATGGTCCAAGAGTGGACAGTTGTGGATCATTCAGCTCCCACCCTCATGTGTACTTTGGGAGTTGTAGACTCGATTCTCAAGCAGGTACTCTCTCTAATTTCTACTTTTATGCTTTTCTTAAATGTGAGGAATTCCTCGTTTTGCATTGCGGATCTTTAAAATGCTTTTTTCTTGTTAAAAAGTTGAAGAAAGTAAAATGCTTTTCCTTTTTCTAGTACTACAATTAAAAAGGTTGAGGAAAATCGTACTTTATAATCACGATTTTTTTTTTTCTTCTGATCAATTTGCCTTGTTTAGCATGGCGTGAATTTGCTGCCGACCATGCCCTTCCACTACTATTGCCACTTCACAATGCGCAACAATTGAATAGTCAGCAGTTCGGTAAAGACATGCTTTTTGTGAAAGATATCCCCAGGTGGTTCAAGTAAGATGCTAACTACATATCTCTTTTCTATCCTGTATGGGTTTCTCTCTCACTTAATTCAATATGGCCAATGCATCTGAGTTTGGAGAAAATGTCTGCTTTTTTCCACTCTTCAATTTCGCAGGAATGGAAGAAAAGCGAGGTGTTTCTGTGACTGATTCTGAAACTCCAGAAATTGGGGCAACACCTGTACTAAATGAGACTCCGTCTCAACCATCTGTGACAACGACTCGACCCGTTTCTTCTGCGGCATAGCAGACCAGCATGGAATGAAGATTTGGAGTTCCGTAACAAAAGGACCTCAATATCCCGCTAGTCCTCTGAAACTAGCCTACCTTGCGCGCAGAAAATGCTGCTGATACAACAGAAAATCTTAGTGTGTCTGATTGGTCTCCCCAACAATCAAAAGTTGTAAGACAATATTCGGCCAACTTTATTATCAGCATTTTAGTGCAGGGGGTTTCATTACGCCACTAGATTGTGTGGAAGAAGAGAAGAATTTCATGGCTTCCCCCTAACATAAATATTTCAATTTTCCATTTGAGTATCTCCTGGTTAAGGTTTTATGAGGGGGTGGTTTTGGAGTTGTATATGTGAAGAATTTTTATTTACCTTTTTGCAACACTAGGGTGCATTTGACACGGAGGTAGTTGAGGGTGGAGTTCAGTCAATAGGAAGAGTCAAGGATGGAATTCAAATCCTAGTGTGTTTAGCATGGATGGAATTAGAGTTCAAGGTAGTTGGTACTCCTTCATTCAATGGAAATTGAAATCACACCTCCCCCATGGAAGTTGGAACTCCATCCTTCCAACTCCACTCATCGACCATTTTGACATTTCAACATATTTTGCTTTTTTTGTTTTCTTTAAACAATAATTAATTTCCTATATACTTATAAATTTAGTTTGGTATTAACACATAATTATATTTTATTATATTAAAGAATTTATAATATTTTTTAATTAGTAATTTTTAATACTTAAATAATATTTGGTTTTTTTTTATATTCAAAAATGGAAAAAAAATATTTTTTTTATTATTTAAATATATTAGTACTGTCGATAAATTATTAAACTTAAAATTTAAAATAATAGTTTTATTTAAAATACCAAAATTGACTATTATTTAATATTATATTTATTTAAATTTAAATAATGTTTCAATTCAAATACAAACTTATTTCCACTAAAATTTATTTACATAAAAATTAATTATTTGTAGGAAATACCATTAGGTTCTAGGAATAATATAGTAGAGAGAGTCTAGTCCATTTGACACAGTCAAATGTCTGTTTGGTCCTATTTGGTAATATAAATTATAGTTTGGTCCTAAAAATTATTGTTTGGTCCTAGGTTGATGTCATGGATGATGTAAATGTCACCTTGTAGTGGCAGAAATACCCTTTTGGATAAGGACCATATATATAGTCAAAAGGTAAGAGAGAAAAATCATTTCTAAGATTTACTTTCTCTCTCCTCTAGATTTTTCTCCTTTTCTCTTCCTGCTCCAACGATTTCTAGGGTTTTCTTTTTTTCTGCTGCTGCAATTATGATGAAGACGAGAAGAAGAACGATGAAGACGATGAAGTTCATCAAAAAAACGACCAAAATCTGCTGTTGCTGCTGTTGACGACGAAGAAGATGAAGATCTGTTGTTTGTTGCTGATGTTGACGATGAAGAGGACGATGAACCTGATCTATTTGATGATGACGGCGACGATCTGTTTTGAAGACGACGACGACAATGAAGATGAACCCGATCTGTTTTAATGAAGACGATGGAAGATGATGTTTGCTGCTGGTGTTTTTGAAGACGACGATGTTGCTGCTGTTGTTGAAGACGTCGAAGAAGATGAAGATGATGTTGCTGATGTTTTTATATGGACATCATTCCAGAAATGAAGTCTGTTTTTTTTTTTATGTTTTTATATGGACTTTATTTCTGGAATGAAGTCTGTTTTTTTTTTTATGTTTTTATATGGACTTCATTTCTGGAATGAAGTCTGTTTTTTTAGGTTTTTATATGGACTCATTTCTGGAATGAACTGTACAAGACAATAAGTAAAAATTAACACTGAAGGGTATTTTTGTCAGTTTAATATTTTTAAATAATTATGGACCAAACAGTAAAGGTGTTTGACCAAAGGACCAAACAGACATGGGCCCACCTAAAAAAGGACCAAACGATATTTTTCATTTATTATTTTTGTTGATAAATTATTTTTTTCATTTAAAAATAGTAGTTTTATTTAAACAGTTCCAAGAATGATTATTAATAATATTAAATTTACTTAAAATAATAATTTAAATAAATTTTCACTTCAAAAATTGCATTTATATTATATTTAAAATTAATTCTATATTATATTAATTAATTAATTTCTATTATATTATATTACACTAATATTACATTACACTAATATTTAATATATTTTATTATATTAATATTATACTAATAATGACGCTAGTAGTGGTTTTGGTAGTTTTATTTTCCATAGATTAGGCATTGCTATTCAGAGGGGGTTGGTGCCCAGCCTGTTGCTAGGTTGCCAACCAATAGCTTTGTATGATTTTTTTTTCTTAATTGTCGTAATTTATATAGAAAATTATACTAATATATTTAAAAAATATTATATCATATTTATGTTATATTTAATTAACTAGGCCTTAACCCGTGCCGTAACGGCACGGGTATAATTTTTATTCAGTTATGTATTTTCTGACATATGAATATTAAATATAATATGTATTAATATTAAGTTCACCCTTTTTATCATTACAAAAGTAAAGGAAAACTTTATAGATATTTTATTCTTCACTTCACAAACCCTTTCGGGCAATTCCGCCTTGACATCCTCTTATATTATGCCTCTCATTTTTCGAGTTGTATCTCAAGCGAGCAATGAAATTATATCGAAATTATTTTTTTTAGTGAACGATGTTAGGATATTCATGGACCAAAGTAACCTACTATGGGCCCAACCACATATCACCGATGATGTCCCTACTTGACCACCTTGGGATAAGAGGTGTGCGGTTTTAATCTAAAAGGCCCCAGTGTTACGTAAAGAGATGACCAAGCTTATTCAGCTCCACATATGCTCATCTTTCTTATATGTGGGACTATCTCTAGCTATACTTATGTGGTTTATCGCGCTCTACATACTCCAACAACCTCCACTTTTGCGAGATTAAACCACTTTACCAGTCCAATCAGAATCCACCATATGATTACCGCCTGTATAAGCTACCCATCGATCATTATTATTATCACTATGCGCCCTAGATTCCTAATCCACCTTGAGTTAATGAGAAGGAAAGCACTAACTCCACCTTAAGCATTTCCTTGCCCACCTAGAACCCTGCTCCACAGTTAATGTGTGAAACACTAACTCCACCTTGAGCACCAGTTCAACCTTGAGCATTGCCTTGCCGATCTAGAACCCTTCGCCACCCGAGTTAATGGGTGAGACACTAACTCCACGTTGAGCGCCAGTTCAACTTTGGACCTTGCCTGCTCCACCTTGAGTCTGATTCCACTTGCACGCTAAACAGGGTGACATCCACAACCACTTTAATGTTCGGATAGTATCCCTAACCATGGGCTCTGATACCAATTGTTAGGATCTTCACGGACCATCAGACGCTACTCAGGGCCCGACCACATACCCCCGAACCCCACTTGACCACCTTGGGATAAGAGGTGTGGTGTTTTTAACTAAAATTCCTCGGTGATATGTATGGAGATGCCCAAGCTTATTAAGCTCCACATGTATTCATCTTTATTTCATGAGGGACTATCCCTAGCTATACATATGTGGTTTATCGCGCCACATACTCCAACAACCGAGCGGAACCAAAACATTAAGGAAATCCCATGAGTGAAAAAAAATGCCAACCTGTTGAGGTTGAAAGAGTGTGCTTGACGGATTGTGTCGGGAAAGGGTCTCATGAGTGATAAAAAATGCCAGAGTCTAGGATTGAACATATTCCGGAGCCAAGGACGACTCCAAATTAAGTTGGTGGTATTATAGTACTCCGACTCGGTAGGTAGAATTCGTCAAATGGAATATAGGTAATTGTTTATCCTTTCCTAACACCGAGACCTTTTCATCATAATTGGCTTCATAGTTGGCGAAAAATCTCTATAGTTACGCATGCTCGGTATTGTGTAATCGGGATGGGTGACCTCCCGAGAAGTCGTTGTTGGATGACATGATGGTGACCATTGAAAACCCCATACTGTTAGATGATTGCAGAGGCTAAGTGGGACATTATCGATAGAGGTTCAGGCAATTACATTCTACGACATTACGCTTCCAAATGTGAGGTTATTCGTTGCATAAAAATAATTAAACCATGATTAGTTAGTAAGTCAAATCGTTAAGTACTTAACCTAATAACAATAAGCTCTGTTATCCATCATCACTAAATAAAAATAACATTAAACCATTAATCAAGAAATACGTATGACGATGCGAAATTACTCAGTGAGCACCAATACTTGACACCGTCACTATGGTCCACTAATTTTGCTAGCTAATCTAACTAAGTTTGGTTTAGCTTTTTTTCTTTCAAAAAAAAAAGTATTTTGAAAACATATTTATAGCAATATTTTTCATCTTAGTGTTTGGTAATGATTTCATAAAGTGTTTTTTATGCAAAACAGTTCCAAAATCTATCAATTTTAAAAGTGGGGGAGAAGGAGCTTTTAAAAGCTTCAAAAGCAAATACTATACTTCATCCATATTTTATTTTCCATTTCTATCCGATCTTTTTTATAACTGGCAAAAATTATCCTTGAATCTATATATGATCACACCAATTTTTATTCGTTATATTTTATTCTTTAAAGATAATTATTTTTTATTTTCGAACAACATTTTATGTTATACCGTATCACTGAAATATACTTTTATTTATCAATAATAAATATTAAGAAAATTATTAATTTTTAAAAAGTGGTTATGAAAAATAATATTTTTTTAGTAATAATACTTATTAGTAAATTAAATATTACATATATGTACTCTAATAAAGAGAAAATTTACTTATTTTATGCATATAATAAAATAGAATAAACAATTTTCGATATATGTCTGTTTCTATCATTTTCTCACTAACTATAGCTGAACCTGATATTTTGCCAGACACAATTTGATCGCTTTTTAAAATAGTTTTATCCTTAACTTATAATTTGCAACCATTCAGTTGCTTTTTGTTACCGAACTCGGCACAATAACGTATATCGGCAATAATTCAATTATTTTTTTCCATAGCTCAAGACATTAAAGAACGTACATTTAAAAGTAGTTTTATAAAGCTCGTAAACAATAATTTAGACTAATCCTAAGTATTAGATAATAAAATATATTTATTATCATCATTAGTAGAATAATTTATATATTATCATTTTTAATTTGACATTTAATAAAATATTGTCATGGAAAACTAATAAAGTATTTATTATGAAGTAGAATAATTTATATATTATCATTTTTAAATTGACATTTAATAAACCGTTATCATGGAAAATTAATAGAGTATTTATTATGAATAATTATGGAACCTTAATGACATGATAAATTATGTCCGTTAGATGCATTTCTAATCCAAATCACAACCATCACTTATGACAAACGATTACATCCCTAGATTTATCTCTTGTGAGGACAAATCTGAACCACCACTTGCATAGGCAAAGTTAGCCAAACTGTGCTTTATACTCTTGATGTTATATTATATTTACGTTATATTTAATTAATATTATATCATATTGAGGTTTCCCTTGGTCTTCGGTCAGATGATGGTAGAGATCTTAAGCCTGCTGATATTCTTGTTCTTAACTGGGAAAACGGGCAAGATGTTTGTGTGGATGTCACAGGTGTCTCTCCATTCACCTGGTGATGGGGTTCGCTCATTTTCCCCCGGGGAAGGCTATTTTTGGGGCCGTTTCTCGCAAACATGCCAAATATTTGGACAAGTGTGCTGCACATGGTTATGGGTTAGGTGTTCTAGCTTTCTCTACTTTAGGGGAACTTGGCGAGGATACTCTTGTTTTTTTCAAGCGTCTACGGAATTACTTGGTGAGCAATGATGTCAGTAGCGGCTTAGGTAGTTTTATTTTTTATAGATTAGGCGTTGCAATTCAAAGAGGTGTTGGAGCCCAGCTTGTAACTAGGCTACCAACCACAAGCTCTGTATGATGTTATTCATTTTAATAATAATATATATAAATCTGAAAAAAAAAAATTAATAATAATTCATGGTGCCCCGGCGGCGAGTTCTGGCGATTCAATGCCGGAATTTTTTTTTCCAATCAACATGGATTCGATGATCTTTCTTGAGTTTTACGACCATCTTTGTTTTGATTTTCCACGTTTTCCCTTTGTTCATCGCTTGTTGTTGTTTTGTTCGTCGGGTTTTCCTTCTGGTTTTTTTAGGGTTCGTGTTTTTTTTCCTTTTGTTCGCCATTTTGGGTTTTCCTCCTTTCTGTAGTCGACATGCCTATCGCCACTAGGGCTTCTTCAGGTTCCGCTGCTTCTGCGTTTTCCTCTTCTCAACATACTCATTCCATAGATGCAGTAGCACCAATCGACAGCTTTTGTCATTGCCCATTCAAGCAAGTTCATGGTTGCCTAGATGGTGTTAATGGTAGGGGTTATGCGAAGGGATCTTTTCTGAAGCATGTATATGACAGGCATTTCTCCTCCGAGGCTAACAAGACCATCTCAGCCTGGGAAAAAGCTTTACGGTGTTTGCGTATGTGGCTATGCTGCAGATGCTTGCATTTACATGGCTGGAAGAAAGCTTACAAGGGGAGAGACGGGGTTGTGCATGGGGATGTTGTTGCCGGACCTCTCATTGATGCTGAGGTTGGTTTCCTGCTCCACGGTCTGGATAAACCAGGTGAGTGCTTGTCGATTGGTGCTGATGTTTGCTTCGACTCTACCAGCTCTGCGTCTTGTTTTGCTGGTGCCGGTGCCGACACAGATGATGAGGAAGGTGATGGACCTTCCCTGACTACAGACCTGCTTAATATGGTGCTCCAAAGGCAGTTCACGTCTGTGAAAAGCATCCCGCATAAGTGCAGGTTAGCTTTTGCGAGAACGCTGAAGGTATGTCTCGACAGGGTGATTGCAAATTCTGGTAGTTTAGCTACTTGGTTGCAGCTGATCTTCCTCCCGATTTGCACTCTTAACTTGTTCAAGCCGAGAAACTCAGCTGAGAAAAAGTCTGGTAACAGAAAGCGGTTACAGGTTGCTGCCATTAACCAGGCGCTTGCGGTGTGGAAGGAGCCGAACGGCTGTTCAATTCTATTGAAAAAACTTCTTCAGCAGCCGTTGCACTTTGGGTCTAGGGAGGCAGATGAGAAGAAACATGATGCAGCTACCTTGTTAGCATGCCAAAAGAAGATAAGTTGTGGCCATTTCGCAGCTGCCATTCGAGTGCTTTCTTCGTCTGGATTAGCTCCGCGCAACGAGAACACATACCTTGAATTGCTTGACAAGCATCCACCTGCGCCTCCCCCATCGGTTCCTAGTGATGACGCCATCTTCGACCCAATAACAGTGGACTCTAGGGCTGTCTTAAGGGCTGTCAAGAGCTTCCCCAAAGGTACTTCATGCGGCCGAGATGGTTTGCGTGCTCAACATCTAGTTGATGCGATTAGTGGTGCAGCTGCTGCCATTGCTGACGATTTACTCGTTTCGATCACGGGAGTTGTCAATCTTTGGTTGGCTGGGAGATGCCCTGCGGTTTTGGGAGAGTTTATCGCCAGTGCACCTTTAACTCCTTTACTTAAACCGGGAGGTGGTATTAGGCCCATTGCAGTTGGTACAGTGTGGCGTAGATTGGTCTCGAAGGTGGCTGCTGTCTCAGTCGGGAAGGACATGTCATCTTATTTGGGTGATTACCAATTCGGGGTTGGGATTCCTGCTGGTGGGGAAAGCATTTTACACGCTGTAAATCGCTTACTGGAGTTGAATGGTCACTCAGACAAAATGTCAATGTTGCTCATTGACTTTTCCAATGCTTTTAACATGGTGAGTAGATCGCAACTTATCAAGGAGGTCCTCCTTCATTGTCCAGGTATTTCTAGCTGGGTGGAATTTTGTTACTTGAGGCCTGCCAAACTCTATTATGACCATTATATTTTGTCCTCTGCTCTTGGTTTTCAACAAGGTGACCCTCTTGGTCCCTTGCCTTTTGCTTTGACACTTCACCCACTGGTGAAAACTATTGCTTCTCGATGCAAACTGGACTTGCATGCTTGGTACTTGGATGATGGTACGATTATTGGTGACACGTTAGAGGTTGCTAAGGCTCTGAGCATAATTGAAACTGAAGGGCCAGGCAGGGGCTTACATCTTAATGTTAAGAAAACGGAAGTCTTTTGGCCTTCTTCTGATCCCAGAAGCACTGATGATGGTGTTTTCCCAGCGGATATTGGTAGACCTTCTAATGGCGTTAAACTGTTGGGTGGACCGGTGAGTTTAGATTTGAACTTTATAAGCGATATGATGTTGAACAGGGTGAATAAGACTGTTCAATTGATGTCTGCAATCAAGAAACTCAAAGACCCTCAAAGTGAGATGCTTTTACTTCGCAATTGCACTGGAGTTTCTAGATTATATTTTGCAATGCGTACTACCAATCCTGCAGCCCTGCAATCAGCCACTGCCTTATTTGACGATCACTTACTTAAGTATCTAAGACTTCTTATCACGGGTGATGGCGCGGGGTTTGGTCCTCTACAGCAGCGTCTAGCTACCTTGCCTATCAAAGATGGTGGACTTGGTATTTACACCATGGCTGACACTAGCGCCTATTGTTACCTTGCCTCTCAGAGTCGGACTATTTCGGTGCAAAAGGTGATTCTTGGTAATTCATTCTCAACTGAGAAGGGCTCTGCTTATCAGTTTGCGCTCCAGAATTTTATTCAGGTATGTGGTTTGCCTTCTACATACTGTGTCGATGATATTGCCCCTCTCTCCATGCACTCCCTGGCAGTCACTTATTTTGATGCAGTTAAGAAGCAAATCCCATACCAATTTTCTATGTCTGCAAGGGATTCCATCCTGTGGCAGTGCAACCGGCTCAAGCATGCACAAGATTATTTATTGGCTATACCCATCATTGGGCTTAACCAGTGTCTTGGACCTAGACACTTTAGAGCTGTGCTTTGTTACCGTCTTGGTATTCCTTTGTTTGGCGAGAATGACTTATGCTCAAGTTGTAACAAATCCATGGACATCTTCGGAGATCACGCGCTTCATTGTGCTAAGGATATAGGCCCTAAGTTTCGACATGATTTTGTTCGTGATGTAATCATGCGATATTTGTTACAAAGCTAGTGTGTACGTGCGTAAGGAAGTCTCTTTGGGTTTTCCGACGGATGATGACAAAGAGTTGAAGCCTACCGATATCCTTGTGCTTAAGCGGGAAAATGGAAAGGATGTTTGTATGGATGTCACGGGTGTCTCGCCCTTCACAGTGATGGTATTCGCTCTTTTCGTCCCCGGGAAAGCCATAGCTAATGCGGTCTCACGTAAACACTCTAAGTATTTGGACAAGTGTGTTACACATGGTCACGGATTGGGGGTTCTAGCCTTCACTACTCTAGGTGAGTTAGGTGAGGATACTTTGTGTTTTTTCAAGCGTCTGAAAAATTGTTTAGTTAATAATGACGCTAGTAGTGGTAGCGGTAGTTTTATTTTTCATAGATTAGGTATTGCTATCCAAAAAGGTGTTGGAGCCCAGCTTGTTGCTAGGCTACCGACTAAAAGCTTTGTATAATGTCCATTAAAGATTAAATAGTATCTGAAATTTTTATACAGAGCTTTTGGTTGGTATCCTAGCAACAAGTCAACCCCAACTCCTCTTTGAATAGCAACGCCTAATTTATAAAAATAAAGCGCCTAAGCTACTCCTCTGGCATCATTGCTTATCAAGCAATTGCGTAAGCGTTTGAAAAATACAATAATATCTTCCCCGAGCTCGAATCAGGTAGAAAAATCCAAAACACTTAAACCATAACCATGTGCAGTACACTTGTCCAAATACTTGGTCCGTTTACGAGAAACAACACCATAAATAGCCTTCCCAGGAGCGAAGGAACGAACACCCTCACCAGTGAAAGGAGACACACCTGTGACATCCATACAAATATCTTGCCGTTGTCCCAGAGTTGAGAACGAGAATATCAGCAGGCTTTAGATCCCTACCATCATCCGCTCGAAGACCAAGAGGAACCTCTTTGCGCGCAGGTACATTGGCTTGGTAACAAATGTCAAAAGAAACATCCCGAACAACATCATGGCGAAACTTATATCCAATATCCTTAGAACAATGAAGCGCATATGATCACCAAAGATTTCCATAGGGTTGTTACAACTTGGACATGAACCGTTCTCAGCGAACATAGGAATACCGAGTCGATAACATAGCACAGCCCTGAATTGTCTCGGTCCGAGACATTGGTTGAGCCCACTAATAGGCACTGCCATAAGATAGTATTGCGCATGCTTAACACGATTGCATTGCCATAAGATAGAATCTCGTTCAGACATAACAAATTGGTCGGGGATTTGCTTCTTAACTTCATCAAAATAGACTACTGCCAGGGAATGCATGGGGGGGGGGGGTAGAATCATCGATACAGTAAGTAGACGGCAATACACATACCTGGGCGAAGGTCTGAAGAGCAAAATGATAGGCAGAACCTTTGTCCGTTGAGAATAAGTTACCAAGGATTGCTTTCGCACCGAAGTAGTCGGCTCGAGAAGCAAGGAAACAATACGCTCGGTATCGACCATGGTATAAATGCCAAGTCCACCATCTTTAATGGGTAAGGTAGCTAATCTCTTCTTTAAAGGACCGAAACCTGCACCATCTCCAGTAATTAAAAGTCTCAAATACTGAAATAACTGGTCATCAAAGAGATCAGTAGCAGGTTGAATAGCAGCGGGATTGGTAGTTCGCAATGCAAAGTAAAGTCTAGACACTCAAAGATACAATTGCGAAGTAGGAGCATCTCACTTTGAGGATCCCTGAGTTTCTTGATCGCATCCATTAGTTGAACAGTTTTGCACACCCTATTCAACAACATGTCACTGATAAAGTCCGTATCCAAACTCACAGGACCACCCAAAAGTTTGACACCCTTAGAAGGTCTACCAATATCCGGGGGGAAAACATCTTCTGCTACACTTCTAGGATCAGGGGAAGGCCAAAAGATTTCCGTTTTCTTTATGTTGAGGTGTAGTCCCCTGCTTGGACCTTCATATTCAATTATACGCAAATCCTTAGCCACCTCAAGGTGTCACCAATAATTGTACCGTCATCAAGGTACCGGGCGTGCAAATCAAGATTACATCGAGAGGCGATGTTCTTCACCAAGGGGCGAAGAGCCAAAGCAAATAACAAGGGACCAAGGGGATCCCCTTGTTGAACACCAAGCGCAGAAGACAAAATATATTGGGCATAATAAATCTTAGCCGGACGAGAGTAACAAAATTCAACCCAGCGAGAAATACCTGGACAATGGATGCGAACTTCCTTGATGAGATGAGACCTACTCACCATGTTGAAAGCATTGGAGAAGTCAATTAGCAACATTGACATCTTGTTTGACTGGCTCTTCAACTCCAAAAGGCGGTTTACAGCATGTAAAATACCTTCACCTCCCACCGGAACACCAACACCGAATTAGTAATCCCGAAATAAGAAGTCATATCCTTTCCTACAACGTAAGGCTGACCACCTTAGAAACCAATCTACGCCAAACCGTACCAACTGCA
The DNA here is from genome assembly GCA_023531295.1 of Papaver armeniacum. Lineage (NCBI taxonomy): Eukaryota > Viridiplantae > Streptophyta > Magnoliopsida > Ranunculales > Papaveraceae > Papaver > Papaver armeniacum. Next base: position 283,949 of record JAJJWW010005081.1, read on the forward strand.
ATGGGCCTAAGAACCCCCGGGCTTCATTAATGGTGTCAAAGGTGCACTAGCAACCCAAGAAATAGACATAACCAAATCGTCTACTACTGCCGTCGCTGCTCCACTAAGAGCATCAACTAAGTGTTGTGCGCGAAGGCCATCACGATCGCAAGAAGTACCCTTAGGGAAGCTTCTAATCGCCCCTAAAATGACCTTAGACCCCACGCAAATTGGGTCAATGATATCTTCCGTGGGAATCACAGGAGGCGAGGCCGTGGGATATTTTTCCAATAAGTCGAGATAAGTCCATTTCTTCAAAAGGTGCTACCCCTGACGATGACAAAACCCGAATAGCAGCAACATAATGTCCGAATTGATCTTCTTTTGATTGTGCGCGAATGGTAGCCGCTTGTCGCTTCTCTTCCACCTTCTTTTCATCATCTTTCTTAGAGCGGATGAAGTGGTTCTTTGTAGCAAATTCTTCACCAAATGGGAATGCCATTGGGCTCTCTCCAGGACGTTGAGAGCTTGGAGAATTGCACTACTGCAGTCTCTTACGACTACTAGACTTACGCTCGTGAGAATTCTTAGGCTGGTACATGGATAGTGTGCAAATAGGGAGAAGCAAGAGTCGAATCCAAACCGTCAAATTGGAAGGAGCAGCAAGAACTCGATCAAGGCAGGCTTTAAGAGCCCTTGAAAATGCAAGCCTGCATTTGTGAGGAATGCAATTCACCGTGGGAAAATTTCGTTGAAGCACCCTGTTGAGCAGTCCAGTAGAAAGACTATCTGCATCGTCACTGCCAGCCGAAACATCTTCCAAAGATACAGCCTCTCCAGCCGAAGCAACATCTTCCAAAGCTACAGACTGCAAATCAACAGGCTTAGGCAAACCATGAATCAAGAATTCAGCTTCACCCCCATTGAGAGGACTTGGGAATATAATAATTAATATTATATTTAAAATTAATTTAAATAATATTATATTTAGTAATTGCATTTATTAATTTATTAGTATTTTATGTAGTTATTTATTAAATATATATTATTACATACAATTAAATGAAAAATTAATTAAAATTAATTTTTTTTTAAAAGTTCAGTGATTCAGAAATAAATTTATCAGCAAATGATATATTAATAAATAAATATTTTGAAGAAATAAACATTTGAAAAAGAAGAATGACGCAATTATTAATTTCATCAATAATCACGCCAAACACATAAATTTTGAATGATGGAATTCAATTTCTAGGTAGTTTGAGTTCAATTCCAATATTTACCACTAAAATACAATGACATATGCCATAAGGGTTTGTCAGAGTCCTAAAATCTACCAAGTTAGGTTCCAAAGAATCTACTATCGGACTACTGTGCGTTTGGATGGTGATGGAGATTTTCTTTCAAAAGATGCAATGCCTTAAAAATTAGGCAACGGATTGGTCCTTGAGACTTTGGTTCTGCGTTTGAGTACTCGGTAAAAGTTCCCTCATCAAAGGGAATGTGAATAAATTATCTTTAAAACAGCCTTATGGCCCTTAACGACCCCAAGTACCAAGTAAAAGCTAAAACAAGAAGGTAAAGATTTGATGCTAAGATACATGCTCTTAATTTCCAACTGTTGGAACTAGATTAAAGATAACAAAAATAGAGAAGATTCCGGCGAACATAAAGAAGATGAGGAGACAAAAAGGAGAGGATGGAAGATCTAGATTCCAGAAAAGAGTAGAAAAAAATGTCAGTACCCAGATATTGTTGAATTGTTGTAGGTGATAATAGGCTTGGTAAAACAACTACATTAACCCAGTTGATGTTGCTCGCCCATCATCTGAATCTTCTAAACAACAAGCCTACAAAACTCGATACAGTATGTAGTTGCAGATTTTGTTAACCACTACACAAGATTTGGGAAAAAATTGGTCAAGAGCATTCATAATCACTTCTCGAGAAACTATTTGGCGGTGCCACAGCTAATGATGATGCTGCAAGCCAAAGTACCCAATAAATCCTCCAAATTCAATCTTTTGATTAGTGAAGAAAAGAAAACACCATAAGGTTTACCATCTCGCCACCCAAAACACTTGCTTTCATTGATTGCTGATAGATTTCATTTGTCTGAAATATTCAATGAGAAACCTCCGAACAATTCAACCATCTTTTCCTTTTATGGGTACCTTTAATCTGCTGAAATCACTGTTGCTGTAGGGATCCATGATCCAGTATACAATTCTGCTAGTCAAGATGCCGGCTCCACAATTACTCACATGAGAGGACCCAGAAAACATTCTATCTGAAATTAGTGATAACAAAATTAAAACCTGAGGTCAACAATGTTGCATCCCCCACCACATTCTTTCTTGTTGCAGAAGAGCACAAGCATTAACAGTTCAGTGCCATCCTTTAGAATCCTCAGAAAGTCTCCATGGGTATGAGAGATGATCTATTAGTACTTTGAACAATTCGAGTCGAGGGGGTTCTGAAGTTTACAATGATGACAAGTCCCCAACCCACAAAATATACACAAACATAGATTCGAGTTTTAGACTTCACTCGATGAAGTCGATGAATTGCCCGGTGATCCATACTCTGGGATTTTGGATACCATGAAATTATAGCTTTCATCGAATGTGAATGCCTCACCTTTTTCCTCTAAATACCCCGCTTTAATCATTTAGGTGCTACAAAAACAAAAGAAAATATACTCAACAAATTTAGAATCAATCAGTTAACCAATGGACGAAATAAATTATACAATACTTACAAATTGTCGGGATGACATTCTAATACGGCCGTGCCTGGTGAGTCGTTGTTGAATAGCTATAAAATCGCAAATGGATTTTTGTATAATCTGGTACCTATCATGAATTTGTTGAAGAGTTCTTCTATTTGGATTCCCATAATCTCATATATATTGGTTGTATATTTTTCGCCCAAAAGGTTTCGAACTCCCAGGCATTCGGAGAGCGTCTGCTACTGAGATTCTTTGTACCATGTTTTTGTGATTTGCAAATCTTCAATCGAATCAAATGATCCCATTGTTGTGTTCGTACAAAGAGTTAATTGAGGGTTACAGATCCATGACAAGTTTTGCAAGGTGTATGTTGTTTGGAGGTAGATAATACGATTTCCAAGTACTCGGTGTGTGAGAAGTACCTTTGGGTAAACCTGGATATTTATAGGATCAAAATTAATAATCTCCGTGGAAATTGTTAAAACACATCCAATTCACTTGTAAAAGAAATACTCTTTACACACCCTTGTCACTTTTCACCGACAACCCTTCCCAATTTTAAAAACACTTATCATGTTCATAAACGCCCTTTACTGTTTAGAACACCTCTTGGATGACAAGGAAAGACCTATCTCGGGCAAGAAGAGATGGTAGAACGACCCTTTTTGGGTTAAATCAACTTGTATATATGTTGTCAGAAATCAGGGTTGAAAAAAGAAGAAAACTCTGAATGATGATTTGATCACTCAAAATAATGCATCAAAAGCTATGACAATTCATGGTGGAAATAAATACAGGGCTAATAATGCAGACAGTCCTCAAATTATTAACCACCCACCAATCTTTATCCAAAAGTCATTTACTGTTACCAAGGGACACTTACTGTTTATATAGCGACCCTTACTATTTATCGATAACCCCTACATTGCATCGACACAATTTCGTGTCTTCCCAAAAATATTAAATATCTGACCCAAAAGTTTTTGTGTAGCGAAACCAAAACGGGGGACCCATGATAATATCTATTACCAAAGATATCGATAGTAGTAAATAGTTCTGCGATGTTATTAATTTTTAATAAAAATCGCTTATTTAACGATAAATAATCGACCATTAAAATTAAACCGAGAGTGAGCGTTGGTTAAACATATACCATTATGAATAAATTGATGTTAACCTTAGGGATACATTGATGGAACGATTCTGGATCGTTAAGCGATTTTCAAAACTAAACTTAGATAACTTTCACCAAAAGCAAGGCAACACCTAGTGCATGCGTCAAGCATTTAAACCGTTATGCGGCCATAACGGACGAGTTTTGTCTCGTGAGGGTTTACAAAGTGGTATTCCCACAAAACCATTAAATTAATATCATGATGTTGATGCGGTTTTGTTAATCTTTGTCCCTATGTTGCGGAGGATTCGGTGGCGGTTGTATCGTGTTCAGTTGGGGGATGTTATCCTTAATGATTAAGTAGCATTGGTAAAACATGAAATCTTTTCCTGTATCCCGAGCGTATTTCCAATTTGCACATCGCTCATATAGATAAATGGTTCAAAACTCATTTAGTGTTCTTGTTGAAGAATAAAACAAAGTGGTCTCGAGTAAAAAAGATAAACTACTTACCAGACCTACGAAGCTGTCCATAGAGGAGATTGGTTATGTGCGGTATAAATTTCTTTCTGGTATCGCACGTAAACCCTCACCCCATTTTTTATTACTCCGAGCCTAGCCTTTACAGCAACTGTTGTTCTTTGATGAATATTTGGGAAGAGTTGTGTGTAATTTTCAAATACGTTGTTCCAAACCGTATTAGCCGAAACCCTGTGATGGTCCACCTCGGGAAGGGTAACAACACTTGCCCACGCATTTGTGATTGCAACATCCTCTTCGACGGTATACCTAGCCATTATAAGATTGTTGTAGGTTTTGGATAAAAGTGACGAGATGAAACAATATTACAGGAGAAGATGTAATTGGATGGATTTGAATATCTTATGTTTTTCACCCTAATTTTGGTTGCCGAAAAACTGATTTTATAGAGGACCTTATGTAACAGTCCTTTCATGTAGCGATGAAAAAGACACCCAACTGTCAGACACTTTAGTTATTTGCCCTTAATTCATGGTAAAATAATAGGAAAATTTAAAATGATGAAACTTTTGTGTATTCCAAGAACATATATTTTGGATACAATGACTGGTAAGAATTAAATCTCTTCGAAACATAATTTAATTTTCCTCATTAATTTAAAATTAGTACACGGACGGCGAAATAATAAAAAAAAATACAACGATAATTAACGCCCTACGAGCATTCAAACTGGTCGGTGACCCTAAAGGCCGAGTAGTCTCCCGGGAGGGTTTACAAGAGGTATACCCACAAAACCAGGAAGCATAGTAGCTCGTATACATGATCATACATGAAAGCTTTATCTGAATCCGCACGGAAATCGATCCTGGCTCTTGTTTTCTGTAAAAGTTAGTAAAAAAAAGATAATTTAATTATGCGTTCGTATTTATAATAATAGTGGTAACACTCGCTATTTATTGAAGGATATGCTTACTAACCCGAGCTTCGTATGATAGTGTAGGATGGCTTATGTTTACATGAAGCAGACATGCAACAAAAGCATCAACATCCGTGGTTATCAGACCAAATCTTTTTTTTTACCGTGGCTTTAGTTCTGTTGTTGTCGTTTCCGGTAAGATCTTCAAAGTTTTGAAAAACACGGTTCCAGAAAACTTTCGGATCTTCGTCTACCCCCCGCGCTGTTCCATGATTTGTTACCGCAATCCATGCTCCCACTACTCCTAAATCTTCATCACCGGTGAAGCGCATTGCATAAGTAATTAAAATTATGTAACACTATATCGACACGTTAGTTTGGTGGACATTTTTATCTACAAGATATTAAACTTTGGACACAAAATTTTTCACTTGCGAATATAACTCATTCCGGAGGATCGTGTTTCAAACTATATTTTTTTAACAAGGTTAAAGATACTTTGGTGGAGTGATATTGAAAGGAATCCTTATCGAAGGTTTTATAGTGGTAGTCTGATGGAAAAGGTAATCTTGTGAACAACAAAGGACGTTTATAAGTGCGAAAGAAATGGGTCATTTGTAAATAGTGAAAATGCTCTTTCCAAAAAGTTTAGGTCGTTTGCTGTTTAAGTGTATGTCGATTACTAGCTGTACATAGGTTCAATCATCACAGTAGGATTAGGCGAATGATACCCAACATTTATCGGAAAAATACTAACGTAATCTAAAATGAATATTACCGAGGAGAAATATGAAAGCGAATTTTCTCACAAAAAATAAAATCTAAAAATCTCATAATTAATAATTAAAATTATAAAAACACAACAAGTCTTAAGAAACAAGTGCAGCCATAGTCTTATAAAGGAAACAATTGCGGCATCCTCACTTACGAAAGTAAAAGCATGTTCATCCTACTCTCAGTTCTCATAAAAGTTATCATCACCCTATGGGTAAAGATCGGCGTTTTCATCCACATCGGTAGTACCCTCATTGGAAGTGAGGATGCATCATCCTCCTCACTGGGGACAATTCACCATCTCGAAATCCTAGCGGTGACGCCAAATGTGCTCCGTGATATCGGTTTGCAAGAATCTCCAGCGGGCATCGCTCGAATGTCGCGCTGGCTTCTGCCACGTTACCTTGTACCAGAGGTGTATCTTCTCGTTCATCGAAAGTCACCCATTCTGTATCACGGTACTCATGATCCATACACATGTTATGCATAATTAAACACGCTCTCATAATTGTGTGTATGTCACGATGAGACCAGTAACGACAAGGATTCCTTATTATACCCCATTTGGACTTTAGACCACCAAAAGAACGGTCCACGTCCTTCCTCTTTGCGTGGTTGTATTCATTAAATTTCTTCTGGATCGGCGGCATAACATCACGCTTCTTATAGCTATGGACCACCCCCGGCATTTCATTGTAGATGTCGTCCACCAAATAGTATCCATGTTTGTACTCGTTGCCCATGATACGGAAATTGCAAGCATGGGCTAACGCGTCATTGTCTCTATCAAATAATCCCGATTGCGCCAACACATTCAAGTCGTTGTTAGACAGGGCTCGCCAAAAAACAGTGCCGAGAACCATCTATCGTACGATGCCCCTTTGCTGTAGAACAAGGTTTGGTTTCTTATGGTGTCCCACGTGTCGCCCTGCTTCTTGATGAGGACATAACCTCCACTCTAATGGGTGCAATCGAGGCTTCCTAGCATTCCGGAAAACCACGAGTTGCGTTTTGAGCCAATAACCTCTTAGTATATTCGGTTGTTGGCAGCCTCATGTAACAGTCGTTAAATTCCCAAAGTAGTGCATCCATAAACTTCTTAGCATACATGTATATTATTGAAAGCGACCATCCCGGTGTAATCGTCTAAGCTATCCGCCGCCACCCCCTTTGCAGTGTTTCATGACGGCGAGCATTTTCATATGAGGAGAGTGACCGGGATGTTACACGCATCTCTTCGCCGCAAAAAATCGGGTTCTCTAGCGCAAATTTGAGGAAATATTCTAAGAAAAACTTATCGGGCAAACCGTGACGTCCCTTAAAACGGCGAGTGTACGAATGCACAGAACGGGGTTAAAGTAGTCTGCATCATCCTGGCATCTCGCCTCCACACGACATCTCGTTAACGGTTCTTCTAGTCAAGACCTGGAATGGTTCGGGTTGGTGCAAATCACGCGCCTCCTGCAAAATTTGCTGATACATGATGACGAAATCTCCATGGCTATCATCGTGGTACCGTTTGGGGTATGTCGCCTCTCTCCGTCGTCGCATATATCTAACGATAGCCGACTCCATTTTTGGCTAAATATCAAATTATATCATCATCGCAATGGATTTAAAACGGTGTATTGTTTTGTAAACGGAAATAAGAAAATAAAATATAAAGCACTTAAACATGGAATATGAAGAACATAAAATAGGTATAATATGAGCTCCAACATACATGAGGAAAAACTAAATATATCATACAAGAACTAAATAGCAAACATCTACTACGCCCTAGATAATCAACACAATTTTAACCAGTTTTACTGGAGTCACCCAAAAAACTGACTATCTGGCACAACATCCATATCGGCTCCATCATCACCTCTCGGACCACTACCCTGCACACTACCAGGTCAACTACCACCCAAGCTAAGCCCTAAAAAATCACTAGAGGTTGGTAAGTCACTAATCACTGGGGAGGCATGCTCCAATAACGGGTTATGCTCTACAGGGAGGTTACTATCAACAGAATGAGGGACATAATAAGCATTCGATGTGGAAGGGTCTGTAGTTTGACGCTTGCGACGGTGTTGGGTTTCCGGCAAGGATACTCCATCGCAATATGTTCTGGGAAATGTTTGTTCTTCCTGACTTGAATTGAATAGGCCTTCAGATGTTCCGGAACTACGATGGGTTGTGGGGGTGTTATACACCGCTCGACGACGAGTCTCGGCATATATTGCTACTCTGAATCAGCCAGTATGCCTCCCCCGCAAACTTGCGTAACTCTTCCTAAAAAATTTTTTTTTTAAACAATTATGTTTAACAATGAAGAAACTCCAAATGAAAATTAAAATGAGATATAAAATGACTAACCTGCGAGACGTTGATTTCAGAAAAATTGTATGGGTTCTCTCCTTCCATGGGGACTGGAACTAGCTCTTCAAACGAATCTTTGTAGAAAGGCATGTCCCATTGTAGTTTTGGGAGTTTCACCATGGATTGTCCTGCTTGATCGTATCTGTATGTCTGCGATGACATGGTAGGGGGTGGGCGTTGGGGCATCAAACTACGGGGTATACCGGCGTGACCAACTCCGATATCATCATGTGTGTCTATGTGAGTTGTTTCTGTCATAAGAGCTCCCATGCTGTGAGTTTTCCAAAATTTGGAATACACTTCATCAGGGACAGGAAGGAAGTGATCACTAACCTCAAGCTCCATACCATCTAATACTTCCTCCAATCTAAGTGGGTTGCATGGGATAACTATCGCACCTAACACCTTCCTCATACATCTCTCAGCCAGATAAACTGAAGCTCTTGCACCATCCTTGTCCTTAAAGACACATCTCCTCTTAGACATCTCAAGTGCGGTTTGGAATACATCAGTGTGTTGATGTTCACTGTCCTCGAACCAGGGGTCCTAAATAACCGCATCACCCATCCTAATATCTATCTGAGCGCGTGCATCTGACAGAGAGTGTTTGTGAAGATCTTTTTGTCCCCTGTTCCTAAGGTTCAACACATTAAATAGACTAATAGCCGGGTGTGGATCAAGTTGATCATCTCTCAGGTTTTCCTTCAAAACCGATTGACAATTACGGAAATAAAAATAATACCAGAATTCTAAGATCATCGACATGCCACCCATATCCTTATGTTTGCACGAACTCCAGTCATCCAGGTGTTTATACAAAACGCCCAAAGTTGGAGTACCCCAATCATAAGACCCAACATCATCCAAATTATCCAACATTATACACCAGCGTTTATCTACTCTAACACTGCAGTCTGCAAACAAAAAATAACCAATACACCAAAGCAAGAACATTCTAGTCAATTCTTCGGCAATGCCGCAGTTGTCAACATTTTCCCTAATTAAAATGAAATGAGCCAAGTGAGAAACTCGCATCGTGCATGCCTTGGAATCATAATCTCCAGTTTTCATATTCTGTAGTCTTCTATGTGTCATAACATCTAACACACCCCGGAAATACCTAGCATCCATAGCATCTACTTCTTGCGCCGTCATTGTTTCCTTTGGTAATTCTGGGATTGGCTTACCTCCTCCAATTGGAATACCAGTCAACCAATAGAAATCTAGAGGGGTCAAACCTATCTCAAACTCTTTGAAGTGAAAAGTTCTAGTCTTCTTCCACCACCTCTCACATAAAGCTTCGGTTAATCCCTTATCCCCATGCTTAAAATTAAATTGGAATATGGACTCTAAACCACAGTATTGAAGAATTAAAATTGCACGTGGGTTGTTTCTCACCACTATCTTGTAAAATTTATTTAAGTTAGTCCAACTATTCCTAAATGTTCCGTCTCGCCTATCAACTAAGTTATCAGCCTTATGTTGTAACTGTCCGACACCTGGAGATTGTTGGGATAACTTCTCATACCTAGACCAATCAACATCCTCCATCTAAAAATGCAAAGAGCAAGGGAAGCACAATCAACATGTGAATAACAAAAATCAAACGCATATATTAATCTATGCACAATCAACATATGAATTCCCACGTTCATATTCACATCACATTGAGGTATGCACATTTCTCATATGAAAATCTCCGTCAAAATGATACTAACAACATCAATTCCATCCCTTTAATCTTCTAAACATCAACTCAAAAGAATACATGACTTAATCCATAAACTCATTGCAAAATGCTCTAATGAAAACCTCCAACAAAATCATATTAACAACATCAATTTCACCCATATAATCATCTCAACATCAACTAAAAATACTACATGAGTTAATCCTCAAACTCTATGGCCAAGGCTCAAAACAAAATTGTTAACATGCTTATCAAATTACAAATTACAAATTTCAAATACATTCTACCAAGCATAAACACAATTAAATCAATCAATCAATTTATGAATCAATCATGGATTTATGTTTCTCCTAAATTAACCCCAAATAGCAAAAACCCTAATTCACATTTTGATTTTTTGAAATCAATACAAAAATTATGCTACTGCAATATCAACATAATCAAGATGATGCATCCAATAGCATCGAAATCACTCCATTATAACTAAAATCAAAAATCATAAAACAACTAAATCAATAAAAACTAAAATTACGTACCTAGTGTGGATTTTTATGATGAAATCTCACAAAAATACCACCAATCGATTACCCTCGGCTTCTAGAACGAACCCTTGTAAATTTTTCAATCAAACCATAAGAAGTGAGGTTAGGTTGAAGAACAAGAGAGGAATAAAGAAAAGAGAAGAAGGAAGTGCGGCTTCTGTAACATTTAGGGTTCTCTATGAAACGCATGTTGAAACAGCGTGTTGACCGGTCAATACGCTGTTAGGAACTGCGTGTTTGAGTTTCCCTATGAGACGCAGTTAGAAACGGCGTGGCACGCAGGTTTGAAATGTGTATCGACTAGGGATCTTGGATTCCCATTGCGCCGGGGCGTTGTGTTTTGGTGACGTGGATCCAAGGAAAACCTTGAATCTTGGATTATAGTTAGACCCAGCCTAAGAGCTTCTCCAATGGAATGTGTGTGAGGATAAATATCTAAATCCACATAGGATACACATCAATTTTCTCTAAAATCCTTCTCCAACCCTCACTTTTTAAATGAATGTGGAGTGACGTGGCTTAATTTTGGGAAGACATTGTCAAGGTGAATGTCTAGTTTTAGACATTCACCTTGACAATGTCTTCCTATCCTAGTCATTTTTATGTGAGTGAAATAAGTTATAAGATAAAAATAGAATGATTTTTAACCAATTATTAAATGACACTTAAGAAATAAAAGATTAAAATTGATAGAGTCTGAATTCGTGCACACTCCTTGACGAGTGTATATTTCACATTTCAATCTCTACCCTTGATTAAATGTAGGGAGTTATATAACGAGGATCGTGATTCTAAACATGGAGGGTAATGGGATATACGCTCGTTAGAGGAGTGTGAACAAATTTGAACTCTGGGTTGGAGATGAATTTTTTTGGTTCCCAACATTTAGGAATTTATATCTATATAAGGGAATTTCTACCAATAGAAAGTCAAGACAATGTTGACACATATGAAATAAGCACATCCACCATTGGAGAAGCTCTTGGGCCGTTCATTGTCTATATAAGGGAATTTATATCTATATATGGGAATTTCTACCAAGAGAAGAGAAAACACAACAAAAACGAGCAGGAAAACTGTTATTCCTTTTGGGCCGTTCATTGTCAAAAGTTTGAGAAAATCCAACGGTGGATAAACTCAATCCGCGTCTAACTAAAATAACCAATCAGAGAATATCCAAAACGCCAATATTATATAAAGGTCATATTTTGATTTGAGTTTTGGATCTGAGAGATTGAAAAATTGAACAGGAGAGATGAGTGATATAATTAGGTCAAAATCTTCTTCTTCATCACCATCAATTAGTTATGGTGGGAGAACAATTATCAAAGAAAATTCTCATGGTGGTGTATCTGTCGTGGAAGAGAAATTTTCAGATTCAGAGACGAATAAGGTTGGTTTTTGGTCCGGAATCGGTAATGGAATTAAGAATTCAACAGGCTCTGCAGTCAAATCTTTTGGTACCAATTTTTGCCAGTCGAGCAATTCACTTGTAGAAAGGAAATGGGACGAAACCAATTCTATTATTAAGAATGAAGGGATTCCTGTTTTAAAGGTTGGTGTTGGATTTATCGGAGCAATTGCAGTAACCTACATGATTAGTACTGTAGTTACTCATGTGAAGGGTGGTAAGTAATATGTTAGGGTTTGATGTTAGCATCTTGTGTATGAAAAAAAGAAATAGGAAATGGTTAGGGTTAGGGTTTCTAGGTTTTGGGGGTTAAGAGTGATTTTGTGGGTAATATGATGTATGGGAACAAACAAAAAGATAAATTAATATGAAATGAAAGTTAGTTTATAATGTTATGTGTTTGAATTTTCTCTTATTTGGTTGTCAATTTGAATTTTGTTTCAATATCAGATTCTGTTTTGTGTGTAGTAAAACCATGCTTATGCTCATCTTGAATTGTATTTATGAAGAACCTGTTGTTTCTGCTTGTGTTAAAGTTGGTTGTAATTACTGGACTACATGTCAATTTGAAAAGAATTTACTAGTTTTTTCAGAATCCATTTGTAAAAGAATTTACTAGTTTTTTCAGAATTTACTAGTTTAACTATCATGTGAGTTGGTATATTGAACTCTTGGAGCACAAAATTCCAGGTTGATAGTTATGCTACCTGTGTGTCTGAGAGGCTCAGCCTCTCTGAAGTGATTAGTTGCAACGGCATACCGTTAAGGGACGTAGATTGCACTGATCAATCGGAACTTGTCTGGAGAATTCTTGATGCTTGTGGGGCAATTGGATTCGTCCAGGTATAATTGTTTTTGATTCAAAAGAAATCTAATTATTCAAAATTATTTTTAGGAAAATGAAAATGCATTGGTACTGTCTTCCGGCTTCTAATACAACTTGGTGGAGTAATCTCTTTGCTTAGTCTTGCAGTTTTTGATAAAACATCAGCTCTATCTCTTTGGTTTCGAGGACTCAGACAGCTAGCATATGTCTATACTACTGTCTTTGGTTTGATATAAATTCACATTCATGTCAGAGCTAGCCCTAGAAATCGGGTGTTTGAAATGACGTTAGTACGAGAATGCAGTAACTGCCATGCTCGATTTTTGCTTAACTTGATAATGTGATATTGTGGACTTCCGGTTACGGAATCTATGTCGTATTAATATTATTCCTGTCCTTCTCTGCAATCATTGTAGACCATTTGGGAGCACTTAAAACCCCAAGTGCTTCGCTGGCTCGTGTGCGCCTATGATGTTAATGATGCCCGCATACAGGAAGAAGTTTTACGAAGAACTGTGGCCCTCATGAAGTAGCTTGATGTTCAGGTGCACCTTGCCATCACTAATAAATTTTTTTTTATAATTTTGGTCTTGGATCTATTAAGTTCTAATTCATCATATATTCTCACTGGTGTTGTATTTGTTTTATCTGATTTTCAAAACACTTCTACTAAACATTTATGCTTTGAAACATAAAAAGAACTTGAATCAGTTTGATTGATGACCCTCTCTTAATTTGTCACTCAAGAGATGCTTGATGCTTTTCCATAAAAGTGAACTGTATTTTCGATTTTGTTTCTTAATTCTCCGGTCACATTCCCTTTGTTATCAATCTCAAACGTTTAACTAATTTGGTGCAGTTGGGGAAACAAGCAGCTTTGCCTCGTGTGCATGGGTTAGCATTTAAGACACTGGTGGCTGTAGTATGTATTTCTTTGTTACTAGTATATTTATGCTCTAGTTCATTAACTTCTGCATGCTTACTTCGTAGCAACTAGCATGCAGAGACCATTTAGCGTCATGTTACATTTTGGCACATTATAGCGAAATAAGAAAAATAACTTGTTTTTCTTTTGCAAGCCCGAAAGATAAGTACTAAAAATGCAATCTATTTGTATATGTAGTTAGTTTGTTTTGTGAATGACACGCATTTTGAAAGAATGGTGGACTGGCCAGTCGGCCTCAATTACTTCAAGACAAAATGACTAACAGCCTCAGTAAGGATAGGGATACACATTCATTCTGCACAAATAATTTATCCAATTTAAGATTATTTATGTCTGTTAAGGGAATGCATGCCTTGTGTATATGTTCTGTAAGCCCCCAATAGACTGTCTTTATCTGTAAAAATACTGCTCTAAGAAATTAAAAAAAATCAGTAACTTTGGGTTTCCTTCTGATGATATAACCATTGTCAGGTCAGAGTTAATCCTTTGCTATGCCTGGGAGAATTGGTGTGCACCACGAACATACATGCAACATTGGAGATTTTGCAGACGGTCCAACAGTGGACAGTTGTGGATCATTCAGCTCCCACCCTCATGTGTACTTTGGGAGTTGTAGACTTGATTCTCAAGCAGGTACTCTCTCTAATTTCTACTTTTATGCTTTTCTTAAATGTGAGGAACTCCTCGTTTTGCATTGCGGATCTTCAAAATGCTTTTGTCTTGTTAAAAAGTTGAAGAAAGTAAAATGCTTTTCCTTTTCTAGTACAATTAAAAAGGTTGAGGAAAATCGTACTTTATAATCACGATTTATTTATTTTCTTCTGATCAATTTGCCTTGTTTAGCATGGCGTGAATTTGCTGCCGACCATGCCCTTCCACTACTATTGCCACTTCACAATGCGCAACAATTGAATAGTCAGCAATTTGGTAAAGGCATGCTTTTTGTGAAAGATATCCCCAGGTGGTTCAAGTAAGATGTTAACTACATATCTCTTTTCTTTCCTGTATGGGTTTCTCTCTCACTTAATTCAATATGGCCAATGCATCTGAGTTGGAGAAAATGTCTGCTTTTTTCCACCCTTCAATTTCGCAGGAATGGAAGAAAAGCGAGGTGTTTCTGTGAGTGATTCTGAAACTCCAGAAATTGGGGCAACACCTGTACTAAATGAGACTCCGTCTCAACCATCTGTGACAACGACTCGACCCGTTTCTTCTGCGGCATAGCAGACCAGCATGGAATGGAGATTGGAGTTCCATAACAAATCCCGCTAGTCATCTGAAACTAGCATACCTTGCGTGCAGAAAATGCTGCTGATACAACAGAAAATCTTAGTGTCTGACTGGTCTCCCCAACAATCAAAAGTTGTAAGACAACATTCGGCCAACTTTATTATCAGCATTTTAGTGCAGGTGGTTTCATTACGCCACTTGATTGTGTGGAAGACGAGAAGAATTTCATGGCTTCCCCCTAACATAAATATTTCAATTTTCCATTTGAGTATCTCCTGGTTAAGGTTTTATGAGGGGGGTGGTTTTGGAGTTGTATATGTGAAGAATTTTTGTTTACATTTTTGCAACACTAGATGGTGTATGTATTGACTAACCTCTGTAGAGGATCGACAAATTGAGTTCAATTCCATACAGGTTCCAAAGAATCTACTATCGGACTACTGTGTGTTTGGATGGTAATGGTCCTAATGGAGATTTTCTCTTTCAAAAGATGCAATGCCTTAAAAATTAGGTAACGGATTGGTCCTTTGGACTTTGGTTCTGCGTTTTGAGTACTCGGTAAAAGTTTCTTTAAAACAGCCTTATGGCCCTTAACGACCCCCAGTAAAAGCTAAAACAAGAAGGTAAAGATTCGATGCTAAGATGCATGCTCTTAATTTCCAACTGTTGGAACTAGATTAAAGATAACAAAAATAGAGAAGATTCTGGCGAACATAGAGAAGATGAGGAGACAAAAAGGAGAGGAAGGAAGAACTAGATTCCAGAAAAGAGCAGAAAAAAATGTCACTACCCAGATATTATTGAATTGTTGAAGGTGATAATAGGCTTGGTAAAACAGCTACAACAACCTACAAAACAAGATACAGTACGTAGTTGCAGATTTTGTTAACCACTGCCCAAGATTTGGGGAAAAATTGGTCAAGAGCATTCATAATCACTTCTCAAGAAATTATTTGGAGGTGCCACAGCTAATGATGATGCCGCAAACCAAAGTACCCAATAAATTAGGGCTGTCAATGGATAAAAATCCATCGGATATTGGCAATTCTGATAAGGTTAAGGTTAAGGGTTATCGGATATCCGGTATCCGATAATATCCGTCGGAATTCAAAAATTCCATATCGATAAGGTTAAGGATAAGCTATCGGATATCGGATATTATTAGATAATTTCCGTTATCTACTCATGATACAAAAAACTTCCAATAATTTCCGATAATTTCCGTTAATATTCAATAATTTCCGATAATTTCCATTAATAATTCGATAATTTCCGATATTTACTTAGGAGAGACGTAATCAAATGACTAAAGAGTAAACCTAAAGGGTATTAGGTATCGAAAATTTCCGAAAAATTTTATGATATAGTTTATACACTAACGGTATCGGATATTAACCTAACGGAAACTCCCTTAACCGGTACCGTTATGTTAATAAACGGATATCCGTTACGTTAAGGTTATCGGATATCGGATAATCGTTATGTCGGATATTAACCTAACGGAATCCGGATATTCGGAAACGGATACCGGATATCGAATATCCATTGACAGCCCTACAATAAATCCTCCAAATTCAGTCTTTTGACTCGTGAAGAAAAGAAAACACCAGAAGGTTTACCATCTCGCCACCCAAAACACTTGCTTTCATTGATTGCTGATAGATTTCATTTGTCTGAAATATTCGATGAGAAAGCCTCCGAACAAACTCAGCCATCTTTTCCTTTTAAACCTCTTCACGGGTACCTTTAATCTGCTGAAATCACTGTTGCTATAGGGATCCATGATCCAGTATACAACTCTGCTAATCAAGATGCCTGCTCCACAATTACTGACATGAGAGGACCCAGAAAACATTCTATCTGAAATTAGTGATAACAAAATTAAAAGGGCACAAGCATTAACTATAAATATGAGAAAATAGAGCCAAGACTGACTTCAGTTTTGTTTCACTAGGAGTATTTTAACATAATTCTGCCAAGCAAAATAGAGCCAAGCAAAAGATTCTGCCAAAAAGGGATCTAAAGATTCTACCAACATATTTAAATATACAAGTAACGGGAATTTGGGTCGAGAGCAGTGAAAACAATAGGTTGTGGTAAGAATAGGAAACTAACTGATAATTGATCAACATGAAATTGAAAACAAATGAACTAGCAGGACACAATTTCACTTTAGCACATTCAGTTATGTTCGGACATTTCTTATTGACTATTCCACTCTACAGTTTCAATAGAAGACAACCAGGTGCTCCCATCATGGTATTCAGTTGTATCCACGGTACAGTTAACATGGAAGAAGCTAAAAAGGAAGCTTGCGTTGTAATGAATAAAGTAGAAAACACCCTGAGCACAAAAATCGTGACTCAAGATAGAACTAAAACCAGGATGGGATCATATCCCCTGTTGCCTAAATCACTATTGAGAGCAGACTTGTACAAGATGTACTAGACAGATCCTCAGATGATGGGTTAAAAATAATGAAACGAGTTCACAGGTGTGCTCTCAAAACAACCAAACAAGGGAACTGAGTGGGACATATTCTTCACTAATACCCTTTCCAGAACCCAAAACCTTCACCGGAACAATTCATATCATAAACTTTGCTTTTTCTTACTAACACCAACTACCTATTTTCTTAAAATGTAAGCGAATGATCGATGAACCACACAAAAATAGTTATTACTTATTGGTGAACTACAGAAATTTCGATGTGGAGTTGTGGACAGTTGCTGCGTGGCTTTAAAAATATATGAAGTCTTTTAGAAAAAGCCACCCAGTGCTAAACGTAGTTAGTTGTGTCAGAACGCATTGGCATTCGATCTGATATCCAGAATCGGCACGTTGAATATTAGCAGTAGATACAAATAAAGTTTTGAACATCAACCACCCGATCTGATATCCAGAATTATGTCCATGATGACCCCTCAGTTTATCATTCTCCTGAACATCAACCATTCGACAATCTCACTGCAGTCTGAACTATATAAGAAACGGACAACTCACATTCTATCAAAAGACAAAAATTATTCATCTCATAAAGTGACAGGAAGAAGTCTGCTCAAGCACTGTAGTAACTGACCTTGCTGCAGATGCTTTGGTATTGAACTGAGAAGCACTTCGTCGACTAGTAACAGTTTCTGCTTCCATATCACTATCATCCTCAGTATCTTCTCCAAAATCTGAAAATATCTTGGTATGATTCCATCTGCTTAACCTGAAAAGCACCCAATTGTTAAACATAAGATCGAGAAACCAATAAAAAAGCACCATATCTTCGGTTCATCAATATTGCAAACAAAAAGACAAAACTGTTATTAGTTCGCACAACAAGATAGGAGTCCAGATTACCTTGATTTGGTTGCTTTTGAGCGAAGAGATTTAATTTCCACGGAGGGAGCATCATCTTTCCGATCATTGAGCTGTGTTTAATAACCACGAATATTGATCAGAAAGACAGCTTTAACAACTAAGTAAAAAAAAAAGGAAGCATCACTCATTACTACCTTTAATCTATTTTTAAGCAGTTTGATGTGTTCTTCAGGCATAAGTGCTTTAACAGCAGCAAGACCACATTGGGTAACAAGCATTTCAAGAAGAAGCTTGACCTGCAAAATCAGAATGAGCACCATGCAAGTTCAAGATAGCTAACAAAATTGACCCTCAAAGGATCCAGAAGAAAAGGAAAAGAAAGGACAAACACACACTTGGATACAAACCTTCGCTTTAAAATGCTTCTTAGAGTCATTCTGCCATCTCAACAGCCCAACCACACTTCTCAAGTGTGTTTGCAACCACTCAGCTGGTGATCTGGCCACCAAAACCTTAAGTAGAGCTAAATTAGCCTACAAAAGTAAACTCACAAAAGTTAGATACAATAGAAGAACGAATAAAACGAGTTCATATTATAGAAGAAAGACCTTAATTCATTTCACCACAAACACGCAGGGTTTCAAGGATGGGACTAATTATAATCCACCTTCCATAATATAAGTCAAAAGAAAGAAGCAATTCAGAGAACAAGAGCAGTATAGAAAATCGTGTTCAAATAATCCCTGTTAGCGTGACCATTTAACACATACAGACATGTATATACATATACATATATATATATATATATATAAACCCATAGACACATGACTACCCTTCAAGTTCAAGCCCAGGATTTGTTCTGTACAACACAAACTTTCAAGCTTAACTTTTAGTAGGCAACAGGACTGCCCCCCACCATCAGCTTCCGACATAAGACAAGTTTTGTCACTAGGAGAATTTTGATAGTAAATATATCAAACTAGAGCAAAGCAAAAGATCCTGATAAAAATATATGAAGTCTTTCAGGAAAAGCCTCCCAAAGCTAAACTTAGTAGTGTCAGAACGCAATCGGCATTCGATCTGATATCCAGAATCGGCACGTTGTAAATTAGCAGTAAATACAAATAAAGTTTTGAACATCAACCACCCTATCTGATATCCAGAATTATGTCCTTGACGACCCCTCAGTTTATCATTCTCATGAAAATCAACCATTCGATAATCTCACTGCGGGCTGAACTATATAAGAAACGGACAACTCGACATTCTATTATTAAAAGACTAAATTTATTCATCTCATAAAGTGACAGGACAAAGTCTGCTCAAGCACTGTAGTAACTGACCTGGCTGCAGATGCTTTGGTATTGAACTGAGAAGCACTTCGTCGACTGGTAACAGTATCTGTTTCCATATCACTATCATCCTCAGAATCTTCTCCAAAATCTGAAAATATCTTGGTATGATTCCATCCGCTTAACCTGAAAAGCACCCAATTGTTAAACATAAGATCGAGAAACCAATCAAAAAGTACCATATCTTCGGTTCATCAATATTGCAAACAAAAAGACAAACTATTGATTAGTTTGCACAATAAGATAGGAGTCCAGACTACCTTGATGTGGTTGCTTTTGAGCGAAGAGATTTAATTTCCACGGAGGGAGCATCATCTTTCCGATCATTGAGCTGTGTTTAATAACCACAAATATTGATCAGAAAGACAGCCTTAACAACTAATTAGAAAAAAAGGAAGCACAACTCATCTCAACCTTTTTTCTATTTTTAAGCAGTTTGATGTGTTCTTCAGGCATAAGTGCTTTAACAGCATCAAGACCACATTTGTTAACAAGCATTTCAAGAAGAAGCTTGACCTGCAAAACCAGAATGAGCACCATGCAAGTTCAAGATATAAACTAGCTAACAAAATTGACCCTCAAAGGATCTAGAAGAAAAGGAAAAGAAAGGACAAACAAAAATAAATTAACTTGGATATAAACCTTCGCTTTAAAATGCTTCTTAGAGTCATCCTGCTATCTCAACAGCCCATCAACCACACTTCCAAGTGTGTTTGCAACCACTCAGCTGGTGATCTGGCCACCAAAACCTTCAGTAGACCTAATTAGCCTACAAAAGTAAACTCACAAAAGTTTGATACAGTGGCAAAGTAGGTAACAAAACAATGATTCACTTTCTAATTTGATAATTTTGGAAACTATTTTGAGTAACTGATCAAGCCTTACTAGACATAAATAATACCCCGGCGTCAACAGAGAGGGAACCAGCCTTAATAATTTCTCTATTCTTTCTTTGCAACAAAGAGAACGAAGATGGAAGCACATTACAAGCTGATGAAACAAGATTTGAGAACTCATTGGCCAACCGAGCCAACCCTTCAACTGTAGCACTGATCATCTGAGGTGTTTCACCAGCCAGGCCACCGGCTACCTGAGATCATTACAAATGAGATAAATTACACAGCTCCCAGCCTGTATCAGTCATGGTTTGCAGGATATGCAGGTGTCGGACACAAATGTTTCGGCCAATACAAACCTGACTCGCAAAAGTATTAGACGAGACAGATAAGGATTGGCCGAATCACATGTTCTCCTGTTCTGGCAAGTTTGGGGTCAGCCGGGAATCCTACCCTCCCAACTTGGGATGATTGGTTATGGATAATCTTCCTAACAATATTGATTTTGCAAACATTTGCTCCGGCTAGGATGTGAACAGGCCATATACCTCAAAATCTCAAATACGTGTCCCTACTCCTCTACTTGACACCGCGAGCAGCTTATAAAATCACAATTGCTTTTAAAATGTCAAGTAGAGAAGTAGGGTCACATACTTCAAGTATGTGGCCAATTCACATACTAGCCAGAGCGGCAAACCTTGATATCTATGGGGATCCTCATATAATAAAAAAAAGTAAGAAATAAAATAAATAGGACAACAATTACTGTAAAGTGATGATCTTACCATGTTAAATAGTTGTTGCAAATTTTCTTTGTTGCCACCTTGATCTTCATCACCACATGCATGACCAATTTGCACTAACAAGTCATAGGCCATATTCCTTATCTTCTTGTTTGACTGCAAAAGAATTCCTCACATTAACTAACTTACATTTGCTTATCAACTCTACTACAGTTGATACAAACAAACAAATTGTATACGCGCAAGAAAGTAAAAAAGGAAGATTGTATAATTTAAAATTTTGCCAGGATAGATAAGAGGTTACCTCCTTCACCGCTAGTATAATTGCAGTTAAGAAGGAACTTATAATGTCACTTCTCCTTTGCTCTGAAGCATTCTGCAATCCCGAAGCACACAATCAATGATGTGTTACCTATGGCTTAACTAGGCTTTTACGCATATGATATTTATTACCTATCGATTGTCACAGTAAACAATTCTATGCAAATAATATAGATCATAGGTACCTTGGAAATGTGGACAATAAGAAAATAAAGGCATTGAAGCCTGTGACATTTTGCTGAAAAGTGACACAAAGGCAACACTTCAAGCATTAGCTGAAGTAGGTCATCAATATTTTCTAGGAGGAATTGATCACTATGCTGCAATACAAGTTGATCAAGGATGTCAGCTGAAAGAAATGAAACGTGGAACATAATCAAGCAGAAGTCTGATAAGCCCAAGAGTTGCAGGAATGCTAACAACCTTCTTCAGAATAATGGCGAGTATTTTGGAGGCCTTCTTCTGAAGCAAACCTCCACTATCCTGCAAGTCGAGAATCATAATCATGGTAACCACAACAACAAGATGGTACAGGTAACCCCATTGAGAATAGAGGTATAAGGACAACAAGTTAGAACATTGACGTACCTCTAATGCTGGACATGCTGATGTATTTAGCAACTTAAGTGCTTCCGGATCCAAACCAGGAAGATGTGATACAGCCAAACCCAATATTTGTGCCCTGCCAACGGAAGACAAAGTCAGGAAATCGACTTCTGTCTCACAACTGTAACAGACGGCTTTACAAAAATAAAACAACAGACTTTGGTAGTATTATAGCAAGAATGCAACCACCTTGCAGCCTTTGGTGAGAGTTCATTCACAGACTCGACCTCCATAGAACAAGATTTTTTAGATTTTTCTGATTCGAGAGCCTCACGCAGATTGACGTCTAGATGGAACAAAACCAAATTCAATGACTGAGAATAAAGCCAGCGTCCAAGATCCAACCTCACGCAGCAAACCAAGTTCAACATAACTGAGAAACCGTCTGTCAGGATTAGATGTTCAGAGAAAGGGAACATAGTTCGATCTTATTGGGGTTGGGGGTTCCAAAAGCAGAACTGACAGGACTGCTCGGATTCAGCTGCCTGAAGAGGGCAGCTTGCTTACTGGGGACGTGTCACTGGATATAGTTGATGAACCAGCAGCTGTAAATGCTGCTTTGAAGATTCAAAGGTCTAGGGGACGAGCAACCACATCATCAATTTCCTAGGACTGTTCTTCATCACCCTTCTCACAAACAAGCTCCTGGTATGGTTTGATCCACCTTCCCAAAATCATTTATTACAGCAACAGCAACCAAGCCATTTCCCACCACCTCAGGGAGGTGCACCTCTGCCACCTCATCTGATGAATAAATAAAATGGCTAGACATATCCCCGAGGTGGACCGGTCACAGGGATTTCAATTTCATCGCCAACAAAGCCGTAGCGGCTATGATATTTTTGTGCCAGCTCTTGGTGTTGGTGGAAGCAATCATCCGGAAGCATTTGGGGCTTTATGTTGATGTTGACATGCGTATGAGGGAAAGAGAGAGTGGATCCAGACAGCTTGATTCATCTACCAGAAAAAAAAAATAGAGAGATTATAAAACAGCAACAAGAACAAAAAAAAAACAAAAAAGAATCAAGAACAGAAATAAACGAGTTCACATATAGAAAAAAGACTTTACTTCATTTCACCACAAACTCGCAGCGTTTTAAGGATGGAACTAATCCACCTTCCATAACAGAAATAGAAAGTCAAAAGAAGCAATTAGGAGGCCAAGAGCAGTATGGAAAATCGTGATCAAATAATCCTTGCTTAAATGACTATTTAACATATATGTATATACATCCCTTAGACACATGACTGCCTTTCCAGCCCAGGATTTGTTCTGTGGGAGACAATCTTCCAGCTTAATTGAAGAAAGAACTAAATCCATGAAGGGATACTATCCCCTGCTGCCTAAATCACTATTTAGAGCACACTTGTACAAGATGTAGTAGACACATCTTCAGATAATGGTTAAAAAAAATGAAACTATTTCATAATTCTCAAATAGTATAGACTTCAATATTCTCGAAACAACCAAACAAGGGAACTTTTGATCGGTAATGTCGAAGCTATACGTGGAGAGTAGAGCCTTGAGTAAGAGAGAGTCCCATCTGAGAGGGACATATCCTTCACTAATACACTTTCCGGAACTCCAAACCTTCACCAGAAGGTCCAGATCAATTCATTTAATCAACTCTCTTTTTTCTAACTAACACCAACTACCTTTGTTCTTTCATTATTATTATTTTGAAGTGATCGATGAACCACACAGAAATAGCTACTAGTGAACTACAGAAATTTGGATGTGGACAGTTACTACGTGCCTTTAAATATACAAAGTCCTTTAAGAAAAGCCTCCCGGTGCTAAACTAAGTTATTTGTGCCAGAACGCAATTGGCACTCGATCTGTTATCCAGAATTGACTGTTGTATATCGGCAAGCGATACAAATAAAGTTTTGAATATCCCGATTCTATGCTAACTATCAGAAATCCAGCAGTTAGCAACACAAAGGAGGATTTTTCTGTACTAAATCATACTGTAATCCCACATAAAACCTACATTATAAAACATCTCAGGAGTGCTGCCATCCTATCATTCGTACAAGCAAGTGTGCAATTAGGATAATATTACTGTAGTGTTGCATTGGCTTTTGTACCCAGCACGTGAAACGGGTTCTTGTGAACCATATTTATCATTTTACTGCTAATATAATATGAGCGAAAAAGCTAAAAGGTTATCTGCTTCATATGTACAAAGAGGAACGTAAATAAAGCAGAGTCTGTATAATCTACCTGCAAATTCTACTTCATTCAGCGCCTTAACCAAATACTGCATCTCCTCCCGCCATCACCCCCATTGATTTACTGCCTTTCAGTTCGAAGTTACCTACCGCAGGAGCATTTTTTGTGTCAATCATCTTCTTCTTCTTCTTCTATTTTTATCAGAAAAGAAAATAATAGAAGTACGACCAGTATTGAGAAGGCAAAAGGTACCGCTGTTCTACTTCTGTTTATCTGTTATTTGTCCTTGTATGCATTAGAAAGAACCAAGCTCATCTATATGCATTAGAAATAACCAAGCTCATCTATCAAAGGATTGTTTCCCACTCTTAACGATACACCATCCTATAGAAAAAAGGATACAGCATCCCACCAGCTGAGCAGGATGTAATTTGTTCTCTTGATCCCGCAGCAGGTGACAATCAATACGAATAAAGAAAAGATAATGTGACTAGAAAAATCATTAGAGCCTCCAATTTTCACCAGCCTTAACTGCTTGATCACCTAGCTCTTTCTGAAGCAACTGGTTATATTTTGCACGCCGTTCACCCTGGCAAGGTGATCTGACTGGTTGACAGGCCCACAGCTAAACCAGCTTCGAAGGAATCTTCAGTCTCTCCACATATATGGGTAGTGACTACTCTGGCATTCTTAGCTAGCTTCACAGCTTCGATGGCTTCTGCAACAGTCCCAATCTGATTCACCTTTAAGACGAGCACGTTGCAAGTGATTTTATCTATTGCTTTCTCAGCACATTTCGGGTTTGACATCAACAAGTCATCTCCAAGAATCCAACAACCTGGCAAATCCCTAGGCTTGTAAGTGACTCTGTATGTTTCCAACCATCCTAGTTAAATCGATCCTTAATAGAAACAATTCAGTAAACCATACCGTCTCGGCCCTATCTTCAGCTGTTTTGGATATCTGCCCCGATTTATTGGGATATTTGTAGTCTAAATAAAACTTTGTACCTGTGAAAAATTAGTAGCCGCAACATCCATTGCTATCTTAGTTCTCTCACTGTAATCTGCTGATGATTCTGCTCAGTCAATTGTTTCCTTGACAAGACTCAAGCCTTCAGTGAAACTTGGCATATTTGAAGTAATCCACCCTCTTCATCAACACTCCATTTCTTCCGTACTTACCGATAACAATAGCCTTTAGATGATGATAGGTCTTAAAGATGGTTTGCACTGCCTCCTCAGATGATTTTGCCCCAACAGGGAGTTCATTTGTGAGGGAAGGGACAGGAAAAACAATCAAAACAACTAGTATAGCACTTACGCCAAGTTCACCCTCTTTTTCAGTCTTGTCCAAGTCTAGATATGCCCAAGAGACCTTCTCATTAATATTTGTAACAGCTCTGCGAACACCTTCTTTTTCCAAGATATTCCGGATTGTCACCATCACGTCACTCATGACCCTCCTACATTCCAGAAGAAGTTCCGCTTGGAGCTGCAGCTCCAAACATCCCTTTATTTGTATAAAGATTGACTTCAATAAGAACCCCTCGGATGCTCTAAACAAAATATTAATCAAACACAGAAAAATTAAGATGATACTAAACAATACTCATTTACATTAAACTTTCATATATGTCATTTCAGTCATATTTACATCATAATCAGCAATTAAAACTTCTTAGTCTTTCCAATAACAAAATTAAACCTAAACCCTAACTTTATATGAGCATTTAAAACTGCACCTGGCATGAAAATATGCCAAATATGAACAAAATACGAATCGCAGTGGCTGTTGCTAAGATTCCAAAAAGCTAAAAAAGCTATAGCTATGCCAAATTTGGCCGGGCGCAGATGAAAACTGCACTTGGCATCAAGCGAAGTTTATAACCTCGCTTGACGCCATGCGCAATTTTAATATGTGCCCAGCAACTGTGCATAACTTATAATAGCGCATGGATCAAACTTGATTTAAATTCACGATTAATAGCGTATTTATAAAATGTGCCTCGCATTAATTAACGCTTTGCCCAGGCGTAACTAATCTATTAGCGCTGCCTTTGAGCGTGGATTATGGTTACGTCCACCGACAAAGGCAAATTTAAAATCTCATACTGTGTCAATGTCCAGCTTGTGAAAGCACCTTTATAAGCTAAGGAAACATTAAATACTATGCAAAAGAATGTTTGTAATTATGTCTAAAGCATACATGGGAAACTGATTTTTACCACAATGATGCTCCATATAAGTTATATAGGTTCTTCTACCAAAATCTCAGTTTTTTTGTTTTGGATCAGAAACTAGCTTTTTGTTCTTCTACCAAAATCTCATACTGTGTCAATCATCTAAGTTTCAAGTAATTAAGCAATTTAAAGACAATTAAAACAAAACCCCCAACTAATTTCAACATATCTTACAAAATGTCAAGCAATAATCAACAAAATTGATAAACATTCATTAAACATCAAAGAATTATTAGGAAGAACGGAAGAAGAAGAATACTCACCGGCTGGTACTGTGAAAGGGGTTGCTTAAGAATGGAAGAAAAAGAATCTTCACTAAAGCTGTCGATGCTTTCGAAGTAATTACAAGAATTTTCCGGAATAAATTTTAAAAAATTGTTCATTATGAAGATCTCAGTAAATCTTACCGGGGTTTAGGTTATTGCATTTTAAACCTTAATGGGGTTCTAGAAATCAACAGTTAACCAGTGGAGGGTTTTGAGAAGAAAAGGGATTGGAATTTGGAAATGCGAAATTAAGACAGACTAGGGCTGGGTTTAAACTAGTCCGTCTAGTACGGGCCTATTGCCCATTTTGCTCCACCGTGCAATGGCACACATGAAAAACGGATGCGCAAACCGGTCGGTGGGTTTGCCCATTGCTGTCTTAGGCCGCACGGCTGATGGTAACTCGCCAGCGAATGACATGAGATCGCGCGGCTTTTGTGCTATTTTAATTAAAATATTTTCCCCAAATTGCAGGAACAAAAATACCGAGAAGAGTGGCAAAGAAGCCACAAAAATGGATTCCAACATGAAAGTTGTTTCAACAATTTGAAGGAACTTAACAAATTTAATCAATACGTGTTGGAAGGTGATCAAGAGCCAACACGATCACTATATGGACCAATTTCGCAGGATTTTCATAATGATGCACATTTTACCTCAACGAAAGAAAATTCATCTCAACCTGCTTGGACTAAAAGTAGCCAGGAACATAACAATTCCAATCCTTTGTTAACCCTAATGTTAAAAGAAGAAGAGGAGCATGTCAGAAAGCTGAAAAAGCAGTGAGTGGCGTAACCCAAAGAAAATAGTAGAAAATGGTTCAACTTGAGTTTAATTATGCTGAGTAAATGGAAAACCATCGTAGAGTAGAACTAGATAGAAGGTCGGGGCTTGGTGTTAAGGCAACTTCGAAAAAGTCACTTTTGACATTACAAAGATTTTAACATGAACAAACTGCTTTTCATAAAATGAAGTGGATAAGGGAGAACGATAAGTGAATTGACAACTAACCCCACAACCTAACCAAATGAGAAATACCTCCTCAATTAAATGTACTCTAGTTAATTTTGATTTAGTGTAGTAATCAACTTTTATTTAAGTTGAAAATTAATGTAGTAGGTAATTTTAAATTAAATGAAATGGTTTAGTTTTAGTTTAAATGTAGTAGTGAGTTTAAATATAATATTTTTTGCAAAATTAATTTTATTAGTTTTTAACTTATCAATTAATTTAAATAGTCTCACCATATTAAATCGTATTTCAAATCGCATAAACTATATAATTAAAATAGAATTTCAATTGGTTTGGTTTTGACCAACTTTCAGGGACAGTTAGGTCATCGGACGATTGATCCAAACCTCGCGATTCCGAAGAATCCTAACTATGAATGTGATGATTATTTAGACCTCAAGATGAACCTAACTATAAAAAAAAAATCAAACTCCATAAACTTAACAAGTTTAAAGGGAAAAAATAATTTAATAAATCAAAAGAGTCTCCCAATGTTTCGCTTTTGGAGCTCCCTTCAACCACATGCAGAAATTTACTCTTCGATATCTAGGAACAACTTCATCAATAGGTTTATCATCTTCAGGAACATCATCAAAATACCATCATCGTCATTGTATTCTTAAGTGAACAACGCCTTATTCACCCGTTTTTCTTCACGTAAAATGTTATGTCGAACCAACATACGTTCGATATCTGTCATTATTAGGTCTTTTAATGCATTAAAATCTTATGGAGCATTTTCTCGACTTCGACCACGACCGTTTTGTATACCTGGTGGCACCTTATCAACCTTAGAATCAACTTCGCTCTGGTACCAGCTGATGCAGTTCGGAAGCGTTTGAAATGATAATTGTCGAACAAGGATCATTAATTTGGCCTACTTGGAACTGTATTAAGGTTTTGTCAATACCTACTTCAGAATCGAGTTTGCAACTCCCAAAGTACACATGAGGGTAGGAGCTGAATGATCAACAACCAGTACAATGAAGTAAATTTGTGTTGCATGTGGGTGTACCTAGAGATTGTGTTGTTGCATACCTATGGGCTGTGGAAAAATGGTTTCAAAAGTAGACGACTATTGTGAAGTATATTGTTCTAACGGTAGCTGCTAGCTTAAAAGGAAGCAAGTTTCTTTATGTACGGATCAAAAATGAATGTTTTGATCATTATATATAATTCAAGTTCTGCAATCCCCCAAAAAAATAGAATTTTGGACACAATATAAAGTTAATATTACGGGGAAAAGTTTGAGTTATATGACCTATTTTTGTCATAAATGCATATTTTAATTTACAAGACAAGTTTTGTGTCATATTGAGAAATCTTGGCTTATAACTCATTTATGATTTTTGGTAGATCTTTGGTCATGATTTAGAAGTCGGCAAGATCAATAAATTTTGAATTTTATTTCTAAATTATGAGTCAAGTTGTAGTTTCTAGGTAACGATGCAAACTTCTCGGGCGATAAAGTAAATTCGGGATGACGCATCATGCGATAGACTTTGAGTTGAGGTAGCAAGTTTTAGGTTTAGGATGCATATTTGAGTCATGGGTCGACTTTGGTTTTAAAAGGACACCTTATTGTTAATTGTAGGATTTTTAGTGAAATAGCAAAGCATGGATCCCATCCTCTTCACAAATGGTCAATTTCTGCCACCCGACAAGTTTGTATTAGATTGATATCCGTAGTTTTGAGTTTAGAGTTTATCCCATATTTTTTTTAGTATAATTCTTTCTAGAAAACTTTCTCTCCAATACCCCAATGAAACTCTAGTGTCGTTCTGAGCAAGGGATGCTCAAACAATTATCATCAATTGTGTCTTCTTTATTAATTTCCTAAATACCTTATCCACATAACTTGCATCATTAAGTCATTCTACTTGGAATTGTATTAAGGTTTTGTCCATACAGGTTGCCAAAAGAAAAAGTTGGTGGTGTATTTGGTACCCCTCGTATATATAATATGCCTAAACAAATTTTACCGAGTACTACAACATCAACATTACCCACTGACACCACATAGGAATTCATGATTATCCATGGTTAATCCATGACCGACATATTCAATAGGCAACAACTAGTTAACATTTTTATTATATTTTATCTTTTTATTCTTTTCGGATCTTTCTTTAGTCCCCTCACCGAATCGGTTCCTCACTCGGTTCCTCATGAACTTAGTAATCAAAAGTTGTTGCTCCTTTTCTAAATACTATAGTTTCACCAATATTAGGACGTCGAACATAACCTGGTGAACCGAGAAGGTTCTACGATTGATTAGTGATAACAATTTCTTCCTCATTTGAAAACATTTCTTCTCAGGGGTTGTTAGTTTTACCTCCAAATTCTTTGGGTCTAATCACATGTTCCTTTATTATGAAATAAGAACCAAAAGATCGGAACTTGGTTTCAGGAAGAAATTTTTTTTCTATCGTTTATTCATTGCATATTCAGTAGAACAAGCTTAAAAATGAAATAGATAACAAGAGAGCTGACACATCAGAAATACTTCCTAAAACTAAGCAAAAAACTGAAAAACTTAGACAAGATTTAAAATACTAAGTCCTAAAGAATCCTACGCTCCTCCTCAAGTTGGTGCATAGATATCAATCATGCCAAACTTGCTTACTAGGAACTCAAAAACAGGTTTGTATAAACCCTTTATAAGTACGTCTGCAGTTTGTTGGGAAGTTGGCATGAATGGCATACATATTGTTCCTTTCTCAAGCTTCTCCTTTATGAAATACATATCAACTTCTATGTGCTAGGTATCTATCATGTTGCACAGGATTTTGCGCGATGCTTATAGATGCCTTGTTGTCGCAATACAACTTCATCGATTTACACATAGGTACAGATAGTTCTTCAATGATTCTCTTAAGCCAAATTATCTCACATATTCCAGTGACCATAGCTACGAATTCCGCTTGGCCAGTGCTTCTTGCTATCACGGTCTTCTTCTTGCTTCTCAAGGTAACTAAATTTCCCCAAACATACGTATAATAACCGAGAGGTTGACTTCCTATCTTGAATTGAACCAGCTTGTCTGCATCGGTTAAAGCTTCAATTCCTCTTTGCTCATTCTTTGTAAAGAACAACCTCGTCCTGGTGACTCCTTTAGATACCTCACTATTCTGTATACAATATCCAAATATCCTCTTCATGGAGAATGCATAAATTGTCTTACCAAACTAACAACGAAATCGATGTTAGGGTGAGTATGGGAAAATATATATTAATTTCCAAACTAGCCTTTGGTATCTAGTTATATCAACCGCCTTATCGTCTCCATGAGCTCCAAGCTTAATATTAGCATCAATCGGTGTACTAATTGGGTTACAACCACTCAAACCAGTCTCATGAAGAACATCCACCACATACTTGAGTTGACTAACAACAATACATTCTTTTGATCTTGCAACTTCCATACCTACAAAGTATTTCAGGGATCCTAAGGCCTTCATCTCAAACTCCTTATCTAGTCCCAACTATGAACAATTGGTCATATGATCGGTTGCTCTGGAATCAATGACCCAAACAGTTGAAGAGGTGACAATGAAAGAAATAGGACAACGAATTACCTTGATGGGCTAAAGAGAATGTGAAAAGGCGAGGGTACCCAAATATACCTCAAGCTAAAACTTTTCCTACCTATAATTCCTTTCTCCGAAATTGATTGTCAATGGACTGAGTCGAGACAATACAACTAATCGGTTCACACTTCGTGTGATCGTCTATGGATACGACATCGAGACAATACAACAACGAAGTTGTTGATGGTGGATTTTCAAAAAAGGTCAAAACCGTAAAATCATGATGCTGCATGTTTCTGATACGGCTTCAGGCATGTGACGATTCATATTTTGCGAAGCCATTATGAACATGTCTTTCGAAAAGCCTCCACTAGCTGAGTGTTCGATCCTTGGAATTTCATTGTGCTCTTTGTGTAGAATAATAGAATTGGGCGTTCCTCCTACATAATTTTTTGTTGAGAGGGCTTAACGCCTTCAGGACGTCGGTGATACTCATTGTTCCCTAACTACATGAGAGCGAACCCCCTCTACATAGAAGAACAATTGGGCGGTTCTCCGTAAGATTGAGAGCAACAACGCTTTCAGGACAGTGACACTCACTGATCCTGATTATATAGGGCGACGTGTATAGACTCGGGAGTTCTCATAAGATTTGAGAACGCCTTCGGGATATTAGCCGTCTCCTGACTATGCACATAGATTAATTCTGTCGTGACATTCACCACTGAATTCCTAGAATGATCTATTATTGCTCCTATTTCATGGTCGAATCCACGGCCTAATCCCATGGAATGGCAATAACAATTGCTCCTATTCCATGGTCGAATCCACGGCCTGGTCCCATGTAATGGCAATAATAATTTCTCCTATTCCATGGTCAAATCCACGGCCTGATCCCATGGAATGGCAATAACAATTATTCCGATTCTATGATCGAAACCACGGCCTTATCTCATAGAATTCCAATAAACAACCGTTTTATCTCATTACTCCGATTTCATAAATCCTATGGAATGGTAATAGATAACTTTATTACTCCGATTTTATGGTCGAATCCACGATCCCAT
This sequence comes from Papaver armeniacum, assembly GCA_023531295.1. Lineage (NCBI taxonomy): Eukaryota > Viridiplantae > Streptophyta > Magnoliopsida > Ranunculales > Papaveraceae > Papaver > Papaver armeniacum. Next base: position 316,414 of record JAJJWW010005081.1, read on the forward strand.
GGAATGGTAATGCATGTTTTATTATTCCGAATTCATGGTCGAATCCACAGCTGATCCTATGAATTGATAATAAATAACTACTCATTCTTATTGTTCAATTTCATGAATTATTCTACACTGAATTTCATGGATTAGCAATAAATACTCAATAACCGGGCATCTGGATCATCACTGAGTAAGCCCCACAAAAATGGTGCAAGTTTACTCGACAATGATGCACGACTGAGCACCCGGATGCACGAACGAGCATCCAAAAATATGGACAGATGAGGAATCCTACGCAAAATAGTAGAAAACAACAAATATTAATAAAATAATAAGGAGCACCCAGGGGCCGGCCCACCGGCCGGCCGGCCATGCCCTAGCCGTGGCCGGTCCCCATGCTTCTTCCATTATTTTTCCCTATTTTGTTATTTTCATGCACTCATGAAAAACTCCTAGATTTTAGCAACTTTCCTTGTTTTTGCAAAATTCATGAATTCTCCATAACTTCATGGATTCATGAAAAATAATATTATAAAGTAGGGAAAGGTGTGTGGGACCGGGCAACATAGCCGTCCGGCCATGCCCAAGCCGTGGACGGTCCCACACCTCACAATCCCAAGCTTTTTATAATTTTATTCCCTAAATTCATGAAACTCCTCCGTTTCAACAAAAACTCATGGATTCTCCATAACATCACGAATTCATGAAAAATAATATTATAAAATAGGAAAAGGAGTGCGGGACCGGGCAACATAGCCGGCCTGCCATGCCCTAGCCGTGGCCGGTCCCACACCCTTCAATCCCTAGTATTTTATAATTATTATTTTTCTCAAATTCATGAAACTCCTTGATTTGAGCAAACATCATGATTTCTTCATAATTTCTCAAATTTTGCTCAAATCATGAAAATTCAAAAGCCAACATGGTTGCATGACCGGCTAGCCTCTCACGGCAATTTTGAATGTTAAAATATTCTTCATTTAATATTTACAAAATACTGATACATTGAGCATACATGCTCATTCCAACAAAAATCAAGAATTTCAGTCAAGATAAACTCTTCTGAAAATTCACAATGTTGCTCGAACGCACATCAGAAAATACTGGAACTCTCAGTACAGAGACACGAACACCATGGTAACACGAGAAAGCCTTAATGACCGACCAGAGTCATTCCTAGGGCTTGCACAAAGCCGGTCCCATATGTTTTCATAATTTTGACCTAATTTGCTCAATTGCTCATATTGGGCCCAAACTCTCTCCAACCAACCTGGGGATTGCTCAAACGGACAACAGCTGGTCCCGTGACCACCGAGAGCCGGTACCATGCTCTCTTGGTCGGTCCAATCTTTCATACTTAGGTTTTATCATCTAAATGCTGAACCCATCCGTATTTCAGTAAATGATGAAACCGGCACTTAATCATCATTCCTTCACCAACTCCCCAACTGAGAACCCTGGTACACGCTCACTTGAGCAATTGGGAATCACATGGACGTCCATGGTCTCATGTGGTATGTCCCTCCTTTGCTCATGACCTATTCTCAGCAATTCGTTGACTAATAAGCAATTCGTCAAAAATTAGGGTTTTCGAACAAACGCTCAACAAATCATTATTCTGAGCAAGTTCAAACACCAAATAAATTTATGTTATCAATGGGGATTAATTATATAATATTTGGTAACTTACCAATATTTTAATATTTTATTGGGTCGCGTCACCAATAAATATTTCGTCGAATTGAGAAACATTGGCTCAATTGCTCAAATATTGATCCAGCTATCAATATTTAGTAATTTATCAGTAATTTGTCGAATTGAGAAATACTTGCTCAATTGCACGTCAAATTCTTAATATTCAGTAATTCGTCGAATTGAGCAATATTAATCCAAACTATCAATATTCAGTAATTTATCAGTATTTCCTCGAATCGAGCAATACTTGCTCAGTTGCTCGAATAATACACATGTATTCAGTAATTCGTCAATATTCAACAACTCGTTGAATTTACAATATTTGCTCAGACAAACAACATTAACATTCATGAATCGCTGAGCATTTGCCAAACATGCTCGATTCAACAAAACCTAGGCTCATTGCCTAATCGGTCAACAATCGACAAACTAAATACACGTCATCATGAGACTCCGATTCGTGAGACATCAATCACGTCAAATTGGTGGATAACAACTAGGGTTTTGGTCTGGCGGCCTACAGCACGTGGATTCATCCACTACGAGAAATGTGCGTAAGTTGTGTCAACGGTTGAAGGAGTTAGCAAAGTAGTGGGTGCACGATCAGTCAAGTCTCCACACGACATGGAACTGACTTTACCACGATCTCCCACTTTTGCACTCTTTTACTCAAGAAACCGTCACACTTACAGGGATCAGTGGTTCATCATTCTTGCAATATAATAAGTCTAAATCGAGGACAATATCATCATCAGCATCATCATTGTCCGTCAACAACTCGATACAAACTTATTCATAGAACTCAACTTTAGTAGTTCATCAATATTGCAAAAACCTTCAACACACCCACAATCCTTGATCATCACTGATCCCACACAATTCTCAGCTTCCCTCCTACAGATCAACCCATCTCCCTCTTTGCGACCGAATTGACTCTAGAACGGCCATTGTCTTGGTTTAGTCCGGAGTCTTACGGATTGATCTCTCGAATCTAAGCACCCCCTTTGCAGGGGTGCTTCTGTGTGAGGTTCAACAGTTTGCTCGGTTGAGGAGTCTCGACAATACGCTCGACTCTTCACTTTCCTAAAAAACCAGCGAACCGTTTTTCCCAATCCACAGATTGGCGACCACAGTGGGAGATTAATCTCTCGGTTTCAATCTCAGATTCATCAAAATGGTTGGTCTTAGGTCAGGCTCTTACAAATCCTAACCCAAACAACGCAAGCACTAGCAACAATGGTGGTACTCCAGAAACTACTCATGTTTCCAACATCGGTGCTGGTGATACCACTCCTCCGCAAACCAACATCGGAGACAATCCTCTATTCGGCAGGTCTCTTGAAGAAATCCACCTACCATAGGTGATCTCATGAAGGTGCAAGAAACTCTTGCCAAAAATCAGATTGACATGGATAACACTCAGAAGGAGCTGTGCAATTATCTCAAAACTCTCACTGACAAGATGTCAGAGAAATCTCAGAAGAAAGGAAAAGCTAAAGAAACATCTCCGGCTGCTGATCTTAAAGTCACTCCGATCCATGTAGTAGATGATGATGAGGTGCACAAAGCTGCAGATAACCCACCAACAAAGGAACATGCAAAGCTTCATCACTCGTGGAGGACTGGAACGCTTCATGGAGGATCGAGGAAAAGACAAAGCATCATCTTCATCATCATCAACCTCCATATCCCCGCTACTACGCAAATAATTCCTTTCCTGAAGTTATACAATTCCCCAACATTCACGTTGTATAACGGAACAGGGAACACTCGAGAACACGTCTCTCGATTCCTTGAGGCACTAGGAGAGCACGAGCACAACCATGTCGTTCGTCTGAAGGAATTCTTGAAATCTCTGACAGGCCGAGCATACACCTGGTACAACAATATTGCACCTGGGAGCATCGCTAGTAGGGGATAAATGGTTAATGCCTTCTACAGAAATACTTATTCATCTCAGGGTATATTACTCTCTCCGACTTAGGAAGAATGTCTTAGAAGAGCAATAAACATCCCAACGATTATGTGAAGAGGTTCAGAGTCCAAGCTTTGGATTGTCATGATCCGAATGTCACTAAACAACAACTGGTGGACTTGTGCATCAACGGAATGATCCTGGTCTATAGATCCTTGCTGGAAAATCTCTGGTTCCATACTTTATCAGAGCTTCATGAAGCATCCAAACGATCAACGACTATTGTACCTGCTTTACTGGAAAGAGCAAAGTCTGCAAGGTGGAGAAACCTCGAAGCAGACGACGCCTAGTCAAAAATCAGTACAATCTTCAGCCTTTAACAAACGTTGTTGTTGCCGAAAATAATGAAAGGAAAACCGAGACACAACATCATAGCGCTTCTCCAACATCCCAGGCTCTTCTGAAGGTGCAAAAAAAAAATATAACCAATCCTGGAATGCACAAACCTCCACCCGACATCAACGAAGGGGGAAATGATCAGACAGACTCAAACTTCTCTCTTCTCATGAAGGAGTGATCGAGTTACTGGAAGTCTGGGTTCAAGATGGTGTAATCATATTGTCGTTCATCAGGAGAGATTCAACTGAAGAAGGAATGGAGAATTCCAGGTACTTCCTTCATAGGTTCATCGATCATCCAACAAGTAACTGCAATATTTTGAAGCACATCTTCAAAGAGCGGTTGATCTACAATAGATTCAACTGGGGAAGGAGTACACAAGAATCCTCTCTCAGTCAGAACCTTTACACTCTCTGAACAACCAGTCAAAGAAGCAGTTCAATTGTTGATCAAGCGTATCCGTGAAATTGCTCTATCTGTATAAGACACAAAGGAATGACATGTTCACAACACCAAATTACATTGTGTCAGACGTTTGTCCATACCGGAAATACTCCTTGAACCTTCATCCACAGACAAGGAGATGCACAACCGGGGGCCACCACAATCCATCTCAGAGGAAATTAATTTGGAAGAATGTTGATCGATGCTGACACCGCAATCAATAATATTCCACTAAAAACCTTCAGAGTCGCAGGCATCACTCGACAAGAAGCTACTCATGCTCCTATCTCAATCGAGACCATGGAGGAACGCTCCAGGTGCTTATGGATACATCACTCTCAAGGTGAGAATAGGTTCAACACGAAGAGACCAAGTTTCACATAATCGGGAAGATCCAAGATATGACACGATCCTCAGACGAGTGTGGATACATGTTGAAGAGATAACTACAAACAAAGCGCCTTTGGTTGCACATCTCTTCAACGAAGAATGTTCTGATCAAGAAGATTTGGCGGACGTACCATCATCAGATTACTTGGAGAATTTCGAACTTTTGAGGTTGAAGCAAGAACGCAAAATATTTATAGACATTCATCAAGAGGTTCCACGCTCATATTTGGAAGGCAGATGCAACCTCCTTCTTCCATGGATGGCACAAACTCCTTCAACATACACTGGGGACTTGATCTTACTGGAGAAATCGGTTCTATTTTAATAAATGTTATCCACATAACAAGTTATTGCAACCTGATGTGATTCCATGAAACTTCATCAATGGTATCTCTACATTACAAACCCATGCACGATCAAGAACTTCCTCTCTTCACCGATCGCATCCGGAATGAAGGTCATTGGCTGCTATCTGCGCAACAACGTCAATTCACCGACAAAGCGGGTTCACGAAAGTCATGCTATTCGGGGAATTTGGGTTAAAGTACACCTTCGTCTTAGGGATGCTCAACCCACCAACTAGTTCGTGAATGTAAAGGCTCACTTTGGATGGAGGAGCAACAACTATGTTGATAATTATGGTTCTAGCCTTTTCGATCTCTGGAGCAACTCTGACCATAGTATCGACATCAACAAGGATATCTGGTGGAAATCCTTTCATGGTCTCAGCATAAACAAGAATTTATGGAGAAAATTCAAACATGATCTCAGCATCAACAACGGTCTCAGGAGCAACATCTTCATGGCAGGGCTTCATCGACTAACCATTCTCTGAAGTGTTACACATGAAGCGGACTTCTCCAAGAACTAATGATTCATATCAAGATGTGTAGACCTGATAACATGCTCACATGAAAGTCTTCCCAAAGCTTGCACTACTGGTGGGCACGATCCAAAGTCTTCTACAAGATGTTCTCATCACCTCCACAAATGAGATACAACACACTTCAGGCCATGGATTACAAAAACGTACCAATGGGTGAGGAATGGGACAATGCTTCCTCAACGAAAGATGTTCGTCTATGTCTCTTCTACAACATACCAAAAGGGATCATCAATGGGATATACGAGCTGAAATATATGGCCTTTACCGTCAGGTCTACGAAATCTGAAAAATTTGTACGGGATTACAAATTACAAATGTGCATGCTTCGTTGGCTGACCTCTATAAATCCAAATTGAATGATTCTTTTATCATTTGATAACTCAGTCTCTTAGCTTCAAAATTTGGGGTCAAGCATTGAATTCTGACGTCGTATGAGGTTCCTACAGCTTCCAGAGCATACAACATGCAAGCAGCAATTATTAGACGGGATTCATAACTTCCACAGTCGACCGGTGCCTACCACGTCTTCCTACTAAGTCCTTCATCAAGGTATCTCCAACTTTTACCATCTAGGGTTTTCCATCAATTTTTCTACCCGGGTCCTCTACCCAAGTCTTGCCAGAAGAAGAGAAAACGAAAGGAGAGATTTAACAAAATACTGGGGACTGACAATCCACTGATCATGACGATCAGTTTCACAGTTCAAAACCCGTGGCACCAGACTCTCATGTGCTAATCATTCATCATAAAAGTAATTCTACCACCGGGACATGAAACCATGGTCATTACACCACCCTCTCTTGAGAGCAACCTCAGTTATGGTCCCGTGACCAGGGTTTCAGAAGTGATGATTCTACTACTGACAGAAGATGCCACTGCAAGCACCACCATGCTCATGTATCAATTAAGGGATCCTGATCTCAAATGAATCAATGACATTGGAATCCTTCACCAATCATTCAAGACACAAGCGAATGGTCTAAAGACACAACAAGAGTGTTTTACAACAAGCTCGTCTGAGGCGATTTTACACTATCTCGTACAAAGAAGCGAGCTGGGAGGAGTTGGTGAAGAATCTAGGGATGGGTAATATACCATTTTCTTCGTACGGATGTCCTCTACAACATATCCAAAACTCACAACAATTAGAGAAACGAGCAAAGAGTTGTGGCCAAAACATTGGACCACATGCCATCTGAAAATTTTCTGAGGGTCTCCTGGAAGTTTATTGTTTCATCGATTTCGACCCCTAAACGTGCTCCAAAATTAAAAATCTTCAATTCTGAATCTTGGAAATTTCCTGGGCATAAGGATACATGGGTAGATCGCGAAAATCTGACATCGGATGAAGATTTTAAGGCGTTTTGCTAAAAGGATGAGTTCTGAATTTTCTGGTGACGTGTTTCGGTAAAGCCTTTCACTTATTTATGAGAATCTTCATTCATTCATCAACAAATCATCAATTTCATACTTCTATGAAGAAAATATATAATGGATACTTACTGTAGTAGACCCTAAAGTGCTCAAAGGACCGGAATTGCCAACATCACCATTGGAAACATCATTGTTGTCACTCGGTTTCGAAATCCGAGGTTTTCTTCTTCACCATCCTCCGAAGACGAATATGAATCATCAGTACTCCCTTGTTCCATGGAAATCTCCTCCTGGATACATCAACAATAATTAGTGGTATTTCATTCAAGGAGTGTCATGAACGGTTATAGGAAGAGGTACTTACATCGAATTCTTCTTTAACACTCGATTCAGAAATTGTTTGTTCAACAGCAAGAATTGAAGACCGTCAAGGCTCGATGAGCAAAGTTCTGAAATGAAGTAACAAACATTGGTTTCATGATCCTAATTGCACGGACAAGAAAAAGTCATGATATAAGGAGTGCTAACAACTCACCAAAGAGACATCCGGGGACTTTACATTGTTCGATATCATTCTATGATCCTTATTTCTGGATTCTCCACTCCGAAGACTTACTGCTATTTCTGAGTAATCCACATCAATCGAACAAGGGCCCATTTGTCGAGTGCTTTATCGATGTTATATTCCTCCATCGAGAGACTTCCGTGCATTACGATATTAAGTAATCGAGTACAACTCAATATGAAGGATCTCTCACCACTACTCGAGAGGTCCCGAAGCACCATTTCTTGCCGCATCAGTCAGAGAGATATCATCTTTGGAAGTATCATATGGGAACCAGTCATTCTTGCAAAGTTGTTGTGACGTCCATACAACATTCCTACTTCAGTATATCATCCGTAGATGCAGATTTCATCAAAGCAGTGGAATTAAAGCACAACAAAAATAATTAGGATGCTCACATCAGCGTCTACAAAATGGTAACTCTCAACTCTTGCCTATTTAAGGTTTCACGAACTTAGTGATAATAACGTAAAATTTCGAAAATCTTGCTCGCTCCATAAAACTTGCAAACACGAGCAACACCCATTACTTAAAAGTCTGACACCTGACTTTTCGCTAAATTATGAATAATTCGTTGACTAATGAGCAATTCGTCAAAAATTAGGGTTTTTCGAACAAACGCTCAACAAATCATTATTCAGAGCAAGTTCAAACACCAAATAAATTTATGTTACCCACGGGGATTAATTATATAATATTTGGTAACTTACCAATATTTTAATATTTTATTGGGTCGCGTCACCAATAAATATTTCGTCGAATTGAGCAACATTGGCTCAATTGCTCAAATATTGATCCGGCTATCAATATTTAGTAATTTATCGATAATTTGTCGAATTGAGCAATACTTGCTCAATTGCACGTCAAATTCTTAATATTGATAATTCGTCGAATTGAGCAATACTTGCTCGATTTGCTCGAATATTGATCCAAACTATCAATATTAAGTAATATATCAGTATTTCGTCGAATCGAGCAATACTTGCTCAGTTGCTCGAATAATCCACATGTATTCAATTAACTTCGTCAATATTCAACAACTCGTTGAATTTACAATATTTGCTCAGACAAACAACATTAACATTCATGAATCGCTGAGCATTTGCCAAACATGCTCGATTCAACAAAACCTAGGCTCATTGCCTAATCAGTCAATAACTGACAAACTAAATACACGTTTGTCATGCAGACTCCACGATTTGTGAGACATCAATCACATCAAATTGGGGGATAACAACTAGGGTTTTGGTCTGGCGGCCTATAGCACATGGATTCATCCACGACGAGAAATGTGCGTAAGTTATGTCAACGGTTGAATGAGTTAGCAAAGTAGTGGGTGCACGATAAGTCAAGTCTCCACACGACATGGAACTGACTTTACCAAGATCTCCCACTTTCTCACTCTTTCACTCAAGAAACCGTCACACTTACAAGGATTAGTGGTTCATCATTCTTGCAATATAAATAAGTCTAAATCGAGGACAATATCATCATCAAAATCATCCGTCAACAACTCGATACAAAATTATTCATAGAACTCAACTTTAGCAGTTCAGCAATATTGCAGAAACCTTCAACACACCCACAATCCTTGATCATCACTGGTCCCACACAATTCTCAGCTTCCCTCCCACAGATCAACCCATCTCCCTCTTTGCGAATTAATTGACTGGAACGTCCATTGTCTTGGTTTAGGCCGGAGTCCTACAGATTGATCTCTCGAATCTAAGCACCCCCGTCCCTTTGCAGCGGTGCATCTTTGTGAGTTTCAACAGTTTGCATGGTTGAGGAGTCTCGACAATATGCTCGACTCTTCACTTTCCTAAAAAACCAGCGAACCATTTTCCCCCATCCACTGAAGTATGTTACTTGATAAAAAGGTTCGGACTTAACCAAACACAATGGGATTCACTTATCAAGTAAATAGGAATTAACATTTGTGTGATTTACTTTAATTATAATAAAACAATTATAATGCAGAAATATAAAGTAAATGACACAACAAGATTTTGTTAACGAGGAAACCGCAAATGCAGAAAAACTCCGGGACCTTGTCCAGAATTGAATACTCCCAGGATTAAGCCGCTACACAAAATTACACCTAACTTCGTATAGTTGAGACCAAGCAACTAAACCTATAGTTCACCTAGTTCCGTTTGTATTACCACGCCTCCGACCTATGAATAAGTCACGTACTTGGAACAATTCCTTTGGTTCGTATTCCAAATAGTAAAGGAACAACAAATCTATCTGGTATCAACTCTATTCAACCAAGTGATATAAGTCGAACAAAGGCTCATAAACTCCTTCGTCAGGTCCTTAGATATATCTTATGTTCAATTACCGAAGAAAGCGTTTAAGATTAAGCCAACAACACTATTAATCCAAAAAATTGTGTTGTTGCCGATCTACTCAATTAATCAATCCAATCTATCACGAGGATAAACCGATTATTAATTGGATCCTCTTTTTACCGAAACAAGTATTATGCACACCAAAGATTATGAACCCACAAATCAGAAATCTTCAATATCTTCTTCGTCTTCAAATCTTCTTAGATCTTCAATAAACACCTTCACACAATCACTTGAATCTCTTGTGATCAATCACGCATTTAACGGAGTCTTAACAATGGATTATCACAAGATCATCTTTAGAACTAACAACAGTCTAAAGATCCCTGTCGAAACTCTGAACTAGTTTGAGTAAATCTTATATCAGAATAGAAGATTTTCAAGCATAAACAAACTAGGTGCAATCAAAGTTCAACCACCGTTAGTCAATCAAATCAATGAAAACAAAAGATAAACCGTAATTATCTAGTTTCCTACCAACGTACTAATAGAGCTTCTCAATCCCAAAGAAGATCGTAAACCGAGCTACGTGTAAGAGATTTTACCTAATTAGGTTACTCTCTCTCCGAATAGGCGGCTTCACTCAAAAGAATAACACAACAAGAGGTAGTTTGTTGTTACGAAGGATTAGTTTGCAAGAAAGGCAAACTTCAAGTATTTATAGACAAGGAAGTTTGGACACGAAGGAATTTTCAAACCGAAAATATTCTCAAGATATTCATTAAAGCACAAATTCGGTTTCCATAATTCCTGGAAATGCTCTGTCCAAAAATAATGATCGAAATCTCTCATAAAATCTCTAATTAGTAAATGCACATTACTAATTCTTATTTTCCTAAAAATAAAGTTAATTACCTTAATTAAAAGATTCTTAACTTATTTATGTTTCGATCATGGGATTCTCTTCCCTTAGCTATTAAAGAATAACTTTGAACAATTAAATAATAAACATTCAAAGAAGGTGTTCAAAGTATGTCGACATCTTAACTTTGTAAGTTCTCTTTCACACTTACAACCTTGAAACCAATTTTCCAAACTTCCAAACAAGTTTATAATTGGTTCATCTGATTTTCAAGAACTATGCGATTGATCAAATAACATTCAATCACAAATCATGGGTTTAACGGTTCTACCAAAACAAGTTTCGGTTCTACCTTCCATGTGAGTATTGTGCATAGTCACACTAGCTTTCCAAAATTCGGTTGACTAGGTACTAGGATCTGTTCCCCACATATATATGGTATCTAACTTATATGTGTTGTGCATGTACATAGGATTGGTTCCCCTTTGCCTAAAAACGTGTCGCACATGTCTAGAAGATCGGTTCCCCTTTCTGCTATAAACCTTGTTGCACCTCATACAATGATCGGTTCCCGTTTGTGATGTACCGCACATCTTACTAGGATCGTTTCCCTTTTCCCATATTTGGTCAGACATAAAATCACAAACCCGATCATACCATCTCAAGTGATTACTTAAGATCGGTTTCACTAATAAAAGTCATACCAATACATAAGTCAGGCCTTTGACCAAGAACACAACAAGTCATGAACGGTTATACTAAATCACATATATTGGATGTTCACAAGATATGCAATGAATAACAATCCCAATAACGCCTGACGATTTCCTTTTCGATTCACAAACAAGTTTATGAACTTACTTCCTTGGAACACATGTAAAACATTGTTCCCTAGGATGAAATCCTCACCTCATACCCATACATAATCACAATAACATTCAAATGATTATGGTGATGTCTTATCTACAAAGTTTAATGGTTAAGTAATAACCTCGTATTGTATTCCTTAATACTATGTCTATCTAGAGTTCAAATATGCATCGCAGTTTTGTTTTCAATATACACGACTTGAAAGATACGTTAGGGAATGAAACAGTTCAAGTCAAATATCACTAACCTCAAGTGGAAGGATGATTTTTGTCGTTGTAGCTCCTTTCTTATTCACATCTTCAAGTCTTTGCAATACTTGTAAAGCTCATTATCCTAATACTTTCAAGATAACCTATACGAAGTTGACTCTAGTACATAATCAAGCGACTCTTAACATGAGTTTTGATTCACTAAAATATGACAACTAAACTTGACATACCAACGCTTGGTGGGTTCAACTGAGCTATGCTCTAACAACATGGAGGAGTGACAGAGACTTGTTGAGATTGAAGAAGTCGTAAGGGATGTTCGACTTGTTCCTTTATGAATATAGATGCTCCAGAACCGACTCCGCCTGCTCCTAAGTGTCTGACATGGTTGTTTGCATAGATCCGGGAAGAACCGTTTTGTTTGGGATTTGGTGGTTTTAAGTGTGGGTTCAGTTTCCATCACTTCTCATGAGTATGCTATAGTTTTTACGGTGATCATACCATGTTTTTTATTCTTCTCTCCATATACATCGATCCAGGATATCAATGCTGATCTTTCGGATTGAGGGTGTAGCATAACTTTCTTTTGATTCTCCTCTTGCCTTAGCTTTGAAAATACTTCTCTTAAACCTGGCATTGGTTTCCTCCCCAATATCCTGCCTTTTACTTCATCTATACGCGATCATTTTCTTCCCGCTTCACAAATCGAGAAATATCATCTGCTTTCTCCCATTACTCATCATAACACTGGTCCAATTTCTTCCACCAGGCCACCATCTTATATATTATAGTACACAATAATGTCTCTGCGATCACCTTGCTTGGAACGCCATAGTTTGGGTTTCAACTCAAATATTTGTGATGAGTTCTCCGAATCTGAGTACATTGCACGAAGAGAGTCCCAAATCTCTTTAGCACTACCCATAAACTGAACTAACCATATCTTGAACTATTAAATCTCTAGGTTTTAAACTTAGGATCAATCTCAGTTGCTTTATTCTTCATCAGTAAGATATTTAAGCTTCCCACGGCCATCAATGTCTAGTTTTACTGATTGTGCCCATTCTAAATAGTTGTTACCATTCAGTCGATGAACTATAACATAGATAAGAGAACGACCAACAACATTTCTAACACACTTGATTGATGTTGAAGAAATGTCTGAGGTTTCCTCCGAGGATGTGGTTTGAAAAACATGTTCCATTTTTTCGTCCTAGGATTTTTTTAGGCTTCACTGATACCAACTTGGTTTTAAGAAAAAACAAATTTTATCATTTATTCATTGCATATTCAATAGAACAAGGCTAAACATTAAATCCAAAGCTAAGAAAATAATTAACTTAGACTATATTTAAAAGACTAAGTCCTACAAAATCATACATTGGATTTTGTGAAATTACTACTAATAGCTTAGGTAATGTGTAGTGTCCTAAATTAACATAAACTGACATAAAAAAACAACAATTCAAAAAGATAAAGTGGGAATGAATTGGTTACGACTGTTCGAGTAGGGAAATTTGGGAAATCGAAATGATTTGGTCTCTTCAGACTCTGGTACATTCAAGTTGAAAGCACAACGTATATATTATAAATCTCATATACCTTTCTAAGTACAAGGATAAATTAGTTTGGTCTAGAAGAAATCATGGCCGAAACACAATCTCCGCCATTTCCCTAATCAATCAACACAATTTCTATGAAACATTGGAATAAATCGACAACTCAGGAGTTGGGACGCACAAGTTCTAAATATTCAGCTGTCTTTCTTATCTTTGCTAACCAGTCAAACCTAAGGGGTCGGACATAATATCAACCTAACTAGGAGAACTTAACATTGGAATATTTTTTTAAAAACAAATAAGTTTCATGTTCGATATTGTTCTTCCCTAATAGACGAACTACCTGAAATTATCCAAATTCTAAAGAAATTTTATAAAATTACTAAAGTCGAAACAGAAATTAAAAAGATGATGAAAAATCACCTGGGGTTTCTTGTTGGTGCCATTTATTCCTTTTCCCTTTATTTATTCGCCAAATAAGGTGTTTCTCCCAACCTTTCTCGGACCAACTACAAAACCAAAATGAAATAACGCTTCGATTATAGATCTGCATCGTTTTTCCATGGTTTTATAAAAAAAATAGGGATGGTTCGGGTTATTTTCAATCAACAACATTTTTCGAAGCGAATATAATTTTTTTTTATCCTTCCTACAATGGAAAGATTCGAGTTGTTGAGAATTGTCAATGAAATTCATAGTTAATTTACTAGCTACTTTATCCGATAAGGATGTTGTTTCCCTTGATTCCTTGTTTATTGTAGATAGTCCCTCCAAACATGATCATCGTGCTCTTAATTCTCTCTATCCTGACGATTATCCTCCCTTTTCATGTAGGAATGACAAGCAAAACTCTAAAAGCCAGACTGATGAGCAGTTCATCAATCAACTAAAAGATGACTACAACCTCCATGGTTATGACGTCAGACTGTTATCGGGTCAGAAAGGTACTCTAAAGAAGGAGGAGGTAGAGATTTCAACATTCGACCGAGGCGACTATCATCACCAAGGGTAAGATTGAGCTCGAGTTACGTATTCCTTTATATGTCCCAAGTCGCCCCTTCGTCTATGAGGTCTTGTCTCATATTCATCCGTTCCGTGCCTTGGCTCAGTGGAATGGTAATAACTTTCACCTCATGGCCGAGTGGGAGAGGCGAGGAAAAGGTGAATGTTCTCTGACACCTTGGTCAACCTACGATCCTTCTCAGGCGAGTGACTACACTTCTGCGAGCTTTGTTGGAAACTACCGAAGCGGGACTACCACCAATGGTGATCTTGCTGGTTTTGCTGTCAGTCCTCATCGTAACAAGGTCCTTACTGGGGGCTTTAAGAAGTTGATGCTGGACGAAGACCCCGAAGGCGGCACGAACTCAAATAAGAATGCTCGTCATACTAGTGATGTTTTCTGGGATCGGGTCCCTCTTGACATTCATGACCCTATTTTGAGTGGTACTCATCCACCTCCCAAGTTTTCTGTTGAGCCTTACCCATTATGGGTGGTTAATGCTGATCAGGTAGGGTTTTTCTTTATTTTGCTCGGTTGATCGGCCCGATTATCCAATCAAATTTCTAATTGTTTCGTTCTTTCATAGCCCAAATCCCAGAGTGGTCAACCTAAAGTTACGACTACTCGGAAGAGAGATAGAGGTTCTAGTGCAAGAGTCGAGGAAGAGACAGGGAAGGTAACAAATATACTGCTCTACTCTCAGTACATGTACTTGCCCCTATTTGTTGCCTTGAATGGATCTGACGATGGCTCTTGTGCAGAAGTCCAAAGCTGATAAAGGAGAAGTTGAGAGTACTTCGGCGAAAGATGGTGAGAATCCCTATGATCGGCTACCCTTATATTGTTTCTTGAAGAAGTCGCCCCTGAAGTCTTCTGACGTTTCATCTACCATTGTAGATGGTAAGGCCAAAGGTAAAAGGAAAGAGTCTGCCCCTGAGAATGTGCCCCTGCAATCGACCGCACCGCCCGCTGGTAAGGGAGTTGTTGTCTCTGATGATAAGGTGGTGGTGGTAATGTCTGATGATGATGATGAGATCTTCGGCATAGAGGGAGAATCTTAGGGATCAAATTGGGAGGAGGAGTCGAAGGAAGTAGAGGGTTCGCTTTCTGAGAAGAATGTCGTCTCTAAAGACAAAGTGGTGGAGAATTTTCCCAAGAATGTTCCTACTTCGAGTTCGAGTGTTACTATTTTTTTTATTTTCTCGGGCCAAATATGCGTCGACTCCTTGGGTGGGCTCACTTCTCCCGATTTTAGCTCTTATACTGTCGACGAGATGATCAATGTTGTACCCCTATATGCTGCTGGTTTGAAGGATAGCTTCGATGTCATGATGAGTCACCTTTCCATAATCATTCATCCAATATATGATAAGGAGTTATTTAATGATGTGAAATGTACTACGTTATAGGCTGCCAATCGAAAGTTGTTGGAAGTTGTTATTCGCCGGAAGGAGTTAGCAGATATGGAGAGTCTTCGTGCCTAGCTACAACAAGAACAGGAATGAACCCTAGGCCTGGAGAGTCAGCTGGATGAAGCCCAAGGTACTTGTTCAGAACTTTATTATCGTTTATTGATTGTGTAGTTCCAATATCCTAAGTATAGTGTTGTCTTCTTAGCCGAGATTTCTAGCCTAGATAGAGACGCCGCTTCGGAGTATCGTCTAATGAATAGGAAGTTGAACATTGAGAAAGACCATGCCGATAACCTTTGTCAAAATATTATTAATAAGGATGATAAGATAGATCGTCTGGAAGCCGAGATCGAACGTCTTCAAGCCGAGTTACTTCGCTACCAGAGGTTTGAGTATGTACCCGAGGATATAGACAATCTTCGGGCGAGCCTATCCCAGGCCCAGAGAGTTTCCGCTGACAAAGGGTTATTAGTTGAATCCTTGGAAATTCAGTGTGAGAGGTTGAGGCATCAGAATAGGGATCTTCACGTTGATCGCCAACGGCTCTTGCGAGAAAAAGGTACCGCCGATAAGTATAATCAAGAATTAGGGGAGGGCTTCGGGAATTTGATCGGGTGTCCCAAGAATTGGAATGGACCCAAGCCCAGTTATCGGGCCTTCAATTGGCGCACAACCGATAAAAGGCCGAATGGAGCGAGCGCAAGAAGTACGACCCCACTAATGAGGTCAATGAGCAATACTATAACGAGTTGACCTCAAAAATATCCAAACTAGAGATTGATCTTTCTAAGTCCGAGGAGTCTTTAAAAGTAGTTTTACCTACATTGTCAGGTCGCTACAGATATTTTGAGTTTTCCGAGAATTATTTGAGTTATTCTCTATTATGATACTTATTTGTTTTCGTGTGTTGCAGATGAGCAAGGAAAGGTCCGAGCTCTGGAGAAAGAGGTCGTTCAGATGAAGAAGGGTGGCCAGGTTGAACGATAGGGTTACTCTTCGCTGAAGCTTCATCGACGGATCCGGCTCGCCAACTTGCCGAGGAGATAGAGGCGCATCGCGCCGAGCTTGCCCTGAAGATTAAGGAGGGCGTGAAGGAGTTCATTGGGAAGAATCGAGCTGATCTTGGTGCTAAGAAGGCAGGTTCTGGATCGGTTACTCCCAATGAGTAAGCTAGGCCTTTTGTAGTGCTGCGCGACTATCTGCCCCTCGTATCGGGATGTAATTTCTCCTTCTGTCATTGGAACACCAATATGTTTGCAAACATCTTGTTTTATGGGTCTTTGCGTCACCATCGGTTACTTTGTTTCAAACATCTTTTATTTTTCGTACACCTGAATTGTGCTTTGTTGTTTATCGTTAAGCTTGTTATTTCCTGCATTTTATGACAACCATTCATAAGTTAGTATAAATTCTGTTTCTGTCGAACACACTCAACAAGGAGGGTCATCGGTCCCAATGCCATGTCCCGATTGAGGTATCTCATCACCATCATCCTCGAGTATGTGGAAAGAGTACTTAGTCAATCATAGGTTCTATGTCCCGAGGATCCCGGGTTAGTTATCAAACAACTATCTCGGGCAAGTGATTTCGGCCACTTGCGATGGGGGAAACCTTTCAAGTGTAAGTAGATTGCCTGGTCAGCAAGAATTCGTTTTCTTGAAAACCTTTGGTAACTGGTTTCCAACCACCAGAACCCTTAGGATACCTCAGCACTTGCACACAGCCACTGCCCTGAGACGAATAGCCCGTCGAGTGTAAGTCACCTCGGCACTTGCACACTATCGTCGCCCCGAGTACGAATGACCATTCGAGTGTAACCTCGGCACTTGCATATTGCTGTCGCCCCGAGTACGAATGACCATTAGTTGCAGTTGTCACATTCCATACCCCTCGTGAATTTTTAAGGAAATAAATGATAAAATATCATACCTACTTATACACCTCTCGTGGGTGGTATAAATTAAGGCGCCGAGAATTCCATGGCCGTTCTTCTAGAGTTCCATCTGGTTTCAATATCTTATACGCTCATTCACCCACTTTTTTCATGATAGTGTAAGGCCCGCCCCACATTGCCGCTAATTTCCCACCCTTTTTATTCCTGGCGAGATTGGGGTATACTCAAACTAATTGGGGTATACCCAATAAGACAAAATCTGGTCATTATGAAGTAAAACCAAGCCACCCCTTAACCTTGTATTTTCTAAATGGCTAATATGCCCTTGGTTAATTAACACTAAAATTCTGATTAGGTTAATTAATTGAGTTTAGATTAAAATTTTGAAATTATGAATTCGAAGAGATTAACCTTTTATCCGTCATATGATTTGGTTTTGAAAATGCATAAAGCCGGCAAGGTCTAAGTTTGAATAATCTTCCGACCAAACATACGCAGGAAGGTTCAACTTGAATAAGCTGCCGAGCTCTACTCCGCCGGCAGTTTCAACTTTGAATAAGCTGCCGACCATATATCCGCCGGAATGGTCCTAGGATGAAGAACACGCCGACTATCTTGGACAGCAATCTTGCGGTCGGCATGTAAATATTTCCTACCCTTCCGGCTATATTAATCTCGGCATGAAAAAAAAATACAACCTTGCCGGCTGACATAATATGGAAGATGTAATTTACTTTATTCATTCAATTTTGGTTACTACATTGATTGAAACATAAAACCTAATCCTTGTCGACGGAAAAACGAATGCACTTAGCATGTGCATCAAGCCTTTGAACCCCTAGGTGACCCTATTGGACGAGTTATAGTCTCGTGAGGGTTTACATAGAGGTCTACCCACAAAACCTATACTAAAACTTCTAAAGCCATCAATCTTCCTCCTCCGAAGACGATACACCCTCCATCATCTCAGGGGCATACTCCGGGATTTTGGATTCCATGAATTGATAGCTTGCATCGAATGCGAATGCTTCCCCCTTTTCCTCCAAGTAGCGCGCTTTGGCGACTTCGTGCTACAAAAACAAAATACAAACTTACATTTGTTAATGGTGTTTAATTTGGAAGATCAAACAACATGGATCACGTAAAATAAACCACAAAAATACTTACAAATTGTTCAATTGACAAGTTAAAGTGGGGAGCGTTGAAAATTGGTTTTTGGATAGCTAAATAGGCAAGTATCGCATTTTCAATAACTATGTGCCTATCGTGCACTTGTTGAGCACTTCTTGAGTTAGGATTCCCACACTCTTGGCTAAAAGTGTTGTGAACCCTAGCCCAAAAGGTTGTGGAATCCACCCTTACGGAGGACTGCCTTGAACTCTAGTCTCCGCATACCAAGCTTTGGTGATTGCCAAATCTTCATTAGAATCAAATGAAGCCATTTCTTGTGTGTGAGAGCTATTGGGTGAGTTAGATGGAGTGTGTGATGATATGAGCTTTGGAGAGTATATGCAAATAGTTGTGTGTTGTTTTGTGGAGATAAGTAGTGCATTTATAGGATGGTGCCCAAATTTGGCCGTTATAGTGTCCAAGTACAAGTGAATCAATGCAATTGTACTTGCAAAAATTTGAATTTTGAACCCGCCGGCGGGGTCGTAAATTTGCTACAATGCCGGAGTCGCAGAACGGACGGAAATGTATGGGTTCATTATCATGCCGGCCAAAATACCGCCGGCATTTTCTTGTTTTGTTTCCCTCCCGACCTTACATGATTTTAGGCATCAGAAGAATGGTTTTTTTCAATATGGGCGGCGGGGTCTCTATTTTAGTACCCTTCCGGCTACACGAACGCCGACTTGGTAGGAATCATATTACCTTGCCGGCTACTGGTAACTATAGCGTTTTTTTGTTGTGGGGCAGTCTGTCATTTCACAACCTTGCCGGCCCTGGTAATTCCCCAATTTTTGTTGACAGGGCCGGCAATGTGTCATTTCACAACCTTGCCGGCCCTGGTAATTCCGCAATTTTTGTTGACAGGGCCGGCAATTTGTCATTTCACAACCTTGCCGGCCTGGGACAGCCAGCGACGGGGTAGCTTAAAAAAATCATGCTTAGGCAAATGTATTGACACTTTATATAGCTAAACAAACCATTCATTCATCCAACATTTTTGTCCAAAATACGAAAACATGTCCCATAAACCGTAAAAAACATTTGTCCACACCATTAACTTAAACATTTGTCCACCACAACATAAAAAAATGAACTAGGAAAGAATTCATTGGCCACGACCACGAGCACGACCACGACCACGGCCCGTTTAGGAACACTACCTTCACCACCACGACCACCGCCTGCTACCTTCACCACCACGACCAATGCTTTGCTACCTTCACCACCGGGAGCACTACGAGTCCTCTTTTTATCAGCCTTTGTCTTGGCTTGTGCATCCTTAATAGCTTTTTCTTCCGCCTTTACTTGAGCTTGAAGTTGCTTGAACAATAGATGGGCATCCTCATTGTCAACATTGCAAGCATAGTCAATGTGCTTGCTTTGCACGGAGGTTCTCCTCTATCTTTCGCGCAACATAACACCCTCACAAAGGTCTTCAACTGATCCTTCTATATTCAATTAAACAATAAACAATTAATAGAATGATTGGTAATGCAATCAATCTTAAAATAGTAAGAGCAACTCTAAAATACTTACAAATATCTTAAGCATTGTTGTTGGGTCTTTCGATTCCATCTTCTTCTTACGAGCCGGTTCTTGATGAGTCATTGGCCTAATCACGTAGGACGAGCCCAACCCAAGTACCACGCCATGTATTTCTCAAGTAGCTTCATGGCCGGTGGTCACCTCGTCCAAAAGACTCACATCGATGTTACGGCCCCGTCTATTGTCCCAATGTTCTTGAGTTGGCGCTGGATCGTAAGAGACGTTAATAGTTTTTGGGAGGTGGTGCGGTTATCCGGTTCACGGTAAAGAACGGTTCTTCATCGAAATGAGGTTCTTCTTGGACGTAACCCAATTGTCGCATTACCGATGTGGATCGTACATTGAAAATCCTTCAAACACAGTCATCAAGGGTCCATAGTATAATGCAACAACTTCATTTCTCCTTGGGATTAAACCTTGATTTTTATCCTCCCGATACGGATCAAATATCACCTCTTCCGCAGTCAAATTGTCGATGGCGGCTCGGAGTTTCATAAGATTTTGCGACATTTCCTTATTGAGTACCCTTAAAATGTACCTTTGAGCTCTTGGCAAATGTAACGGAACATTGTTATCCACTTTGACGTAAGAGTTGTCTTTGAACAAAGAAGGAAAGCGTTCATATATCCAAACCTATGCAAAAAGAAAAAAAAAAGTTTAGTAAGAACCCTGATCTTTCGAGATTTGCAAATATAAATGTTTTAAACAATAAAATTACCTGGAAGAGACATGTGTTTCCGTTAACTTGCTTAGTGAGTGCCCTAGAAGATTTTGTCAACTCATTATTCAAGAAGGCAACCACCACAGCATACCCCAAGAATACCCACGCATCTCATGTAAGGGATCCAATAGTTGCAAGTAACTGGCCTCGACTTGGTTTCCGGAACTGTCGGGGGAAGATACATCTGCCCAGGGTGTATAGCAAATAAGCGGCCGCGGTAGCATTGATTCGCACCGGTGCACCATTCCTTCACTATCAAGGATTTCTGAGTCTTCCATAGTTTGTCCCTCAACTTCTTCACATTAAACTTCTTAATTAGTCGACCATCCTTCTTGTCAAGAACATCATCCGTCCGAAGACGACTCCAACCGAACAATTTCTTGCTCAATTCGTAAATCTTCTCGAAAGAAATGGCATTATCGAATCCCTCGGTGTGCTTTTCCATCAACCTCGAGGCCTAGAATTTGTTGAGCATCATCGGGAGTTATCGCCATCTCACCGAATGGGAATAACAGTATCGGTCTCACCGTAGAACCGCTCACGAGAATGCGAGAGATGGTAACTTTATCATGATTAATATTCGAACTCTCCACCGCAGCAACAACCGGAGTTCCTCACAATCACTTTCACCTCCTCACATTCCAAGTCAAGATTCCAAGTATGCATCACTGAACACGAAGCTTGGCGCCTCATGAGACGAATGGCATGCTTGTGATCCTAAATACCAAAAAAAAAGAAAATGAAAAGAAATACAAACACTTGATGCAAATTTAATTAAGATAGTTACACACTTGAATTAATAACAAAGACGGATTAAGATTACTTACGATAGTATTATGGACCGTACATGCCCATGAGTGTTTGTATCCAAAAAGAACAGCTCCACCATCTGCTTTGGGGTCCCTTTGGAGGCTCACCTTCTTTCGGTGCAACCATCAAGTGTTTGGGAGGCATGTGAGAATCAGCTAGGTTTAGTGATCACCCTCTTCTTCGTTCCGGTTGAAGTTGAGGCCAGAAGCTTCGGTGGCTTGAACAACAGCTAGAGTTTGTTCTCCTTCTCCATCTCCATCTCCTTCTTCTTCTTGTTCCTCTTCCTCTTCAACAATTTCATCTTCGATGATATTCTTACCTTTATCTCCATTACCATCATCATCATCACCATCATCATTACCTCCTCCAAACCTCATGCATGTCTTGATCACCACCATCATCATCATCATCATTGTTACCTCCTCCAAAGTACTAGGATTGATTTCATCAACATCATCATCATCACCTCTTCTACCCGGATGGAATTGATTGGTCTTCATCCGGAGTCTCGTCGAATCATTGGGTTCGAGATAATGGTTCTAAGACCTTTGTCGTTCCGGCACAACATACACCCCTCGATGTTTTGAAGACAATAGTTTATCACCAACACGAGGAGGGTTTGAAGGAGGACTAAGAAATGCTTTCGGAGCTGCTTTCTTCTTTGCCATTCGCAATCCGAACAAGAACAAAAAAAAAAAAAAACATTACAGCCGGCGGAGTTAGATATATTCAACATATCCTAAGGAACAATAGCCGTAAGGTTGACCAAAAGATGAATGCCGGCTAAACAACGCCGGCATTGTATCATCAAAATAGCCTTGGCGCACAAAAAAACAAGAAATTTTCACTATACAGGTCGGCAAGGTCCATTACACATACATTTCCGGTGACAAACCGCCGCATGTTTTTATATAACTACCCTTCCGGTTTAAAAACTCTAGGCATCGAAACATTCAATAGAAGTAGCCAGGAAGGGTACAAAACAAAAACTTGCTAGGCTTCATTAAAAGATAACAGACGCCGGCAATGTATACGGATGAATAACAACGGCCCTGCTAGTAGCGATTCGAAACTATACAACCCGGCAAGTTCTTCAACCTTATACCCTTCCGGCCAAACCCTAACTATGAAATCCCGGAAAGGTCGATAACCAAAAACCTTGCTGGCGCCGTAACTACCAATTCACAAATTCGATTTTTCTGACCTAATTTGACATGCAAACATGAAATTGAAGTACTAGAGTGAGTTTAAGTGTTCCCTTACTTTCTTAAGCGCACCATTTCACGTGTTTCAGCGGGTTCAATTCCTTCTTCTTCAACCGTTTTTCTCTTCACTTTCTTAGCAACCAAATTTGCAATTCCAGGTTATACTCATTGGGTTTTCGATTAGATTGTTTCATACGAGTTGCCTCCTTCCGTGGTGGATCCATTGATGAAGATTAATTGGAGTTTTGAATCGACGATTTTAACGAATTGATCGACGAGTTTTGGTGGTGGTGGGGTGATGGAGCCGGTAAGGTAAGGTTGTGGAGGAGAAGAAGAAGAGAAGAAGATGTAATGAAGAAAGAAAACTGATTTTGGTAGTAATTAGAGTTATAATGAGAAAGGGTAATTTTGTAACTTTACCAATTGACCTCCCCCTTTGCCCTTAAAAAAGAGTCCCTATAAAATTGGGTATACCCCAATTAGTTTGAGTATACCCCAATCTCGCCAGGTTTTTATTACGCTCATAACTGGGTAGTTTCTTCATTACCAATTGTCCTGGTTGGAATTCTCTCGGTCGAACCCGCTTGTGGTATTCGCGTTGTAGTCACTTTTGATAATTTTCCATTTTTTATAGGGACATTTCTCTTATTTCTTCCAAGTCGTCAAGCTTGGCCAGAATTAGATCTGCGAAATATTTCGCCTCCATGCTTCGACCCTTGTGGTGGGTATCATTGCCTCGGTTGGAAGGATGGCTTCGGTTTCGTATGTTAGCATGAAAGGTGACAGGCCGGTCGTTTCCGTTCAAGTAGTTTTGTAAGCCCATAGAACATTGTAAAGCTCTTCACACCATTCTCCGTACTCCCCATCCAACTTCTTTTTAGATTATCTGCTATTGTCTTTTTTGTGATTTCGGCCAACCCATTATCTGTGGGTAAAGGGGTGTCTCCTTACTCTTTTGAATATTGTAAGTGTTAAACAATATGTCGATGTTCTTTCCTTGTAGTTGTTTCCCATTATCCGAGACGATTGTTCTTTTGGAATGGCAAAGCGACAGATGATGTGCTCCCAATGAACTGAAACACGTCCTTGTCTCGAATGTGTCTTAGTGGTGCCGCTTCCACCCATTTGGTGAAGTAGTCCGTGGATACAATTAAATACTTTCTTTGTCCCGACCCGACATGTAATGGTCCCACGATATCGATCCCGCATTTGACGAAGGGCCATGGGCTAACCACTGAGTTTAATGATACTGCAGGTGCGTGTATCTTTTTGCAGAACTTTTGGCATTCGTCGCAAATTAATGCCATATGGTTTGCGTTTTCATTCATTTACGGTCAAAAATATCCCATGGTATTGGCTCTGATTGCCTGCGGCACCATAATGTAACTCATTTAAGATCGAATGCCCTTCTTCTTTGCTCAAACATCTTAAGAGCGGACCCAAATAGGATTTTCTGTATAGGATTCTGTCTCGTAATTCATACGTTGTTGCCTTACTTTTGATCTTGTTGATCTCGGGTCATCCCTTTGGTAATTCTACCATCTCCAAGTATTGGTGGATGGGTTTACGCCAATCACCGGCCTCATATTTGTCTACCGTGGTTACGGCCATGTACGCCTTTGTGTCTATTCCTTCAGGTATGGATGGCATCAGAACTCTCATGACCCGAATACCTTCAATACTCGAGTCTGTTAACATTGAGGCGATGTATGCTAACGTGTCCGAGTGTCGATTATATTTTCTGCAAATGTGTCGAAACTTAATGTTGGGGATCTGGTTGATGTAAAATTGGGCGAGCTCCCAATACCTTTGCGATACCGGGTCATGAATAGCATACTGCCCACTGATTTGTCGAATAACTAGCTGAGAATCGCTAGTTACTCTTACATCATGAATCCCTAGTTCTACGATTAGCCATAGGGCATGTATCACGGCTTTGTACTCAGTAACATTGTTTGTTGCCTTGAACTCTAGCCTGAATGAGTGAACCATCTTTTTCCCTTTTGGTGTAGTGAAGACTAACCCCAGCCCCGATCCGTCTTTATTGGATGACCCATCTACGAATACTTCCCATCGTGTTGGGCTATATGTCTCCGAGGAGGTCGGATGGATCTTCTCGGTCTTCTTCCATTCCCGGGATGTCCTCGACTTCATCCTCATTGTCTAATGAAAAATCTTCCAGGAAATCAGCTACCGCTTGTGCCTTTACTAATGTCCTCATCTCATAAAAGATGTCAAACTGCTTAATTTGAGCACTCCATTTAGAGATCCGTCCCTATCTCGCTGCACTGTCAAGCAATGACTCTATAGAAGACTTCGTAAGCACCCGAATCTCGTGATTCGAAGTACGTTCACGACTTTGCGTCGCAAACACCAAGGCGAGTATCAATTGTTCAATTCTGGTGTAGTTTCTTTCCGCTGGGTTCATGGTCTTCCTTATGAAATACACAGGTTTTTCTTCTAATCCAACATTTTTGACTAGAACTACACTTATAGCATAGCTAGTTGCCCCGAGATACAAGGTAAGCACTTCATCGGGCTCATGCCTTTGTAGTACAGGTAAGCTCGCTAGATGTTGCTTGATCTTTTGGAAGGCTTCCTCGCATTCCTCGCTCCATCTGAATTTTTCCCCTTTTCTTAATGTCCCGAAGAAGTCTTTACATTTGTCCGACGATCGTGAAATGAACCGTCCCAATGCTGCCAAATTTCCGTTTAGCCTCTGCACATCTTTCACCGTTACTGGAGATGGAATTTCCAAGACATCTCTGATTATGTATCCCAAGAATTTACTCGAAGTTACCCAAAAAGTGCACTTAGCCGGGTTCACCCTCATTTTGAAAGATCTCCCGAAGGTCGTCTATGTGGATGGATGCCACCCTAATCTTCACCAGCATATCGTCTACGTAAACCTCAATGGTATCGTGTATCTTATCTTCGAACATGTCTTCTACTAGTCTTTGGTAGGTGGTGCCAGAATTTCTTAATCCGAACGACATTTTGGTGTAACAATATACCTCTAGGTGTGAAAAAAGACGTATTCTCTTGGTCCTCGGGAGCCAAGGGAATATGGTTAAATCCCGAGTATCCATCCATTAATTTTATCGCCGTGTACCCTACTATAGATTCCACTAGCTGATCAATATTGGGGAGAGGAAAGCTATCTTTCGGGCAGACTTTGTTCAGATCGCTGAAGTCGATGAAAATTCTTACTCCCCCATTCTTTTTAGGGACTATTACCATGTTCGATATCCATTGTGGGTATTGGGCCTTTCGAATGATTCCAGCCACCTGCAACTTTTTTAACTCGGCTTCTACCACCGCTTGTAGCTCTGGAGAAATTCTGCGTATTTTCTGTCGGATCGACTTGAACTTGGGATCTATCCTGAGGTGGTAGGAGCATACTTCTGGGTCAATCCCCTCCATATCGTGCATTTTCCAGGCGAATACATCCAGATGTTCTCTTAACAAAGTTATTAGTTTTTCTGCCTGCTCGTCCGATAATAAAGACCCAATTCTGACTATTTTTGGTTCTTCCTCGGACCCAAGTTGATCTCCCGAGTAGACTCGAAAGCCGAGAAATTTGGCTTTGGTTCCTTAATCGATGTCGCCTCTTTTGATTGCTATAAGGTATCTTTCTCGCCTGCTTCATAAGTCATGACCGCTTGCGAAATTACTTTTTCTAGTTCTTCCCCGGCTTTGATTTCCTTAGAGTTATTCTTTTCTCGATGCAGCCTGGATCGCCTATCCTCGTTTTGCTGTATATCTAACTGCATACATTTTATCGCGGCTTGAGGATGGCCCACCACTTCGACAACACCCATGTAAGTGGGGAACCTCAACTTCTGGTGATAGGCAGAAGCTACCCCTTTGATTCCTGCGATCCAAGGCCTTTCGATGATCGCCTCATACGGTGACACAACATCTACAACGCAGAAGGTGGTGAGGGTACTCAGGTATCCTTCTCCGTCTGAGACCCTAAGTGTGACTTCTCCTTTTGGTATAGTCACCATCCCGTTGAATGTGTCGTAGAAGAGGACTTCGATTGAACTTCCGTTGTCTATTAGTATCCTTTTAACTCCCCAGTCTTCAATAAGTAAGGTGATGACTAGGGGATCTCCATGTGCTTGGACTTTCATCGGGATATCCTTGGCTGAGAAGGTGATCGGTTGCATCATCCAGGTTTCCATGGGTAAAGTTTTGGCCACACTGAAAATCTCCTTCCCTGCCCGACCTCTTTTGTGAATTCTCGACGTAATGCCCGTCCCTAGATCAAATCCCCGCGTCGCCGAACGTGAAATGGTGTTACACGGGAACTGGGTTCCCCGAGCAATCCTTACTTGATGTATATGTGCATCGGGTACATTGGGAGTGGGTGCTGCCTGCTTAACGAATTGCCTTAAGTATACGTCCCAAATCATATGTTGAACTATGTCTTTTACCTCCCGACAATCGTTAGTTGAGTGGCCTCGGTATTGGTGATAATGACAGAATTCGGGGTGCTTCTTTGTCTCGTCAAATTGTATCCCCCTGGTCTTCGGGTATCTGATATCATTCTTCTTTTCTACTTCCTTAAAGATTTCTTCTAGTGGTGCGTTCAATGGTGTGTACATTCTCGGTTCATGACGTGGTTTTTTCTCTTTGCAACCCATTTATTCTTACCCGAGCTTTGCTCTGGTGGCCCTGGCCTTTTTTCTGATCGCTTAGAAGCATCCTGGGGAGCCATCTCTGTCGCTTCACTAGCTTCTTGCACTCCCCTATCTTGCGCCCTTCTTGTATTTCTTCTAATGCGATGTAGTGTTCTTGCATCTTTCTCATCTCCTTCAGTAATTGAGGATTTTCGGTATACATGGCTATCCAGATCGGTTCGGACTTTCCCAAAGAGTTTTCGAACCCGAAGATCTGTTAGTCGACAGGCACCTTCCCGATATCGATGCATAACTTTCTCCATCCGTCGGTCAGTGATCTTAAGGGTTCTCTAAACCTCCGTGCTAAAGAGAACAGTTTATTTATCCTTGGCCTAGCAATGCTGCTGTGCATGTAGGTCTCAAGGAATTTTTCCACCAAGGCCTCATAACTGGCTATGGACTCGTCGGGTAAAGTGTAGAACCAGTTTCTTGCTTCCCCTTCCAAACTAGATGGAAGAAACTTACACATGACCACGTCACTACTCTTCCATTGTAATAAGGACATGTATTACATTTTGATGTGTTCTCCCGCGTCTCCGGTGCCATCAAATCTGGAAGGAAATGTAGGAAGCGTACATTTCGGGGGGAATGGGGTTCGTTCTATCTCTCGGGTAAAAGGAGTCTTCTTTGCTTCATTAATTACTTCTGCCAACTTGTCGTCCTCTCCGTCTCCAGCCAGTTTCTTAACCATTTGTTCAACTTGTTTGAGTTTAGTTTTGGTCGAAGTATTGGAGATCCCATTGTGCACTTCTTCATCAGTTGAGGAATTCTCGGGAGGACCATACCCACTTCTCGTTTGGTTAGAATCGGGTATATGTCCTCGGCCTGGTGGTGGAGTTCGGGTATGCCCTGACCGGGTTTGGTTGCTTGAGTCACCTTGAATCGAGGACCCTCGTGATCTAGATCTTTGGTTTCGGAGCTGATAGTTCTCGTGCTCTAGTGCCAGATTACTTATTTGTAACTCTCTCATCAGATCTTCTTGCCTTATATGGTTCGCAAGAATTGCCATCAATGTCGGGTCCGTGCTCTCGTGGCTAGAGTGGCCGTTTGGATGGGTTCCTGGTACAATTGGTGGTGCCGCTGGAGGTGCAACGGGTGGTGCGGCTGGTGGTGCTGTTGGTGGGAGGTTTCGGGTTCCATCCCTTTTTCCTAGCCGGATTTTCCTAAGCCTTTCCTCCTCTCTCGTTCAAGGCGTTCGATATTGGGCCGTCCGCTCGGCTCTCCTTCGGTCCTCCTGCATCATTAGTACTTCCTCATCGTCCTCGGTATCGGATGCTGTCAGCCCATCTATCATGTTCGCATGCCTCCTCTGGCTTGGTTCAACATCTCCCAAGAAAGTGTTGTCGGCATCCTGTCCGATATTGACTTCCTCATCGACTATAGCCATCCCTCCAACAGGTGCTCGATTTTCCTCGGGTAAGCATCGACGATCGCTCCCTTGTCGCGAGTCAGTCACTCTTTCTTGCATATTGGTGCCGGCCACAGTGCGGTTCCTCAGAATTCTTCCCGTACCGGAAGTGCTAGCCATCGTCTCGGGTTCGCCTTTTCTTCCGAGATTCGTCCCTACCTACGTCAGCAAAACATACAATACCTCACTTTGAACTGTTTTCGAAAAGGTTTATGAACGAAGTACAAAAAGACAAACTCTGACGACCAGGAAGAGTCAAACCAAGTACAATTTCTCCTACTTTTTTTTGCTGAGCTCAATAAATTAGGCGGTTTTGACTAGTAGTACCGTTTTTGAAAAATTGACTTGTTACATCGCTTTCAGTTTTCTCGCCATGCATTAATCACTATTTGTCCTAACATTCCTTGTACTAGAAACCATTAATTGTCCGTACAGCTGACCAGAAAATTTATTTTAAGCCAAGTTTCAACATGGTGACCTTTCCTTCTATCACTCTGTCGATGTTACTACCGACACAAATTGCCGGAGTGAGATCTTCCCTACTATTTTCTATATTCAGCCTCGGAATTCCTCTAGGATCGTTTTACCTCATGATTCTTTCGGGTTTTCGTTCTAACTACGCTGTAAGGCTCTTAATATAAAATCAAAACGAGATTGTCACCAAAGTGCTCATTAGATCCTTTCTAGTCATAGTTTCGGTAACCCTAACTCAATGATTTTGATCCCATTTACCGATGTTAACGTCTTATTCATAGTTTTAATAATCCCATCATTCGAAGTGAAAATCGCCAACGAGATGAAGTTTCATTTTTGCTACAACCCAACATAAGAGATGTTATTTCGGGAGCTTATGAATCTTTCTAACAACTCATATTAGCAAAGAAAATGAAAAAGGATGTTACCATTAAGCAAAATTCAATACCGAGATCAAAAAAAGTTTTACCATATCTATTCCATGAAGTTTTTAAAAGAAATGAGATCAGTTTTTACAAAAAAATAACGATCTATGAGTTTCATCAACTAGCATGTCTAAACAAAAGAGTTTTTCCTTTAGCTTCAACTAACACACAAGGTGATTTAGGAGCTTGATTTCTCTTTTTCGATTTCAAGGTATCCGAAGATATTATACGGTCCCCTTAGTCGGCGCTTTAATGTAGATGTAAAAAATCCAACCACTACATCCAATGGATCTCAAGAACTCATAATACAAGCAAACTAGTAAGAGATGAACATGAACACAAGATATACGTGGTTCGACATGATTACCTACGTCCACGGGGGTGAAAGGAAGATCTTATTACTTGATTCAAAGTTACAAATGGTGGTTCTTGTTAGCAAACTCTCTATTCTCTCCCCAAAGCTCTTAGTGTTCTCTCACTCTCCCTGGATTGCTTGGTCCTTAACTCTTTATACAAATCTCTTTATATATAGGCTTACATGATGATACATCCAAATTACAGTGTGAGTCGTAATGTATCTTCCTTGATGTTCTTTTCGAGTGGTGAGTGACGTTCTCCCTGAGATGTTGACCCGAGTTTGGTGAGTGTGGTTCCCGATATCGCTTGGTGTGGTATGATTCGATATCGCCCTTTATCCTGGTCCGATGTTATTAGACTTGGGCCCTACTTTGACCAGATTCTTCAGTCTTCTTATCTTCCCAGCTACCTTGTCAGTGCATTTATTACTCTAGCGCCCGACATATATCTCTTCTATCACGTCCGAGCTCTTACCTTTACACTTGCTGGCTTCACGGGTTCTTCTGGTGTCTCTTTCTTTGCGCCAGATTTTGAGAAGATGATTCAATTCTTCGCTCCTTCCTTATCATTGGTACGACATTGCTTAAGATCGCTCCACCTGGGTCTGTGGATTATTTACACCTACAAAATTGTTACCTCGTGTATGCTTGATTCTCAGACCTGCAGTGTCAATAACATCCTTTAGGTGGTAAAAAGTGTCGTACTATGGAATTACCTGAACACCAATTATCATGAAAAAATTTAAATTTCTTAGTCTATGTTTTTATGTTCTTGGTCAACTACGTATTAGCTCTCATGACTTGCTTCATTCTCCTATTTGAGTTTCTCCATTGTTCTGCGACGACACTAGATTGCCTGCTATTCGCTTCCTTGACCACATGCTTGTATGCATCAAGTAACCTTGTCTGATGCATTTGAACTGTAGCCTGTATGATTACTATTCCTTTTAATGAAGTTATTTGCGTTCTCAATTTTTATGCTCCCAAGTATGTGCTGGCGTTTAATTGTTCAAAATATTTTGTGACTTCAATGGTTTGTGAATTCATTTTCTTTTTAGTTAGAACCATAGAAAAGTAATACAGGAAATGGTTCAATAATTTGGCCTACAGAAGGCAGGCATGGTTCTATAGAAGTTTGGGGCCTTTTGGCCTAAAAAAGGCATGCTTAGATGGTGACAAGGCCAAATATTGCCTTACAAATGGCATGCTTAGATGGTGTTAAGGCCAAAAATTGGCCTACATATATCGTGTAGGCCATATTCCATGCATTTCCAGTTATTTGTGATTGCTTTTCGAGTCATGATGCCAACTGTTCCTTTTAGTGTTTAATTCGAAATTTTACTTTAAATCACTTGCTTGCTTCATTTATTACGTTAGAGAGTAGTGCATTGATAGCTGACCACCGAATATATGAGAATTTCATGATATGATTCCTTGCAGGTAATCCCACCTCTTTGATATATCATATATGGTTGTGTGCGGCCAATGATCTCACCCATGGTTCTCACGATAGCAGAGTCTCAATGCCATATATTGGTCCAGTATTTTAATTCAAGGTGCGTAATAAATTGCAGTTGGCATGCTTACATGCATTATAGGTTGCAGTTGACATGCTTAAGTCCCAAATATATATTTTTGCAGGTATTCGGATCTGTTTTTCTATTTACTTTAAAGTGTAGGGAAATTTTTTTACCAATTTCCAAGAAGTTATCTTAGGGATGCATCATTTTAATGTTGATTATGAATATAGTGTTCCCATCAAATATTGGTTGCGTTCAATGAAATGTATGCCTTTGCCAATTAGCCCCCAAGATCTAGCAACTCATTAAGTTCGGACTTTGCCTTAACCGGAACTAGTGCTATGGGGCAACCAGCGGAACGGGAAGTCTTTCTTTAATAATACAAAAAAAAGAAGCTTATTCATTAAGTAACACAAAATACTATCCATTTAGACAGGCCATTCGTCATGGTTGGGGGTCTTGTCAATAGAGCTCTAGACGTCTTTATGAGATGTTGGAGATTCCGTGTAAGTGTCGATTAGTTCATACTGTGGATAGAGTGAACTCTGAAGTGACTAGACATTGAGTGAAGTGACAAGGCATCGGAGGCAAGGCATAAAATAGAAAATATTAAACACGTGGCCCTCGGTGACTTGATTTCTGTGAAGAATTTAGTTTACCGATAATAATAGCTTCTAGCTTCTAGAGAGAGGATCCACGAAATGAATTCATTGCCAAAATTCATCTAACCACTAAATTATCTGGAAATGATTGATGTCCCCCGGATGAATCCGCGGGCCATTCCGATTTCGGGTTTTGTGAGAGAGGGGTGGGACCCACACTTAACCCATCCTTATAATCCGCCGAGCCCTAAGGGAGATCCCATTTTTTTCTCCTGTCGGGTCCCGCGGTGAGTGTAGCATTTCCGCTAGATTATGGGACACAATACGCTAAAAAGGGTGTGTTAGAGCAACTGCAGTGGGACGACTATTCCCAAAGAGCAAAGACAAAAAAAAAAGACCAAATTTTAGTTTGGTCCGTCCTGTGACGCAGTGGGTGGCGACTATATTTAGTCGAGCGGAGTTATAAACTTCGTTTGGTAGTCGAGCGGTGATAAAGATTACGCCCCGTTCAAGCGTGGATAAAGATTACGCCCGGTGTGGGGCGAAGGTAAAGATTACGCCGGTGTGGGGCGTACGTATAGTTTACGGGGGACAACAAGCGGTTGTATAATCAACGCCCCATGGGGCGTACATAAAGTCACCGCCGATGTCAAACGGGGTATAATCAACGCCCCATAGGGCGGTCATAAAGTCACCGCTTGATAACAAGGCGGTTTGTATACTCAACGCCCCATGGGGCGGTCATAAAGTCACCACTTTGTTATCGGGCGTACATATAATGTCCGTCCGATGCCACACACGTTCTCTGCACATGTGGTTTTTTGTGTTTTTTGTTTTTTATTTTTACCAGCCGAACTGTAAACGGGACAGAAGCTTACACGTGTCGGGTTTAACCCTAATATACTACGCCCATCGTCTCTTCTTCTCTTTTCTACATCTTTCTTTCTACCCATCAACTTCGCCTCACAGACGAACAGGAAGAAGAGGTGAAACTAAAAATTACCAACAAACTAAAAATTACCAGCAGCATCCGGGTCACACAACAGGTATGTTTCTGTTAATCGTGTATCTTAATGTTAATCTTTTATGTTGAATAATTAATTTAGGGTTTTAGTTTGTTAAAATTAGGTTTTTTGATTTTGGTAATTTGTGATATTTTTGACATTTGGGGTTTTAATTTGTTTAAATTATATACATGGATGTACTGCTTCAATTTATGTGTTTTATTAGTATCGAAATGTAAAAAATTTTAAATTTTAATAAACAGTTACATGATTTGTGTGTTATATGGAATTTAATGTGTGGGTATTTGTAAAATTTGGGTTATGTAATATTTGTGTGGTTATGTTTCAAAATTGTGGTCATGTCAATTTTGTGTGGTTATGTTTGAAAATCAATATTTTGTTTGAAAATTGTGGTTCTGTATATTTTGGGAAGTTATGTTTGAAAATTGTTGTTATGTCAATTTTGTGTGTTACATATGTAGAAGAAGAGCTAATTTAAATGGGGTTAAAAGCAATTCATGTTCTAGTAATGGCATATGAAAATTGTTCCAAATACCTCAAATACTCAATTTTGAGGTATTTTATTTTTGTTTTATATGTTGAAATATATCTGTGAGGATTGAATTTGTGTTTGTGGAATAATCGAATTTGGAATTATCATAGTTTTTGTTAATGAGTGACAAGTATTTGGAATATAAATGGTGTTTGGACGTATGAAATTTAGGAATAATGAGTGTTGGTAATTTAATAATGAAATTGCATCTATATCATGTTTGCATAGATGTGCATGAGATGTTGAACCGATTGACAAATGCGCGGTTCAATGGTCGCGTCAAGACGAACAAGAAACGAGAAATGTGTAGCCGAAGAGGATTATAACTTAATCTCTACTTGGTAAAATAAAGGAGGTTGATATTCCCGGTTAGGGAGGTTTCCTATCTTTGCAAGATGATAAACCACACGCTACTACGGACATCACATTTACGGGGAGCATAAATTGAAGTATCAACATCGTGGAAGTTTGGCATCGGTTATTCATCACTATCAAACTATTTCACAACACTGTCCTAGAGCTAAATATATTATCGAAAAAGCGGGATGGCAAAGGTTATTGAGCATACAATGTAGTGAAACCCAACATTCGATGGTTGATTATATAGTTGAGCGGTTTTGGGATACAACAAACACTTTTCACTTCCCATTTGGTGAGATGGGATTCACCCCCTAGATTGGGTCATGTTGGTGGATCGAGTATTGGTGATGCGCCTGACGTTCCATACAATTCGGGAAGTACCAAATTGAATATGTTCGTGAGCATGTATTTAGGATATCCAAGATGTCACGACCTGTCCAAAAGCTCCGTCGTGGGTTTCAAATTCAATTACACTTAAATATTTAAGCTCCTATTTCTTTGAAGACAAGTTGGTTGCGGCTGAAAATGATAGCACCCTTGCTCATAGAGTGGCAATTGCCTTTTTCATGTATGTATTGGGACATTTTTTCTTTTCTAATGCAAAGACCTACATAGATCTTTGGATGGTTATTGCTTTTGAAAATCTTGATATCGTGTCCACGTATGATTTGGGGTGGTGCGGCTTTCTCGAAATTGTATTAAATCACTGCGTTTAGGCCGGGAGGAGACAGAAGGCACTATGCGGTCCATTCCAAATCTTAGAGGTATTCTCTTTCTTGTTCCAGTGATTTCTTCTTTCATTCTTTATTTTGTATTGGCTAGTTATTTACTTGGCTAATTTAATTCATGGAGTAGTTTTGGGGCTATGAATACCTGGGAATATGTCGACCAGACATTTCACGCTCGAATGAAGAACAACAATGGCCTGTACCTTCTAAATGGAATGTACCGAAGAATACAAATGATATTTTCCGTTGTAGGGATTTATTGAGTAAACTTCTTACCTTTGAACAAGTGACTTGGCGCCCATGGGAATCATACAGAGATGTCCTTGCATCTGATATGGGAAGCACGGCTATGAGGCTATCAGATTCGAGATATATATTTTCTTACATGGGCATAGTGAGTTAATAATTAATATTTATTTTTTGTTAACAAGGCTTATTTAGTATATAACATACTTATTGGTACTCCATTTCAAATTGTACAGCATAACATGTACCTCGGAGAAAGGTGTTGGAGGCAAAACCATTATACATTTCTTTGTTCCCAAAAAACTACAAACAATTATTGGGGATATCGGCAATATTCAAGCGGCACGCCTAAAAAGTGAAGGTGAGGTGGATGCTACGAGAGATGGTGCAAGTTGTCAAAGATTATGATACATATTTACTGATCTTGGAGAAAGGTAACTAACTACGAGATTACACCACTCATCCTATTTGGGAAGCCCAAACATATGGGTATGTCGGTGACTTATATACGGTCCCAATTGAACCGCGTGCTGAACATGTACCTATCCCTCCTCCACATCTGTTATCCCACGTAAGTAACCCATCATCCTTTTTGTTGTATATTCTACTTTTAATTGTATATTTGTACTCACATATTTTAATTTTTATTGACAGCATGAAGCTTACACATTATTTCAAGAAAATGCCGATTTTAATCAACAATTCGCGATTTTACGTTAAAACAAACTAAGGAGAGGGCGGACGTTATTATGTCGAAAGAAGCAGAAATTGAAAGGCTGAAAACTTCAAACACGGAATTGCAGCAACAACTCTCTCTTTTCCGTACGCCGCACTCTCTCCAACCTCCCTGGGATACGGTTCATTTTCCCAAACAATGCCACCACAAGTTTGGAGTTGTATGAGTCAAGGATCAGCTTCAACAATGTCCTCGGTCAATACCACTCCGAGAATGCAGATGCCTTTTATGCCACCACGATTGGCACCTTCGGATACGGATAATATCAATGGTTAATTTGTTTAACCGAATAGTGGTCTATGCTTGGTGTTATCTTTATCTTAAACTTTTGTGTAGGCATACTAGACCTACTAATAGGTAATTGCTTAACTTTTCTTTCACCGAGTAGTCGTTTCAAGTCTACTCTCTTCACTGTCCCAGTAGTCCGCTCAAGTCTCAGTGAGATGTCAGTATGTATAGAGTATAGTCATATCATGTCAATGGCAAAAACTTTATCCTTTTGGAAAACCTTTAGTCTTAACTTCAATTGAGTATCTATTTTTAAATTTTTTAATGATGTGGGAAATGGGTTATAAATTAAAGATATGATCACCCATTGTATGAACAACAATACATCTCTCTTCTGCTTCACATATGTAATGGAAAATTATGAGAATACCGCTCATTATTGTTCTTCTGTTTCTTCTTCTTCTTCTTCTTCTAATAGTAGTTTTTATTCATCGGATGATGATGCAATAGCAGTTATGCAAAATAACACTGCCGTTAGTTTGGGAGTCCTTGTTACAAATTCAAAATGGCCTCAAACTCGTATCAAAATACCTAGAGATCGTGAGGCAGGAGCAAAACTTTTATGGAACGACTATTTTTCTCCGTACCCAAACCAACCACCCAATGTTTTCCGCAGAAGATTCAGGATGCGGCGACAATTGTTTAACCGAATAGTGGAAGGTGTTACCAATGCCGAAAGATATTTTGTTCAAAAGCCCGATGCTTGTGGAGATTTAGGATTAAACCCTCATCAAAAAGTAACAGCAGCAGTACGAATGTTAGCTTATGGATGTGCAGCAGATGCAATAGATGAGTACTTACGCACAGCGTAAAACCACAGTTTTGGAAGCTACTCGTAGGTTCTGTAAGACGATTGTTAATGTGTATGGGAAAGAATATTTGCGTGAACCAACGGCTGGTGATGTTGAATTGTTGCTTAACCAAAACAAAGACCGGGGATTTCCAGGGATGCTGGGTAGTCTAGATTGCATGCATTGGAGATGGGATAAATGTCCGTCGGCGGAATCCGGGGCTTACACCGCGTATAAAGGGAGCGAAAGTATCGTGTTGGAGGCAGTGGTGTCGTATGATCTATGGTTTTGGCATGCATTTTTTGGTATGCCCGGCTCTAACAACGATATTAATGTTATGAACCGTTCATATGTTTTTCGAAGTCTTGTAACAGGAAAAGCACCACCAGTGAACTACACGGTAAACGGACATTCATATGATATGCCGTATTATCTAGGTGATGGCATCTACCCACAGATTCCTACTATTATAATGGCCATTAAACATCCGGTCGGTAGGAAAAAGGAAATATTTTCATCGATGCAAGAGGGTGCAAGAAAATATGTAGAACGGGGGTTTGGTGTACTTCAACAACAATTTGGAATCATCAAACAACCTGCAAGAATGTGGAATCCAGATGTGCTTGCCTATATCATGAAAACCTGTATAATCTTACATAATATGATAGTCGAGGATGAGCGTCTACCCGGTGACTGGCCACATGTTTATGAACAACGAAGTAACCCAAAGACCTAAGTTAATATTGTGAGAGGAAATAGTGACGAGTTTTCCCAAATTAGAGCTCAGCAACGCCGACTGGCAATGCATAACAAAGATGCGCATATTCGTTTGCGTGATGACCTGATTGAACATATATGGTCAGAATATGGGAATTAAAAACTTTTGTTTGCATTTTCTTTGTATCTTTCGCACATGTTGTCAAATTTATAGCAAACCAGCAACAACTACTTTGGATAATAAAGTTACAACAATTCCACTTTATTGAAGGCATCAACAATTATTCTACTTGTTAATCACTAAATAGGAGAAATAATATTTGTTTCAACTATTCCGTCGTTTTAAGATTGGTTTCTTCATTGCGAACTATATCCGCCCCTACGAAGTTGGAAGTACTCTTGTTGGACAAGTATCCAATTTTGAAAGATCCATCATAATGATGCGAAATTCGTCATCTTCAACTTGCTTGGCAATTTTGGCCGCATGTTCACTTTGTTTTGCCGCAAACTCACGCTCTTTGTTCCATCTTGAATCTTGATTGTGCTTGGTAATGAGTATTGAAATTTTGTTGTTCCTTAATAATTATTCCCATCAATTCCTCTTGGGTACTGGATTTTTCTCTCCTGCGTTTTCTTCAATCGTCTTGCTGCTTTTTTTCCCAACTGACGGAGATATGTGTTCTCTATGTCTCCCCTATCGTGTTGTTACTGGTCTCGGCTTGAATTGTTGATTGCTGTCCTTCCTCATCTACCTCGTAATTCTCATAACTGTCCAAATCGTGCGTCGTATCGAATACGAAAGTCGATCGACGATTAAATTTTATATTCTCTATGACAATTGGGTAGCAGTCTTCGTGCTTAAATTTTTTCCCGTCATTGCATTCCTTGAACCGCTTGTTTATTTCTTCGAGCTGTTAATTTTTTAAATAACACTTAAGTTTAGGGTACAATTAAATATTAGAAAATAATTATTCGAAAAATCAAGAATACTTACCTTCATTTCGGGACCCCAACCAAAGATGATATTCACCTTCTACTTCGCCTCTTTGCCGAAAACAACGCCACATCTTTACTTATTCCCCGGTAACGTTTTTGCCAAGAACTCCAAGTCCGCTCCGGAGCATTAGGTAAATGAACTTCAATATCATCCTTGATACGAGTCCACAACGCTTCCTCTGATTGATCAGTTCCAACACCCGGATCTTGAGATATTGATAAATGAATTTTACACATAGTTACGTCTTCGATTGTCGTAAAATTTGGACCTCGTATTGCTCGTGATGGTCGTGGTGGTCGT
Organism: Papaver armeniacum; assembly: GCA_023531295.1. Taxonomy (NCBI): domain Eukaryota; kingdom Viridiplantae; phylum Streptophyta; class Magnoliopsida; order Ranunculales; family Papaveraceae; genus Papaver; species Papaver armeniacum. Next base: position 355,814 of record JAJJWW010005081.1, read on the forward strand.
GGTGCCATTGTAAGCGAATCGGTGAAAAATTTCTAAATAATTTGGAAGATGAAATAATACTGTTTTTCTTGTTCTTCAGATAGTCTATTTTGAAGTAGTACTTGTGGGGAAATGTTGAATGAATTCTTCCCTATATATAATGTTTCAAATTTTCAAAAATATCTTCCAACGTTCAAAAATATCCAACGTTCGGTTCTTCAACGTTCGAAAAATTCAAAAAATTCAAAAAATTCAAACGGGCAAAAACTGAAACCATAAAAATTAAAACCATGAAAATGGATAATATGGGGCGGAGGTAATACGTTCGCCTGTCATCAGGCGTAAGGTTTATGAACGCCTGAATGGGGCGTAAACTTTACGCACTTTGATCGATGCCGTGCGAACACTATATAACCGCTTTGAATGGGGCGTATGTTATATCACCGCCTGAATGGGGCGTACGTTATATGACCGCTTGTTGTCAAGCGGTAACTTTAGCTACGCCCGATGGGGCGTACGTTATATCACCGCGCCGTTGGGACGAACACTATATAACCTCCTCTCAGTGGGACGAACACTATAACACCGCCCGTTGTCAAGCGTACACTATATAACCGCCCGTTGAGAAACGGAGATTATATCACCGCTCGATTATAAATGGGTATAGTCTTTGGTCCAGACCAAATATACTCTGGAATTACTGTTCTACTCTGGTATTTGATCGATGGTACCTTCCACTACGCCAGGTTCCGAGACCAAAAAAATGGGTTTACTCGCCCACTGCAGTTGCTCTTAGAGTCCTAAAATGAGTTTTGCGTCTTTTGAGTTTGACTGCTTGATGTCAAAAGAAAAAAACACATGTATGGGAACACTTATTTTCCACTCAACCTAGGTCAGGTTCCAAAGAATTGTAGTAGGGTGGTGGTGAACTTACCTAGAAAATTAAAATCCAACGACATTAGTTTACGATCCTTTTTTTTTTTTTTTTCGAAAACAAATAAACTTCAGTATATTGATAGATTTGAGCCGATGATCCTCGGAAAGGCCTTTCGGTAAGTCATTACAAATTCGTTCCAGTTCTGAGTACTTAAATAAGTAAGAAGAGCCCATAAATTATAGTCTACCCAGTTATGACTAATCATAAATTTATTACAAAAAGTTGCTAGTTTGTCAGCCCAAAAAACACCTTCCGTCATAACTAAAGTAAAGTCTTGAGCTATAAAATTTATATCAAACTTGAGGTTATTTCCAAAGTCTTCACTGATTTTGTATCTCTGCTTACGTGCTTTTGCGTACATTCCTATCAGCAACAGCAAGGTTGGCTCCGAATCACTCGTAAAGGAAATTTTGTGGCCGCTCCACTGAGTTGCCCATTGGAAAGCAGCTTCAGCCCCCGCTCGTTCTAGATCTTCTCTGTTTGTGCAAACATCATAGGTTCCCCTGGCTTCTCTAACTGCACCTGTATAATCATTCAGAGTTAGCCCAATTCCCATTTTTGCTGTACTATCCAACATACTCAGAGCAATATTTATTGTAATGGCCATATTTATTTTTTTCCCTACAGGTTCATTCGGTATAGCCCAACTTCTAAGATTAGTACTAATCTGTAGAGTTTCATCTAGTTTTGGGTTGTAATATAGATCATTCATTATATTATGGTCTGGTTTGTTTATAGTGTTGTAGCTGTTAATAAATTGAATTATGTTGTTAGATATTTCTGCACTATTTTGTCTTTCCTGTTTAAAGACCACTTTGCACCTAGCTTTCCATAAAAACCAAATTATTGTGCTACACAGAACATGCCAATCCATATCATCCTGTCCTCTTTGAGGATTAGCAAAACAGTCTGTTAGCCATTCATGAAAAGAAACAGTTCCATTTCTAATGTAATCCATATCAAAATTAAGATGCATCCATACCTGAGTGGCGAAATTACAATGTAAGAACAGGTGTGTCAGAGTTTCTTGACTCTCATTGCACATTTTACAGGTTGTTTCTATATCAGGGAGAACAGCTGCAATTCGCATACTATTGGGCAGAATTGAATTCGCTGCTTTCCAAATAAAATTCTTAATAGCAAGGCTTGTCTCCATTGACCATATCAGGTTCCATTTTTTATCAACATTATCACCAGAATTTAAGCGATTATAAAGAGATTTAACTGAAAACATACCTTTCTCATTTAAAGTCCATCTTGGAGTATCCATTTTCTCCTCCACCGGTATTATTATTTTCATAACTTTTCCTATTGTTTGATTGTCAAAACACCTAGCTAATTTTTCAAGGTCCCAGCTTTTGTGTTCAGTCATTAGGTCTCCTACCTTTTTTAGATCGTCATTGTGTGCCTAGTTAGCAATTCGGGGTACGGGTAGTAGTTCGGGACGGCATACGTGCGAGAATTATACTGATTCTGATAGGTCGGATTCGGTCAAAAATCCGGTCAACGGTTCGTTGTTCGGATAATAGTTCGGAACGGCATACGTACGTGCATATTCGTTTTATAAATGTGAGTTCGACACTTAAAATTCGGCTTACATATATGATAAATTGATAAGTATTATGACCTTATTACGAGACTAATTTTATTTGTATATGATTTATAAGATGGAAAAAACATTTTAGCGTGATTCTTTACCATGAAGTAAACAATTTAATCGCATAAATGTATTATAAAACGAGTTTATAGACTGTTAAACAAAAAATTGACACATAAAATACTGGTTAAACAACTACCAATAGAAAATTTTAATTGAATAATTGTATTTAAATATAAAGTATATACAAAATCAAACAAAAATCAATCAACAGAACTCTGGTCAGAGAATTACCTATGGGAGAGCGAGGTTGGGCGCGACTAGGTTCGAAGTTCTAGTTCGGAAATATCATTCGGATTCGGTTAGTTCGGATACGTTCGCGAATCATTCGTGAGGTCCATATAATCCGGGAACTAGGTTCGGAGTTCAAATAGTTCGGAAATATTATTCGGATTCGGTCAGTTCGGATACGTTCGGGAATCATTCGGGAATGATTCGGAGAATTACTAACTAGGATTGTGTGTATTAGGTCTTTGCATAGGAACTGTTGTGTCTGGGATCCAAAGATCATCCCAGATATCAATGGATCCAACGACATTAGTTTACGATCCTTGGTCATATGGATCGACCAATCCCAGACAATCTCTTGGTATCTAAGAGAAAACACAACAAAAACGAGCAGGAAAACTGTTATTCACTCTGGTCCGTTCATTCTCAAAGTTTGAGAAAATCCAACGGTAAATATACTCAATCCGCGTCTAACTAAAAGAACCAATCAGAGAATATCCAAAACGCCAATATTATATAAAGGTCATATTTTGATTTGAGTTTTGAATCTAAAAGATTGAAAAATTGAACAGGAGAGATGAGTGATATAATTAGGTCAAATTCCTCTTCTTCATCTCCATCAATTAGTTATGGTGAGAGAACAATTATCAAAGAAAATTCTCATGGTGGTGTATCTGTCGTGGAAGAGAAATTTTCAGATTCAGAGACGAATAAGGTTGGTTTTGGGGCCGGAATTAAGAATTCAACAGCCTCTGCAGTCAAATCTTTTGGTACCAATTTTTGTGAGTCGAGCAATTCACTTGTAGGAAGGAAGTGGGACGAAACCAATTCACTTGTAGGAAGGAAGTGGGACGAAACCAATTCTATTATCAAGAATGAGGGAATCCCTGTTTTAAAGGTTGGTGTTGGTTTTATGGGAGCAATTGCAGCAACCTACATGATTAGTACTGTAGTTAATCATGTGAAGGGTGGTAAGTAATATGTTAGGGTTTGATGTTAGCATCTTGTTATGAAAAAAAAAAGAAATTGGAAATAGCTAGGGTTTGTAGGTTTTGGGGTTAAGACTAAGAGTGATTTTGTGAGTAAGTAATATGTATGGGAACAAACGAAAAGACAAATTAGTATGAAATGAAAGTTAGTGTATAATATCATGTGTTTGAATTTTCTCTTATTTGGTTGTCAATTTGAATTTTGTTTCAATATCAGATTCTGTTTTGTGTTTAGTAAAACCATGCTCATGCTCATCTTGAATTGTATTCATGAAGAACCTGTTGTTTCTGCTTGTGTTAAAGTTGGTTGTAATTACTGGAGTACATGTCAATTTGAAAAGAGTTTAGGAGATTTTTCAGAATCCACTTGTAAAAAATACAGAACATTTGGTTATAACACAATTTTGGTAATAGCTGTTGTAGGGAGAAGATAAATTCAGAATCCACCTGACTGCATTTACCAGTGCAGTTGAGGTTCGAGGACCCAGACAGCTAGCATATGTCTATACTACTGTCTTTGGTTTGATATAAATTCACATTCATGTTAGAGCTAGCCCTGGAAATCGGGTGTTTGAAATGACGTTAGTACGAGAATACAGTAACTGCCATGCTCGATTTTTGTTTAACTTGATAATGTGATATTGTGGACTTCGGTTCGGAATCTATGTCAATATTAATATTATTCCTGTCCTTCTCTGCAATCATTGTAGACCATTCGGGAGCACTTAAAACCCCAAGTGCTTCGCTGGCTCGTGTGCGCCTATGATGTTAATGATGCCCGCATACAGGAAGAAGTTTTACGAAGAACTGCGGCCCTCATGAAGTAGCTTGATGTTCAGGTGCACCTTGCCATCACTAATAAAATTTTTTTTATAATTTTGGTCCTGGATCTATTAAGTTCTAATTCATCATATATTCTCACTGGTGTTGTATTTGTTATATCTGATTTTCAAAACACTTCTACTAAACATTTATGCTTTGAAACATAAAAAGAACTTGATCAGTTTGATTGATGACCCTCTCGTAATTTGTCACTCAAGAGATGCTTGATGCTTTTCCATTGAAGTGAACTGTATTTTCGATTTTGTTTCTTAATTCTCCGGTCACATTCCCTTTGTTATCAATCTCAAACGTTTAACTAATTTGGTGCAGTTGGGGAAACAAGCAGCTTTGTTACTAGTATATTTATGCTCTAGTTCATTAACTTCTGCATGCTTACTTCGTAGCAACTAGCATGCAGACACCATTTAGCGTCATGTTACATTTTGGCACATTATAGCGAAATAAGAAAAATAACTTGTTTTTATTTTGCAAGCCCGAAAGATAAGTACTAAAAATGCAATCCATTTGTATATGTAGTTAGTTTGTTTTGTGAATGACATGCATTTTGAAAGAATCGTGGACTGGCCAGTCGGCCTCAATAGACTGTCTTCATCTGTAAAAATGCTGCTCTAAGAAATTAAAAAAAAATCAGTAACTTCAGGTTTCCTTCTGATGATATAACCATTTTCAGGTAAGACTTAATCCCCTGGGAGAATTGGTGTGCACCACGAACATACATGCAACATTGGAGATTTTGCAGACGGTCCAAGAGTGGACAGTTGTGGATCATTCAGCTCCCACCCTCATGTGTACTTTGGGAGTTGTAGACTCGATTCTCAAGCAGGTACTCTCTCTAATTTCTACTTTTATGCTTTTCTTAAATGTGAGGAACTCCTCGTTTTGCATTGCGGATCTTTAAAATGCTTTTTTCTTGTTAAAAAGTTGAAGAAAGTAAAATGCTTTTCCTTTTTCTACTACAATTAAAAAGGTTGAGGAAAATCGGACTTTATAATCACGATTTTTTTTTTCTTCTGATAAATTTGCCTTGTTTAGCATGGCGTGAATTTGCTGCCGACCATGCCTTTCCACTACGTTTGCCACTTCGCAATGCGCAACAATTGAATGGTCAGCAGTTCGCTAAATACATGCTTTTTGTGAAAGATATCCCCCAGGTTCATGTAAGAAGTTAACTTCATATCTCTTTTCTTTCCTGTATGGGTTTCTCTCTCACTTAATTCAATATGGCCAATGCATCTGAGTTGGAGAAAATGTCCGCTTTTTTCCACCCTTCAATTTCGCAGGAAAATGGAAGAAAAGCGAGGTGTTTCTGTGACTGTGACTGATTCTGGAACTCCAGAAATTGGGGTAACACCTGTACTAAATGAGACTCCGTCTCAACCATCTGTGACAACAAGCCGACCTGTTTCTTCTGCGGCACAGCAGACCAGCATGGAATGGAGATTGGAGTTCCATAACAGAAGGACCTCAATATCCCGCTAGTCATCTGAAACTAGCCTACCTTGCGCGCAGAAAATGCTGATACAAGAGAAAATCTTAGAGTGTCCGACTGGTCTCCCCCAACAAGCAAAATTTGTAAGACAAAATTAGGCCCACTTGATTATCAGCATTTTAGTGCAGGTGGTTTCATTACGCCACTAGATTGTGTGGAAGACGAGAAGACTTTCATGGCTTCCCCCTAAAAACATTTCAATTTTCTATTTGAGTATTTGTAGATAATCTCCTGGTTAAGGTTTTATGAGGGGGTGGTTTTGGAGTTATATATGTGAAGAATTTTTGTTTTCATTTTTGCAACACTAGATGACTAACCTCTGTAGAGGATCGACAAATTGAGTTCAATTCCAATATTTACCACTAAAATACTATGGCATATGCCATAAGGGTTTGTCAGAGTCCTAAAATCTACCAAATCAGCTTCCAAAGAATCTACCATCGGACTACTGTGTGTTTGGATGGTGATGGAGATTTTCTTTCAAAAGATGCAATGCCTTCAAAATTAGGTAACGGATTGGTCCTTGGGACTTTGGTTCTGCGTTTGAGTACTCGGTAAAAGTTCCCTCAACAAAGGCAATGTGAATAAATTATCTTTAAAACAGCCTTAACGACCCCAACTACCAAAGTTTACAACCCTGGTACAATTTATTATTTTCCAATATAGGGATGCGTGTTGGCATGGTAGATGAAGCTTTTATACAAGTAAAAGCTAAAACAAGAAGGTAAAAATTTGATTCCAAGGTACAGGCTCTTAGTTTCCAACTGCTGGAACTAGATTAAGCCAAAGTACCCAATAAATCCTCTGAATTCAGTCTTTTGATTCGTGAAGAAAAGAAAACACCAGAAGGTTTACCATCTCACCACCCAAAACACTTGCTTTCGTTGATTGCTGATAGATCTCATTTGTCTGAAATATTTGATGAGAAAGTCTCTGAACAAATTCAGCCATCTTTTCCTTTTAAGAGCAATGAACCTCTTCATGGGTACCTTTAATCTGCTGAAATCACTGTTGCTGTTGGGATCCATGATCCAGTATACAACTCTGCTAATCAAGATGCCTGCTCCACAATTACTGACATGAGAGGACCCAGAAAACATTCTATCTGAAATTAGTGATAACAAAATTAAAACCTGAGGTCAACAATGTTGCATCCCTCCAACACATTCTTTCTTGTTGCAGAAGGGCACAAGCATTAACAGTTCAGTGCCATCCTTCAGAATCCTCAGAAAGTCTCCATGGTTATGAGGGAGGATCTATTAGTACTTTGAACAATTCGAGTCGAGGGGGTTCTGAAGTTCACAATGATGACAAGTCCCCGACTCTTGAAGCTTCTTTTGGATCATCCTTCATGGGGGGAGCTTCGGTCGCCACAAGCTCCGATTTCTGCACAAAGAGGTCCTATTGGTGGTCCCTCATGAGTTTCCATTTCCAGCGGCGGACGCTGGTTTTGTTCCATCTGATATCAATCTATATGGATCCAACAAATCACCTTTGAAGATGATCTTCCAAGATACAACCTCATGCCCCAAACCAAATTCAACTTGAGCCCCGTTTGTTAGGGTTTGTTTGATGTTCAGAGAAATGAAACAGGGCTCAATCTTGTTGGTCTTGGGGGTTTCAAAAGAACAACTGACAAGACCGGTGGGATCAGCTGCCCGAAGAGGACAGCTTGCTCACCGCGGGTGATGTGTCACTTGATGCAGTTAATAAACTAGCAGCTCTAAATGCCGCCTTTAAAGATGAAAGGTCTATCATACTTGCCCTGGTGATCCACCACCTCACCAGACGGGGTAATAAGCCTATCAGAGCCTTGGGTAGTCCTGTAGTTATTTGATCCTCGTCAACAAACCAATGTCTGAGAAAGAGAGTGGAGCCAGAGGAAGATATGATTCGTTTTCCTAGAAAAATAAAAAGAGAAATTATAAAATAGAAGAACAAAAATAAACGAGTTCATATTATAGAAAAAAGACCTTAATTCATTTCACCACAAACACGCAGGGTTTCAAGGATGGGACTAATCCACCTTCCATCATAAAAGTCAAATCAGAGACCAAGAGCAGTATGGAAAATCGTGTTCAAATAATCCCTGTTAGCGTGACCATTTAACACATACAGACATGTATTGATAATTGATCAACATGAAAACAAATGAACTAGCAGGACACAATTTCACTTTAGCACATTTAGTTATGTTCGGACATTTCTTATTGACTATTCTACTTTACAGTTTCAATAGAAAAAAACCAGGTGCTCCTATCATGGTATTCAGTTATATCCACATAACAGTTAACATGGAAGAAGAGTGGGAAAAGAGTCGATAAATAGGAGGCTTGTTGCCTTGTACTGAATAAAGTAGAAAACACCCTGAGCACAAAAATCATGACTCAGGATAGAACTAAAACCGTACAAGATGTACTAGATAGATCTTCAGATGATGGGTTAAAAATAATGAAACGAGTTCGTCGGTGTGCTCTCAAAACAACCAAACAAGGGAACTGAGTGGGACATATTTTTAACTAATACCCTTTCCAGATCCCAAAACCTTCACCAGAACAATTCATATCATTAACTTTGTTTTTTCTTACTAACACCAACTACCTATTTTCTTAAAATGTACTCCACACAGAAATAGTCATTACTTATTGGTGAACTACAGAAATTTCGATGTGGACAGTTGCTATGTGGCTTTAAAAATATATGAAGTCTTTTAGAAAAAGCCACCAAGTGCTAAACTTAGTTAGTTGTGTCACAACGCAATTGGCATTCGATCTGATATCCAGAATCGGCACATTGAATATTAGCAGTAGATAAAGTTTTGAACATCAACCACCCGATCTGATATCCAGAATTATGTCCATGACGACCCCTCAGTTTATCATTCTCATGAACATCAACCATTCGATAATCTCACTGCAGGCTGAACTATATAAGAAACGGACAACTCGACATTCTTTCAAAAGACAAAAATTATTCATCTCATAAAGTGACAGGAAGAAGTCTGCTCAAGCACTGTAGTAACTAACCTTGCTGCAGATGCTTTGGTATTGAACTGAGAAGCACTTAGTCGACTAGTAACAGTTTCTGCTTCCATATCACTATCATCCTCAGAATCTTCTCCAAAATCTGAAAATATCTTGGTATGATTCCATCTGCTTAACCTGAAAAGCACCCAATTGTTAAACATAAGATCGAGAAACCAATAAAAAAGCACCATATCTTCGGTTCATCAATATTGCAAACAAAAAGACAAAACTGTGATTAGTTCGCACAACAAGATAGGAGTCCAGATTACCTTGATTTGGTTGCTTTTGAGCGAAGAGATTTAATTTCCACGGAGGGAGCATCATCTTTCCGATCATTGAGCTGTGTTTAATAACCACGAATATTGATCAGAAAGACAGCTTTAACAACTAACTAAAAAAAAAAAAGGAAGCATCACTCATTACTACCTTTTATCTATTTTTAAGCAGTTTGATGAGTTCTTCAGGCATAAGTGCTTTAACAGCATCAAGACCACATTTGTTAACAAGCATTTCAAGAAGAAGCTTGAACTGCAAAACCAGAATGAGCACCATGCAAGTTCAAGATATAAATTAGCTAACAAAATTGACCCTCAAAGGATCCAGAAGAAAAGGAAAAGAAAGGACAAACAAAAATAAATTAACTTGGATACAAGCCTTCGCTTTAAAATGCTTCTTAGAGTCATCCTGCCATCTCAACAGCCCTTCAACCACACTTCTCAAGTGTGTTTGCAACCACTCAGCTGGTGATCTGGCCACCAAAACCTTAAGTAGACCTAAATTAGCCTACAAAAGTAAACTCACAAAAGTTAGATACAATAGAAGAACGAATAAAACGAGTTCATATTATAGAAAAAAGACCTTAATTCATTTCACCACAAACACGCAGGGTTTCAAGGATGGGACTAATCCACCTTCCATAATATAAGTCAAAAGAAAGAAGCAATTCAGAGAACAAGAGCAGTATAGAAAATCGTGTTCAAATAATCCCTGTTAGCGTGACCATTTAACACATACAGACATGTATATACATATACATATATATATATAAACCCATAGACACATGACTACCCTTCAAGTTCAAGGCCAGGATTTGTTCTGTACTACACAATCTTTCAAGCTTAACTTTTAGTAGGCAACAGGACTGCCCCCCACCATCAGCTTCAGATATAAGACAAGTTTTGTTTCACTAGGAGAATTTGAATAGTAAATATATGAAACTAGAGCAAAGCAAAAGATCCCGATAAAAAGGGACCTACAGTTATTTCTGACACCAACATATTTAAATATATAAGTAATGGGAAATTGGGTCGAGAGCGGTGAAAACAATAGGTTGTGGTAAGAATATGAAACTAATTGATCATTGATCAACACGAAAACAAATGAACTGCAGGACAAAATTTCACTTTAGCACATTCAGTTATGTTTGGACATTTCTTATTGACTATTCCACTCTTCAGCTTCAATAGAAAATAACCAGGTCCTCCTATCATGGTACGGTACAGTTAACAATTAACATGGAAGAAGAATGGGAAAAGATTCGATAAAAAGGTGGCTTGCCTTGTATTGAATAAAGTAGAAAACACCCCGAACACAAAAATGATGACTCAAGATAGACTAAAACCAAGATGGGATCATATTGCCTGTTGCCTAAATGCTAAATCACTATTGAGAGCAGACTTGTATAAGATCTACTAGAGAGATCTCTAGATGACAGGTTAAAATAATGAAACGAGTTCATAGGTCTTAAGTTAAATAGTATAAGATTTCAACTCTCAAAACAACCAAACAAGGGAACTGAGTGGGACATATTCTTCAGAACATTCCCCAGAACATTTCATCTCATAAACTTTGTTTTTTCTTACAAACACCAAATACCTACTTTCTTTAAAAAAAAAAATTTAAAGCGCATGATCAATGAACCACGCAGAAATAGTTACTGGTAAACTACAGAAATTCAGATGTGGACAGTTGCTGTGTAGCTTTAAAAATATATCAAGTCTTTCAGGAAAAGCCTCCCAAAGCTAAACTTAGTAGTGTCAGAACGCAATCGGCATTCGATCTTTATATCCAGAATCGGCACGTTGTAAATTAGCAGTAGATACATATAAAGTTTTGAACATCAACCACCCTATCTGATATCCAGAATTATGTCAGGACGACCTAGAGCCTCAGTTTAACATTCTCATGAACATCAACCATTCGATAATTTCACTGCAGGCAGAACTATATAAGAAACCGACAACTCGACATTCTATTAAAAGACTAAAATTATTCATCTCATTAAGTAACAGGACGAAGTCTGCTCAAGCACTGTAGTAACTGACCTTGCTGCAGATGCTTTGATATTGAACTGAGAAGCACTTCATCGACTAGTAACAGTTTCTGCTTCCATATCACCTATCATCCTCAGAATCTTCTCCAAATTCTGAAAATACCTTGGTATGATTCCATCTGCTTAACTTGAAAAGCACCCAATTGTTAAACATAAGATCGAGAAACCAATCAATAAGTACCATATCTTCGGTTCATCAATATTGCAAACAAAAAGACAAAACTGTTGATTAGTTCGTACAATAAGATAGGAGTCCAGATTACCTTGATGTGGTTGCTTTTGAGCGAAGAGATTTATTTTCCATGGAGGCAGCTTCATCTTTCCGATCATTGAGCTGTGTTTAATAACCACAAATATTGATCAGAAAGACAGCCGTAACAACTAATTAAAAAAAAAAGGAAGCATAACTCATCTCAACCTTTTTTCTATTTTTAAGCAGTTTGATGTGTTCTTCAGGCATAAGTGCTTTAACAGCATCAAGACCACATTTGTTAACAAGCATTTCAAGAAGAAGCTTGACCTGCAAAACCAGAATGAGCACCATGCAAGTTCAAGATATAAACTAGCTAACAAAATTGACCCTCAAAGGATTCAGAAGAAAAGGAAAAGAAAGGACAAACAAAAATAAATTAACTTGGATACAAACCTTCGCTTTAAAATGCTTCTTAGAGTCATCCTGCCATCTCAACAGCCCATCAACCACACTTCTCAAGTGTGTTTGCAACCACTCAGCTGGTGATCTGGCCACCAAAACCTTCAGTAGACCTAAATTAACCTACAAAAGTAAACTCACAAAAGTTAGATACAGTGGCAAAATACAGTGGCAAAGTAGGTAACAAAACAATGATTCACTTTCTAATTTGATTTTTCTGGAGATTATTTTCAGTAACTGATCAAAGCCTTACTTGACACAATGATACCCCGGCGCAAGAGAGGGAACCAACCTTAATAATTTCTCTAATCTTTCTATGCAACAAAGAAAACGAAGATGGAAGCACATTACAAGTTGATGAAACAAGATCTGAGAACTCAAAGGCCAACCGAGCCAACCCTTCAACTGTGGCACTGATCATCTGAGGTGTTTCACCAGCCAGGTCAACGGCTACCTGAGATCATTACGAATGAGATAAATTACACAGCTCCCAGCCTGTATCAATCATGGTTTGCAGGATATGCAGGTGTCCAACACAAATGTTCTCCTGTTCTGGCAAGTTTGGGGTCAGCCGGGAATCCTACACTCCTAACTTGGGATGATCGGTTATGGATAATCTGCCTAACAATATTGATTTTGCAAACATTTGCTCCGGCTAGGATGTGAACAGGCCACATACCTCAAAATCTCAAATACGTGTCCCTACTCCTCTACTTGACACGGCAAGCAGCTTATAAAATCATAATTGCTTTTAAAATGTCATATGTGGCCAATTCACATACTAGCAAGAGCGGCAAACCTTGATATCTATGGGGATCCTCATATAATGAAAAAAGTAAGAAATATAATAAATAGGACAACAATTACTTTTTATGAGATCTTACCATGTTAAATAGTTGTTGCAAATTCTTTGTTGCCACCTTGGTCTTCATCACCACATGCATGACCAATTTGCACTAATATTTCATAGGCCATATTCCTTATCTTCTTGTTTGACTGCAAAAGAATTCCTCAACTAACTTACATTTGCTTATCAACTCTACTACAGTTGATACAAACAAACAAATTGTATACGCGCAAGAAAGTAAAAAAGGAAGATTGTATAATTCAAAATTTTGCAAGGATAGCTATTAGGTTACCTCCTTCACCGCTAGTATAATTGCAGTTAAGAAGGAACTCATAATGTCACTTCTCCTTTGCTCTGAAGCATTATGCAATCCCAGGCACACAATCAATGATGCGTTACCAATGGCTTAACTAGGCTTTTAGGCATATGATATTTATTCCCTATTGATTGACAGAATAAACAATTCTATGCAAATAATATAGATCATAGGTACCTTGGAAATGTGGACAATAAGAAAATAAAGGCATTGAAGCCTGTGACATTTTGCTGAAAAGTGACACAAAGGCAACACTTCAAGCAGTAGCTGAAGTAGGTCATCAATATTTTCTGAGAGGAATTCATCACTATGCTGCAATATAAGTTGATCAAGGATGTCAGTTGAAAGAAATGAAACGTGGAACATAATCAAGCAGAAGTCTGATAAGGCCAAGAGTTGCAGAATCGCTAACAACCTTCAGAATAATGGAGAGTATTTTGGACGCCTTCTTCTGAAGCAAACCTCCACTATCCTGCAAGTCGAGAATCATAATCATGGTAACCACAACAACAGGTAACCCCATTGAGAATAGAGGTATGAGGACAACAAGTCAGAACATTGACGAACCTCTAATGCTGGACATACTGATGTATTTAGCAACTTAACTGCTTCCGGATCCAAACCAGGAAGATGTGATGCAGCCAAACCCAATAGTTGTGCTCTGCCAACGGAAGAGAAAGTCAGGAAATCGTCTTCTGCCTCACAACTGTAACAGACGGCTTTACAAAATTAAACAACAGACTTTGGTATTATAGCAAGAATGCAACCACCTTGCAGCCTTTGGTGAGAGTTCATTCACAGACTCAACCTCCATGGAACTGGATTTCTTAGATTTTTCTGATTCGAGAGCCTCGCGCAGGTTGATGTCTAGATGGCACAAAACCAAATTCAACATGACTGAGAATGAAGCCAGCGTCCAAGATCCAACCCCACGCAGCAAACCAAGTTCAACATGACTGAGAAACCGTCTGTCAGGATTTGATGTTCAGAGAAAGGGAACACAGTTCGATCTTATTGGGGTTGGGGGTTCCAAAAGCAGAACTGACAGGACTGCTGGGATTCAGCTGCCTGAAGAGGACTGGATATAGTTTATAAACTAACAGCTGTAAATGCTGCCTTGAAGGTAAATGCTGCCTTGAAGATTCAAAGGTCCATGGGACGAGCAACCACATCATCAATTTCCTATGAATGTTCTTCACTAACAAGCTCCTGGTATGGTTTGATCCACCTTCCCAAATCATTTTACAGCAACCGCAACCAGGCCATTTCCCATCACCTCAGGGAGGTGCACCTCTGCCACCTCATCTGATGAATAAATAACATGGCTAGACATATTCCCGAGGTGGACCTGTCACAGGGATTTCAATTTCATCGCCAACAAATCCATAGCGGCTATGATATTTCTGTGCCAGCTCTTGGTGTTGGTGGAAGCAATCATCCAGAAGCATTTGGGGCTGATGGAAATGGAGCTGAGAGCAAATGCCAAACAGATGCATCCTCTAGATGTTCCAGGGCTTTATGGTGATGTTGACATGCGTATGAGAGAAAGAGAGAGTGGATCCAGAAAGCTTGATTCATCTACCAGAAAAGAAAAAAATAGAGAGATTATACAACAGCAACAAGAACAAAAAAAACAAAAAAGAATCAAGAACAGAAATAAACGAGTTCACATATAGAAAAAAGGCTTTACTTACTTCCACCCTCCATAACAGAAATAGAAAGTCAAAAGAAGCAACTAGGAGGCCAAGAGCAGTATGGAAAATCGTGATCAAATAATCCCTGCTTAAATGACTATTTAACATATATGTATATACATCCCTTAGATACATGACTACACTTCCAGCCCAGGATTTGTTCTGTAGGAGACAATCTTCCAGCTTAGCTGAAGAAAGAACTAAATCCATGAAGGGTTACTATCCCCTGCTGCCTAAATCACTATTTAGAGCACACTTGTACAAGATGTAGTAGACATATCTTCAGATAATTGTTAAAAATAATGAAACTATTTCATAATTGTCAAATAGCATAGACTTCAATTCTCGAAAAAACCAAACAAGGAAACTTTTGATCGGTAATGTCGAAGCTATACGTGGAGAGTAGAGCCTTGAGTAAGAGAGAGTCCCATCTGAGAGGGACATATCCTTCACTAATACCCTTTCCAGAACTCCAAACCTTCACCAGAAGGTCCAGAACAATTCATTGAATCAACTCTCTCTTTCCTAACTAACACCAACTACCTTCTTTCTTTAATTTTTTTTTTTTTGAAGCGATCGATGAACCACACAGAAATAGTTACTAGTAAACTACACAAATTTGGATGTGGACAGTTACTATGTGGATTTAAATATACGAAGTCCTTTAAGAAAAGCCTCCCGATGCTAAACTAAGTTAGTTGTGCCAGAACGCAATTGGCACTCGATCTGTTATCCAGAATTGAGCTATCAGAAATCCAGCAGTTAGCAACACAAACATAGAAGGATATTTTTGTACTAAATCATGCTGTAATCCACTAATCCCACATAAAACATACATTATAAAACATCTCAGGAGTGGTGCCATCCTTTCATTCGTACAAGCAAGTGTGCAATTGTAGTGTTGCATTCGCTTTTGTACCCAGCATGTGAAACGGGTTCTTGTGAACCATATTTATCATTTTACAGCTAATATAATATGAGCGAAAAAGCTAAAAGGTTATCTACTTCATATGTACAAAGAGGAATGTAAATAAAGCAGAGTCTGTATAATCTACCTGCAAATTCTACTTCATTCAGTGCCTTAACCAAATACTGCATCTCCTCCCGCCATTACTCCCATTGATTTACTGCCTTTCAGTTCGAAGTTACCTACCGCAGGAGCATGTTTTAATGTCAATCATCTTCTTCTTCTTCTATTTTTATCAGAAAAGAAATAGTAGAAGTACGACCGGTATTGAGAAGGCAAGAGGTACTGCTGCTCTACTCCTGTTTATCTGTTATTTGTGACTCTATTATCCTTTTCTGCAATAGAAAGAACCAAGCTCGTCTATCTAAGGATTGTTTACCACTTTTAACGACCATCCTATAGAAACAGGATACAGCATCCCACCAACTAACAAACTCTAGTTTATAAATAATACCAGCTGAGCAGGATGTAAGTTGTTCTCTTGATCCCCCAGCAGGTGACAATCAATAAGAATAAAGAAAAGATAATGTGACTAGAAAAATCATTAGAGCCTCCAATTTTCGCCAGCCTTAACTGCTTGATCACCTAGCTCTTTCTGAAGCAACTGGTTATATTTTGCACGCCGTTCACCCTGGCTAGGTGATCTGACTGGTTGACAGGCCCACAGCTAAACCAGCTTCGAAGGAATCTTGAGTCTCTCCACATATATGGGTAGTGACTACTCTGGCATTCTTAGCTAGCTTCACAGCTTCGATGGCTTCTGCAACAGTCCCAATCTGATTCACCTTTAAGACGAGCACGTTGCAAGTGATTTTATCTATTGCTTTCTCAGCACATTTCGGGTTTGACATCAACAAGTCATCTCCAAGAATCCAACAACCTGGCAAATCCCTAGGCTTGTAAGTGACTCTGTATGTTTCCAACCATCCTTGTCAAATCGATCCTTAATAGAAACAATTCAGTAAACCATACCGTCTCGGCCCTATCTTCAGCTGTTTTGGATATCTGCCCCGATTTATTGGGATATTTGTAGTCTAAATAAAACTTTGTACCTGTGAAAAATTAGTAGCCGCAACATCCATTGCTATCTTAGTTCTCTCACTGTAATCTGCTGATGATTCTGCTCTGTCAATTGTTCTTTTGACGAGACTCAAGCCTTCAGAGAAACTTGGCATATTTGAAGTAATCCACCCTCTTCATCAAAACTCTATTTCTTCCGTACTTACCGATAACAATAGCCTTTAGATGATGATAGGTCTTAAAGATGGTTTGCACTGCCTCCTCAGATGATTTTGCCCCAACAGGGAGTTCATTTGTGAGGGAAGGGACAGGAAAAACAATCAAAACAACTAGTATAGCACTTACGCCAAGTTCACCCTCTTTTTCAGTCTTGTCCAAGTCTAGATATGCCCAAGAGACCTTCTCATTAATATTTGTAACAGCTCTGCGAACACCTTCTTTTTCCAAGATATTCCGGATTGTCACCATCACGTCACTCATGACCCTCCTACATTCCAGAAGAAGTTCCTCTTGGAGCTGCAGCTCCAAACATCCCTTTATTTGTATAAAGATTGACTTCAATAAGAACCCCTCGGCTGCTCTAAACAAAATATTAATCAAACACAGAAAAATTAAGATGATACTAAACAATAGTCATTTACATTAAACTTTCATATATGTCATTTCAGTCATATTTACATCATAATCAGCAATTAAAACTTCTTAGTCATTCCAATAACAAAATTAAACCTAAACCCTAACTTTATATGAGCATTTAAAACTGCACCTGGCATGAAAATATGCCAAATATGAACAAAATACGAATCGCAGTGGCTGTTGCTAAGATTCCAAAAAGCTAAAAAAAGCTATAGCCAAATTTGGCCGGGCGCAGATGAAAACTGCACTTGGCATCAAGCGAAGTTTATAACCTCGCTTGACGCCAGGCGCAATTTTAATATGTGCCCAGCAATTGTGCATAACTTATAATAGCGCATGGATCAAACTTGATTTAAATTCACGATTAATAGCGTATTTATAAAATGTGCCTCGCATTAATTAACGCTTTGCCCAGGCGTAACTAATCTATTAGCGCTGCCTTTGAGCGTGGATTATGGTTACGTCCACCGACAAAGGCAAATTTAAAATCTCATACTGTGTCAATGTCCAGCTTGTGAAAGCACCTTTATAAGCTAAGGAAACATTAAATACTATGCAAAAGAATGTTTGTAATTATGTCTAAAGCATACATGGGAAACTGATTTTTACCACAATGATGCTCCATATAAGTTATATAGGTTCTTCTACCAAAATCTCAGTTTTTTGTTTTGGATCAGAAACTATGTTGTCAAAGGCGTCGCCTAGGCGCCGCCTAGGCGCCAAAGTGGCCTTATTTTGAACTTAAGCGCCACGCAGTGGGTAGAGAGATGCCACTTTAAAAAGTGGCGCCCAGGCGTCGCCTTTCTAGGCGCTCAGGCCAAGGCGCCAGTATGTTGGGCGCCAAAGTGGCATTTTTATGCCAAAAAAGGAAAAATAATATCACCAAAATCTTTTTCATTAATAGTATTTTAAAACCCTAATCTAATTATGTTAAGAAACAGGTCATTCCTAGCTGTTTTTATTAATTACTTTAACAATAGTGAAGGAAAAAAAATCTTTCCAAATTTTTTGCAAATCTTTTCATTAAGATTTACGAGCTAATATAGAAAATCCTAAGCTAATTATCAATTATGTCAAGGAATAAACCTATGTGGGAATTATTGTTCTACGCCGCGGCTTCGCCGCGCCTCGCTGCGGCTCGGGATTTTACACCCAACGCCACGCGGCGCCTTACGCCCATGACAACATAGATCAGAAACTAGCATACAACTGTTCTAGGGTACCACAATTCTTAAAAATCCTTTGGATTCGCAGACTCATATTGAACAAAAATCTCTTACAAAATGTTCCTAAATGCAATGAACCAATCATCTAAGTTTCAAGTAATTAAGCAATAATTAAAGACAATTAACACAAAACCCCCAACTAATTTCAACATATCTTACAAAATGTCAAGCAATAATCAACAAAATTGATAAACATTCATTAAAGATCAAAGAATTATTAGGAAGAACCGAAGAAGAAGAATACTCACCGGCTGGTACTGCGAAAGGGGTTGCTTAAGAATGGAAGAAAAAGAATCTTCACTAAAGCTGTCGATGCTTTCGAAGTAATTACAAGAATTTTCCGGAATAAATTTTCAAAAATTGTTCATTATGAAGATCTCAGTAAATCTTACCGGGGTTTAGGTTATTGCATTTTAAACCTTAATGGGTTCTAGAAATCAACAGTTAACCAGTGGAGGGTTTTGAGAAGAAAAGGGGTTGGAATGTCATTTGGAAATGCAAAATTAAGACAGACTAGGGCTGGGTTTAAACTAGTCCGTCTAGTACGGGCCTATTGCCCATTTTGCTCCACCGTGCAATGTACTAATGCAAAAAAAAAAAAATGGTGAGAACAATTTTATATTTCACTTCGGTAAATATGGCTTTTGTGCTATTTTAATTAAAATATTTTCCCCAAATTGCAGGAACAAAGATACTGAGAAGAGTGGCAAAGAAGCCACAAAAATGGATTCCAATATGAAAGTTGTTTCAACAATTTGAAGGAACTTAACAAATTTAATCAATACGCGTTGGAAGGTGATCAAGAGCCAACACGATCACCATATGGACCAATTTCGCAGGATTTTCATAATGATGCACATTTTACCTCACTGAAAGAAAATTCATCCCAACCTGCTTGGTCTCAAAGTAGCCAGGAACATAACAATTCCAATCTCTTTTTAACCCTAATGTTAAAAGAATAAGAGGAGCATGTCAGAAAGCTGAAAAAGCAGCGAGTGGCGTAACCCAAAGAAAATAGTAGAAAATGGTTCAACTTGAGTTTAGTTATGCTGAGTAAATGGAAAACCATCGTAGAGTAGAACTAGCTAGAAGGTCGGGGCTTGGTGTTAAGGCAACTTCGAAAAAGTCACTTTTAACATTACAAAGATGGGTTATTTGGTTTTTGGTACTTACATTTTGACCAATGTTAGTGTTTGGTCTAACATTTGTCCAACTTAGGATTTGGTACTTAGAATTAACGTTGACATGAGTTGACTCAATTAAATTTTGACTTCTGTTTAGAAATTATTAATATAAAAAAAAAAATTAAAAAAAAAAATGAAAATATTAACAAATTTACTCTAATAACCTTTACTTTCCTAACATTTACGTAACCCCTTCTCTCCAAACACGCCACCGCAATCATGCGTCTCTCTTTCATCTTTGCAACTACCATTACAACCCGAATCACACCTCCTTCAATCAAATCAACACTAAAAATCCGAAATTAAGCCAATCAAAATAGCAACAAGAAATCAAACCCCCATCTTTAAACCTAGACTCTCCCAGAATAAAAAAATTTATCAACACCAACTTTTTACTCTCTGCCGGCGACTGTGGAGTCAGCTGTTCTTCATCCTTGATCATGACACTGCAAACAAACATTATTATTTATCATCACGTTATTTTTTTCAATTCCCCTAATCCATGATGATTCTTATAATGAAATACCTAATTTTCCCAATTTCTCCCCTAATTCAGAAAAACCCTAAATTCTTATTATGTCCTTCTTATCAATTGATGAACTTCACAATATGTATCTTTTTGAGCGATTCAGAAATCATGATTCCGTCAAAGCAAGGTGTTGAATAATTTAGAAATCTCAAAATCAAACAACAGAGAGAACCCAATATTTTCTTACCCCTAAAATGATATTGATGCTCAAACTGAAACCCCCAGTACCAAATTGAGCAAATTCAATATCCCATAAACTAAAAGATAATTCCATAACACCCACTTCGAAATTGAAAGAAACTGAAATCAAAAGAGACAGAGAAAATTATAGGTTATCAACAATGGCATCGAAAATCATCAAACACCAACTTCGGCGTCGCTTCTAGAAATAACCTTTTGCGTAAACCCCATCAACAGATCTTGTTCTTACTGCTCAAGATCACTTGCTAATTAAAGAAAAGTAGCAGATTTCGCGTGTTCTTCATAACTGGTTCTAAATGTATCAGATGGAAGAAAAAACGAGATATAAAGGGATGTGAGATAGGGGCTGCTAATAGTATTTTTAAGCCGTTGGAATCTAGGCTCCGTTCAGGGGTACGATTGTAAACTCAGTGTACTTATTTTATAAAACTAATTAAAATCTGTTCATAAACAGTCAAGGATGGTCAACGTAAAGTCCAAGTACCAAATCCTAAGTTGGACAAATGTTAGACCAAACACTAACATTGGTCAAAATGTAAGTACCAAAAACCAAATAACCCTACAAAGATTTTAACATGAACAAACTGCTTTTCATAAAATGAATTGGATAAGGGAGAACGACAAGTGAATGGACAACTAACCCCACAACCTAATCAAATGAGAAATACCTCCTCAATTAAATGTACTCTAGTTAATTTTGATTGAGTGTAGTAATCAACTTTTATTTAAGTTGAAAATTAATGTAGTAGTTAATTTTAATTTAAATGAAATGGTTTAGTTTTAGTTTAAATGTAGTAGTGAATTTTAATATAATATATTTTTGCAAATTAATTGTATTAGTTTTTAACTTATCAATTAATTTAAATAGTCTCACCATATTAAATCGTATTTCAAATCGCATAAACAATAATTAAATAGAATTTCAATTGGTTTGGTTTAGACCAACGTTCAGGGACAGTTAGGTCATCGGACGATTGATCCAAACCTCGTGATTCCGAAAAATCCTAACTATGAATGTGATGATTATTTAGACATGAAGATGAACCTGACTATAAAAAAAAATCAAACTCCATAAACTCAACAAGTTTAAATGGAAAAATAATTTAATAAATCAAAAGAGTCTCCCAATGTTTCGCTTTTGGAGCTCCCTTCAACCACATGCAGAAATTTACTCTTTGATATCCAGGAACAACTTCATCAATAGTTTTATCATCTTCAGGAACATCATCAAAATGCCATCATCGTCATTGTATTCTTAAGTGAACAACGCCTTATTCACCCGTTTTCCTTCACGTAAAATGTTATGTCGAACCAACATACCTTCGATATCTGTCATTATTAGGTCTTTCAATGCATTAAAAGCTTATGGAGCATTTCCTCGACTTCGACCACGACCTTTTTGTATACCTGGTGGCACCTTATCAACCTTAGAATCGACTTCGCTCTGGTACCAGCTGATGCAGTTCGGAAGTGTTTGAAATGATAATTGTCGAACAAGGATCATTAAGTTGGCCTACTTGGAATTGTATTAAGTTTTTGTCAATACCTGCTTCAGAATCGAGTTTGCAACTCCCAAAGTACACATGAGGGTAGGAGTTGAATGATCAACAACCAGTACAATGAAGTCAATTTGTGTTGCCTATGGGTGTACTTAGAGATTGTGTTGTCGCATCCTTATGGGCTGTGGAAAAATGGTTTCAAAAGTAGACGACTACTATGATGTATATTGTTATAACGACAGCTGCTAGCCTAAAAGGAAGCAAGTTTCTTTATGTATGGATCAAAAATGAATGTTTTGATCATTATAAAGAATTCAAGTTCTTCAATCCCCCCAAAAAAGAATTTTGGACACAATATAAAGTTAAAATTACGGGGAAAAATTTGAGTTATATGACCAATTTTTGTCATAAATGCAGATTTTAATTTACAAGACAAGTTTTGTGTCATATTGAGAAATCTTGGATTATAACTCGTACGACAGATTTTTGGTAGATCTTTGGTCATGATTTAGACGTCTGGAAAGATCAATAAATTTTGAATTTTATTTCTAAATTATGAGTCAAGTTGTAGTTGCTAGGTAACGATGCAAACTTCTCAGGCGACAAAGTAAATTCCAGGATAGCGCATCATGCGATAGACTTTGAGTTGAGGTAGCAAGTTTTAGGTTTAGGATGCATATTTGAGTCATGGGTCGACTTTGGTTTTAAAAGGACACCTTATTGTTAATCGTAGGATTTTTGGTGAAATAGCAAAGCATGGATCCCATCCTCATCACAAATGGTCAATTTCATGCCACCCGACAAGTTTGTATTAGATTGATATATGTAGTTCTGAGTTTAGAATTTATCGCATATTTTTTTAGTATAATTCTTTCTAGAAAACTTTCTCTACAATACCCCAATGAAACTCTGGTGTCATTCTGAGCAAGGGATGCTCAAACAATTATCATCAATTGTGTCTTCTTTATTAATTTCCTAAATACCTTATCCACATAACTTGCATCATTAAGTCATTCTACTTGGAATTGTATAAAGGTTTTGTCCATACAGGTTGCCAAACGAAAAAGTTGGTGGTGTACTTGGTACCCCTCGTATACATATAATATGCTTAAACAAATTTTACTGAGTACTACAACATCAACATTACCCGTTGACGCCATATAGGAATTCATGATTATCCATGGTTAACCCATGACCGACCTATTCAATAGGCAACAACTAGTTAACACTTTTATTATTTTTTATCTTTTTATTCTTTTCGGATCTTTCTTTAGTCCCCTCTACTGAATCTGGTTCCTCACTCAGTTCCTCATGAACTTAGTAATCAAAAGTTGTTGCTCCTTTCTAAATACTATAGTTTCACCAATATTAGGACGTCGAACATAACCTGGTGAACCAGAAGGTTCTACAGTTGATTTCGTGATAACAATTTCTTCCTCATTTGAAAATATTTCTTCTCAGGGGTTGTTAGTTTTACCTCCAAATTCTTTGGGTCAAATCACATGTTCCTTTATTCTGAAATAGGAACCAAAAGATCAGAACTTGGTTTCAGGAAGAAATTTTTTTCTGTCGTTTATTCATTGCATATTCAGTAGAACAAGGTTAAACATTAAATAGATAACAAGAGAGCTGACACATCAGAACTACTTCCTAAAACTAAGCAAATAACTAAAAAACTTAGACAAGATTTAAAATACTAAGTCCTAAAGAATCCTACACTCCTCCTCAAGTTGGTGCATAGATATCAATCATGCCAAACTTGCTTACTAGGAACTCAAAAACAGGTTTATATAAACCCTTTATAAGTACGTCTGCAGTTTGTTGGGAAGTTGGCATGAATGGCATACATATTGTTCCTTTCTCAAGCTTCTCCTTTATGAAATGCCTATCAACTTCTATGCGCTTGGTTTCTATCATGTTGCACAGGATTTTACGCGATGCTTATAGATGCCTTGTTGTCGCAAAACAACTTCATCGATTTACACATAGGTAAGGATAGTTCTTAAATGATTCTCTTAATCCAAATTATCTCACATATTCCAGCAGCCATAGCTCTGAATTCAGCTTCAGAAGTGCTTCTTGCTATCACGTTCTGCTTCTTGCTTCTCAAGGTGACTAAATTTCCCCAAACATACGTATAATAACCAGAGGTTGACTTTCGATCTTAATTTCCAAACTAAATTTTCCCAAACATACGTACAAACTAACAATGAAATCGATGTCAGGGTGAGTATGGGAAAATATATATTAATTTCCAAACTAGCCTTTGGTATCTAGTTATATCAACCGCCTTATCGTCTCCATGAGCTCCAAGCTTAATATTAGCATCAATCGGTGTACTAATTGGGTTACAACCACTCAAACCAGTCTCATGAAGAACATCCACCACATACTTTCGTTGACTAACAACAATACATTCTTTTGATCTTGCAACTTCCATACCCACAAAGTATTTCAGGGATCCTAAGGCCTTCATCTCAAACTCCTTAGCCAGTCCCAACTTTAGCCGATCCAGCTCATTTATATCATCAATATCAATGACAATTATGTCATCAACATACACGATTAATACTGCCACTTTTCCAATTTTTGAGTGTCGTATGAACATAGTGTGATCTGCTTGAGCTTGAGTATATATTTGCCTTTTAACATCTTGATTACATCTTTCGAACCAGGCCTGATGACTATTTTAGGCCATAAAGAGCTTTCTTCAGTTTGCACACCTTCAAACCAAATTCCCCCATAAACCCTGGTGGTGCTGTCATGAAAACTTATTCTTCTAGATCACCATTCAAAAATGCATTATAGATATCTAGTTAATGTAGGGGCCAATCAAGGTTGACTGCAATTGATAATAGGAGTCGAAGTTTCGCTACATGAGCAAATGTCTCAATGTAGTCTATACCATATGTTTGAGTAAAACCCTTTGCAACCGGTCGGGCCTTATACCTATCTATGGTTCCACTATCCTTTTATTTCACTGTAAACACCTATTTTCATCTAACAAGAGACTCTCCTTCTGGTAAATCAATCTTCTCCCACATTTCATTCTTCTTAAGTGCAGTCATTTCTTCAAAGATTGCCTCCCTCCACTTCGGAATTTTTAGAGCATCATGAACATTTTTTGGAATATTCACAGAAGATGCATGAGTTGAAAAAAGTAGAGAAAGATGATGACATATTTTTAAAGGAAACAAACTTTGACATGGTATATAAAGGATGATTTGTACATGACTTACTACTCTTTCGAGTGGCAATAGGAAGACTCAAATCATCTTGAGTACTCAATTTTTCTTGAGGTAACTGACTTGATAGAGGTGAAGAAGTACTTACGTCAGTTGGAGGTTGCCTTGTTTCAGATTCATGGCAAGGTGGGAGATTCGTGGAGCCTTCTTTCGTTTTGTGAGGAGTTCTTCTTGAATACATCTGCCCTATTAATTAGACGATCTCCATATTTAAACGTCCTGCCATATCACCTCTATTTTCTTGCTTATCCAAATTCCTTAAAGATAGCGCATAATCTTTATTTAATTCTAGTATAGTTGGATTTGAAACTGAATTCTAACAATCTAGATTTTTTGAATTTTAAACTTCCTCAAAAATCGAATCTTCTGATGGATTATCCCCTGAAGATGAGAATTGAAATATGGATGAGTTTCGAAAAACTTGACATCCATTGTTATAAATGTTTTGCGTGAGACAGGATCATAACATTTGTAACCCTTTTGGGTGGTTGCATAACCTAAGAAAACACATTTGATGGCTTTTGGATCAAGTTTGTAGCTTATTTTATCGATACAAACACAATACAACCGAAGACTTTAATTGGTAATGAACGAGACAATCTATTATCTGGAGAGGTGTTTGGAAATTTAGGATTTTTGAAGGCATGCGATTGATTAAATAGATGGTTGTGAGTATTGAATTTCCCCAAATATATTTTGGAACATGGGTTGTGAACCTAATGACTCAAGAAAATTCTAAGAGGTATTTATTCTTTCTCTAAGCGACACCATTTTGTATAGTTACATGAGCTTTGATGAAGAATACCTTTTTCTCCTAATACATTATTGAAGAATTCTCTCCCTTTATCACTGCAGAAGATTTTAATGCTGGTGCTAAATTGGGTCTGAATCATGGTGTGAAAATTCTTAAAAATCGATGCTACTTCTGATTTGTCTTTCATCAAAAACACCTAACCTATCCGAGTGTGATCATCTGTCAATGTAATAAACCACCTTTTTCCTGATAGTGTTTGGATTCGAGAGGTTCCCTAAACATCAGTATGAATCAGCGTGAATGGTGTTGTGGTCTTGTATGGCTGGATAAGATAAAATGAATGATGGTGTTTAGCCAAAGTACATGTTGCACACTGAAAAACAACTGGATCTTTATTAAGAAATAAGCTTGTAAACAAACGCATAAGATAATGAAAACTAGGATGACCTAAAAGAAAGTGCCATATCATTAGTTCATGATATGAGGAGACGCATATTGACTCAAAACATGAAATACTAGCAGGGTATAAAAACTTAGAACCATCCACAACTCGTTAGAGTTCATCAACAACCTTAGTATTTCCAATCATCTTTCCCGAGACCAGCTCCTGAAATTCACAATGAGAAGAGTAAAAAATGACTCGACAATGAAGAACACTAGTTAACTTACTAATAGAGAGCAAGTTACAAGAAATTTTAGGGACGTAGAGGACATTATCAAGAGTTACACATGGAGAAATCTTAATAGAACCTATCCCAGCAATGGCCGAAAAAGAACCATCTGCGACCCTGATTTTCTGATTATCGACATAAGGTCGGTAAGAATGAAATAACTATGAACAATTGGTCATATGATCGGTTGCTCTAGAATCAATGACCCAAACAGTTGAAGAGGTGACAATGAAAGAAATAGGACAACTTATGTTAATTACCTTGATGGGCTAAAGAGAATGTGAAAAGGCGAGGGTACCCAAATATACCTCAAGCTAAAACTTTTCCTACATATAAGTCCTTTCTCCGAAATTGATTGTCAATGGATTGAGTCGAGATAATACAACTAATCGGTTCACACTTCGTGTGATCGTCTATGGATACGAGATCGAGACAATACAACAACGAAGTATGTTACTTGATAAAAAGGTTCGGACTTAACCAAACACAATGGGATTCACTTATCAATTAAATAGTTTTTAACGTTTGTGTGATTTACTTTAATTATAATAAAACAATTATAATGCGGAAATATAAAGTAAATGACACAGCAATATTTTGTTAACGAGGAAACCGCAAATGCAGAAAAACCCCGGGACCTTGTCCAGAATTGAATACTCTCAGGATTAAACCGGTACACAAAATTACACCTAACTTCGTATAGTTGAGACCAAGTAACTAAACCTATAGTTCACCTAGTTCCGTTTGTATTACCACGCCTCCGACCTATGAATAAGTCACTTACTTGGAACAATTCCTTTGGTTCGTATTCCAAATAGTAAAGGAACAACAAATCTGTTTGGTATCAACTCTATTCAACCAAGTGATATGAGTCGAATAAAGGCTCTTCTGTTTATCTTAACATAAACTCCTTCGTCAGGTCCTTAGATCTATCTTATGTTCAATTACCGAAGCAAGCGTTTAAGATTAAGCCAACAACACTATTAATCCAAAAAATTATGTTGATGCCGATCTACTCAATTAATCAATCCAATCTATCACAAGGATAAATCGATTATTAATTGGATCCTCTTTTTACCGAAACAAGTATTATGCACACCAAAGATTATGAACCCACAAATCAGAAATCTTCAATATCTTCTTCTTCTTCTTCAAATCTTCTTAGATCTTCAATAAACACCTGCACACAATCACTTGAATCTCTTGTGATCAATCACGTACAGACCGGAGTCTGTTAACAATGGATTATCACAAGATCATCTTTAGAACTAACAACAGTCTAAAGATCCCTGTCGAAACTCTGAAATAGTTTGAGTGAATCTTATATCAGGATAGAAGATTCTCAAGCATAAACAAACTAGGTGCAACCAAAGTTCAACCACCGTTAGTCAATCAAATCAATAAAAACAAAAGATAAACCGCAATTATCTAGTTTCCCACCAACGGTACTAATAGAGATTGTCAATCCCAAAGAAGACGTTAAACTGAGCGGTCGTAAGAGATTTTGCCTAATTAGGTTACTCTCCTCTCCGAATAGGCGGCTTCACCAGTAACAACACAACAAGAGGTAGTTTGTTGTTACGAAGGATTAGTTTGCAAGAAAGGAAAACTTCAAGTATTTATAGACAAGGAAGTTTGGGCACCAAGGAATTTCCAAAACCGAAAATATTCTCAAGATATTCATTAAAGCACAAATTCAGTTTCCATAATTCCTGGAAATGCTCTGTCCAAAAATAATGATCGAAATCTCTCAGAAAATCTCTAATTAGTAAATGCACATTACTAATTCTTATTTTCCTAAAAAATGAAGTTAATTACCTTAATTAAAAGATTCTTAACTTATTTATGTTTTGATCATGAGATTCTCTTCCCTTAGCTATTAAAGAATAACTTTGAACAATTAAATAATAAACATTCAAAGCAGGTGTTCAAAGTACGTCGACATCTTAACTTTGTAAGTTCTCTTTCACACTTACAACCTTGAAACCGATTTGCCACACTTCCAAACAAGTTTAGAATTGGTTCATCTGATTTTTAAGAACTATGCGATTGATCAAATAACATTCAATCACAAATCATGGGTTTAATGGTTCTACTAAAACAATTTTCGGTTCTACCTTCCATGTGAGTATTGTGCATAGTCATGCTAGCTTTCCAAAATTCGGTTGACTAGGTACTAGGATCGGTTACCCACATATATATGGTATCTAACTTATATGTGTTGTACATGTACATAGGATTGGTTCCCCTTTGCCTAAAAAACGTGTTGCACATGTCCAGAGGATCGGTTCCCCTTTCTGCTATAAACCTTGTTGCACCTCATACAACGATCGGTTCCCCTTTGTGATGTACCGCACCTCTTACTAGGATCAGTTCCCTTTTCCCATATTTGGTCAGACATAAAATCACAAACCCGATCATACCATCTCAGGTGATTACTTAAGATCGGTTCACTAATAAAAGTCATACCAATACATAAGTCAGGCCTTTGACCAAGAACACAACAAGTCATGAACAGTTATGCTAAATCACACATATTGGATTTAACAAGATATGCAATGAATAACAATCCCAATAACGCCTGACGATTTCCTTTTCGATTCACAAACAAGTTTATGAACTTACTTCCTTGGAACACATGTAAAACATTGTTCCCTAGAATGAAATCCTCACCTCATACCCATACATAATCACAATAACATTCAAATGATTATGGCGATGTCTTATCTACAAAGTTTAATGGTTAAGCAATACCCTCGTATTGTATTCCTTAATACTATGTCTATCTAGAGTTCAAATATGCTTCGCAGTTTTGTTTTCAATATACACGACTTGAAAGATACGTTAGGGAATAAAACAGTTCAAGTCAAATATCACTAACCTCAAGTGGAAGGATGATTTTTGTCTTTGTAGCTCCTTGCTTCTTCACATCTTCAAGTCTTCGCATTACTTGTGAAGTCTCATTATCCTAATACTTTCAAGCTAACCTATACGAAGTTGACTCTAGTACATAATCAAGCGACTCTTAACATGAGTTTTGATTCACTAAAATATGACAACCAAACTTGACATACCAACGCTTGGTGGGTTCAACTGAGCTATGCTCTAACAACATGGAGGAGTGACAGAGACTTGTTGAGATTGAAGAAGTCGTAAGAGATGTTCGACTTGTTCCTTTATGAATGAAGATGCTCCATAACCGACCTACTGCTCCTAGGTGTCTGACATGGTTGTTTGCATAGATTTGGAAGAACCGTTTTGTTTGGGATTTGGTGGTTTTAAGTGTGGGTTCAGTTTCCAGCACTTCTCATGAGTATGCTATAGTTTTTTGCAGTGATCATACCATTTTTTTTCTTCTTCTCTCCATATACATCAGATCCATAGGATATCAATGTTGAGCTTTCGGATTGAGGGTGTAGCATAACTTTCTTTTGATTCTCCTCTTGCCTTAGCTTTGAAAATACTTCTCTTAAACCTGACAGTGGTTTCCTCCCCAATATCCTGCCTTTTACTTCATCTATACGCGATCATTTTCTTCCCGCTTCACAAATCGAGAAAGATCATCTGCGTTCTCCCATTACTCATCATAACACTGGTCCAATTTCTGCCACCAGGCCACCATCTTATTGTAGTACACAGTAATGTCTCTGTGATCACCTTGCTTGGAATGCCATAGTTTGGGTTTCAACTCAAATATTTGTGATAAGTTCTCCAAATCTGAGTACATTGCACGAAGAGAGTCCCAAATCTCTTTAGCACTACCCACAAACTGAACTAACCATATCTTGAACTTATGATCAATCTCAGTTACTTTTTTCTACACCAGTAAGATATCCAAGCTTCCCACGGCCATCAATGGCTAGTTTGACTGATTGTGCCCATTCTAAATAGTTGCCAGTCGATGAACTGTAACATAGATAAGAGAACAACCAACAACATTTCTAACATTGCCAGTTGATGTTGAAGAAATGTCTGAGGTTTCCTCAGGGATGTGGTTTGAAAAACATGTTCAATTTTTCGTCCTAGGATTTTTTAGGTTTCTTTGATACCAACTTGGTTTTAAGAAGAAAAAAAATTCTATCATTTATTCATTGCATATTCTATAGAACAAGGCTAAACATTAAATCCAAAGCTAAGAAAATAATTAACTTAGACTAGATTTAAAAGACTAAGTCCTACAAAATCATACATTGGATTTGTGAAATTACTACTAATAGCTTAGGTAATGTGTAGTATCATAAATTAACATAAACTAACATAAAAAAACAACAATTCAAAAACATAGAATGAGAATGAATTGGTTACGACTATTCGAGTAGGGAAACTGGGGAAATCGAAATGATTTGGTCTCTTCAAACTCTGGTACATTCAAGTTGAAAGCAAAAAATATATATTATAAATCTCATATCCCTTTTTGAGTACAAGGATAAATTAGTTTGGTCTAGAAGAAATCATGGCCGAAACATAATCTCCGCCATTGCCCTAATCAATCAACAAAATTTCTATTAAACATTGGAATAAATCGACAACTCAGGAGTTGGGATGCACAAGTTCTAAATATTCAGCTGTCTTTCTTATCTTTGCTAACCAGTCAAACCTAAGGGGTCGGACATAATATCAACCTAACTAGGCGAACTTAACATTGGAATATTTTTTTAAAAACAAATGAGTTTCATGTTCGATATTGTTCTTCCCTAATAGACGAACTACCTGAAACTATCCAGATTCTAAAGAAATTTTATAAAATTACTAAAGTCGAAACAGAAATTAAAAAGGTGATGAAAAATCACCCGGGGTTTCTTGTTGGTGCCATTTATTCCTTTTCCCTTTATCTATTCGCCAAATAAGGTGTTTCTCCCAACCTTTTTCGGACCGGCTACAAAACCAAAATGAAATAACGCTTCGATTATAGATTTGCATCGTTTTTCCATGGTTTTATAACAAAAAGAGGGATGGTTCGGGTTATTTTCGATCAACAACATTTTTCGAAGCGAATATAAATTGATCTTTTTTGGATCTTTCCTACAATGGAAAGATTCGAGTCGTTGAGAATTGTCAATGAAATTCATAGTTAATTTACTAGCTATTTCAGTATAAATGGTTTTAACGTTCCACCATCACACCCCATAGCCATAATATTGAATGACATTAGTTAGTTTAAGAGTAAATTTCATTTTTATGTAGCACAATCTGTTTGTCTTAATGAGTGTGTAACTGAATTCAATTCCATTTTTTAAGAGTTACCTAGTCGTGTTTGAAGCTTTTTGTTACTGATGATATCATTAGGGGAGGTCTCTAATCAGTTTCCAGGTCAGGTGATAACATATGAATCATTTCGAGCATGTATTAATGCTGCAATTTTACCTTCTTCAGTTACCGAGCTTCTTAGAGAAAAATACCTCCACCAATCTAAATTCTTTATTGGACAATTCTTGCAATGTTGTAAGCTCAACTCACTCTATAGTTTACATGCTAAAATGAGTGGCTTAACGGATGGCAGAGTTGTGTATTTGCAAGGGTGACTATCAGTTGACTAAATATTTGACCTTGGCTCTTATTTCCCTTTGTTTTTATCACGAGGTAAAACAGTTAATAATATACGGTTAAAACTTGAAATAAACAAATGCAACGACATAAACTTGAGAGAAAACACAAAATGTGAACAAGAAAATCTGTCATTTTCGGCCGTAGAAATGAGGGAGAATCTAACGGTTAAATTTATCGATCCATGTCAAACCCATACAACCAATCAAAAAACCCTCTGGTTATAAATAAGTGTTTTTCCTTTGACTCTTTTCTAGAAGGAAAAATTATCAGAAACGAGAATGTTGAGCAGCGAAATTAGGTTACCGGTTTCTTCACCACCATCTTACGGGAAAAAGAAAAAATTGGTTATGAAGGAAAATTCTCACGGAGGGGTTTCAGTTATGGAGGAGGAGGAGGAGGTTTCAGATTTACAGGTGAAATCTGGTGGTATTTGGGATGGGATTGGGTCTATTGGAAATGGTATTAACAATGTAACAGCTTCTGGCATTGAGTGTTTTGGTACCAATTTTTTGAAGTCTACAAATTGTCTCATCAAAAGCCAATGGGAAGATACAAATTGTCTTATCAAAAGCCAATGGGAAGATACAAATAACATTCTGAAAGTTGGGATTGGTGTTCTTACAGCAGTTGGGGCAACTTATATGATTAGCACTGTAGCTAATCATATTAAGGGTAAGTGATAATCTAGGGTCTGATGCTATAATACTGTCTATGAAAGGAAAAAAAAGAAAGAGAGAGAAAGAAACAGAAATTGTTAGGGTTTTTAGGATTTGGGGTTTTGAGTGATTTTTGAGTAATATTATGTGGGTATTATGTATGGAAACAAACAAAAGAAGGTGAATATGAAATGAAAGTTAGTTTTTAATCTTATGTTTTTTGAATTTTCTCTAGATTTGGTTGTCATTTATCTTGAATCAGTGATCAATTTTTTTTTTTACAACAATAACAATCTTTGAATATCAGATTTTGTTTTATGTCTAACCCTTTGCCAAGTGAGGTATTCCTGATTCCCATTGTTGGAAGAGGGAGTTGAATGATGAACAATGTTGATTAGCTATAAAATTTCTTTATACTACTACACCTTCAATGTCTCCACTCATAACCCTAGTTCTAGTAGGATGAAACTCTAGAAAGTTATAAAAGGGGCTTTATCTAATTCAGAACTGGAATACCCAGATTCAGTTTCAATGATCAAAACTGATGTTTCAGACCAATTTTCTCTTAGAGATCTTTCTAGTAAAACTTAAAACTAAGCTAATCCTGAATTGTATTGGTCTGTTGTTTCTGCCTGTTTTAAATTGGATTGTAATTACTTGGATATTTGTGGAGAGCCCGAATATATGGAGAAAATGTAAGCTGTGTACCATCAGAAAGCAGTGAAAAACGGGTCTCTGCTGATTTCTGCTTGTGAGTTTGATTCAATTCCAGCTGAACTGGGATTCATGTTTCATTCTAAGAAATGGGAGGCACCTGCAGTGCCTAATCGAGTTGAGGCTTATTTGAGTTTGGAGTCTGATAAGAAGATTGTTGGAAATTTTGAAACCCAAGAATCTGCTGTTTTGGGTGTGGCTAATGTGGACAAGGTGCAGGAATTGACGAAGTCTAGACGTACACGAGCTAGATAAATGGTAACACTCTAAACATTCATTCATTTTCTTCTCTTTATTTCTAAAAGATTACTTTTTCTTTGTTACAAGTACCTATAGGTTCTTTGCTTTGCTATCTCAAACTCTAGTATTTGGGATATAGGAATATAAGCGACTCGTAAGCTACTTCATATGCCGGTATAGTGATATACCATATATCTGATAAGAAGAGTTTGTCCTGAACTACCATGTTATATTGGATAAATGAACACAACATATTCAAAAAGTTTTGTTACCTGGATTTGAGTATATATAGTACACTAGTATGTATTCCCTTATAGTAAGGATAGACAATATTTTGCTGGAGTTACCCAAGATACCGTCTTAATAGAAAATGAAGGGTATGTTTAATCTCCAAACTCGATTCATTTGTCCATTGTAGGGTCTTTGCCAATTTGAAGTGATAAATTATTAATCTCTAGCCTTGAGAACTGAAGAGACATTTTATTGTATGAAGCTTGATTTTATTTTATTGTATCTCTTCAGTTCTCAAGGCTAGAGATTAATAATTTATCACTTGAAATAGCCCTGGCATTATAGGATTTTGGAAAAGCTTTTAAAGCTGCAGGGTCTTTGCCAATTTGAAGTATTAAGTGTTAGAATTTGTCAGCAATTTAGCTGATATGGATGTGGAGGGTAGTTTGAAAAGCCGGATGAGGATGGGGAATGTGTTTTCAAAATGGTTTCTCTGTAGTCTCTATTGATTTTAATCTTGTTATGTTGTGTTTTTATCTTTGTATTATGGTTTCATATATTATGCTCTGTTTATATATCATACTTTTCTAGTTATTAGTTTAGTATAATTTGAGGTTGCTGGAGAGAAAGAAAGTTTCAAACGAATATGCATATCAATCTGATTTGCCCTGTTTGCGTCAGTTTATCAGTGATAGAAAATAGGTTGCACCAAATGTCCAATCTAAGTACTTAATGTGGATATTGAGTCACCTTTTTTGTTGTTTATTATGAGGGTTAGATTTAATTGCATTGACTGATTGGTTGAATCTCTTGGACTTGTACATGTTGTGCGGCCTGTGCCCATTTTGAGGCGATTTTGAGGCAGGCATATAAATTAAAAGGCTTTTAGTTTACCCATTTTGAGGCAGGCAGATAAAATGGTACTAATCGCTTAGACTTTAGAGTATTGGAGTGGGTAATATCACAGATTTCTACTCTTCTTTATGTATAGATCGACTGCAATTATGATTTTGCTTGTCTCAGAAATTGAAGTCCATATCATTTGAAATTTATGATCCCTAGTCATTGCTTTTATCGTTTTGCCTACTTGTCAATGTTATTTGTTATATCATTGCACTTTCGAACATCAAAGATACCAGTAAAAAAGGATTAGGTCTTTGTTTTGAAGGTGTTGAGGTTCCCCACCGATCTGTTCTCATTTTTTTAGGTGATGAAATTCTGACATGTCTGTTGCAAGTCCACATTATGTTTTTTCTATTACGGATGGAATGATGGACCTCAAATACAGAGGCTCAGGTTATGTGATTTTACATGTGGCATTGTTGTTTCATATTATTGTGGTACTTCTTATTATGAGAGCAGGTTGTTGATAACAGCACTAGATTGTATGGAAGACAAGAGAAGAATCTTGAATATAAACATATCAATTTTCTGTTTGGTGGATTATGTCCTCCTCTGGTGGAGGGATTTTATGAGAACATTGGTACCGAAGGCTGCTCTTCAAAAACTTAATCAAACCACGAAGAATTTCGGTGGGGGCACCCAAGGGAAGAAAGAAAAGCCCACTTCATCAACTGGAATTGGTTTTCAGTGAGTAAAGAACAAGGTGGTTTAGGTTTGCGATCCTTGGAACAACTCAGTATGGCTTTAAGGCTAAATTTGCACTACGGTTCCTTTCTAAACTACTCTGTGGGCTAAATTCCTAATGCTAAATATCTTAGGGGAGCTTCTTTTTGGTCCTTCTCTAAGCCTCAGAAATGTTCTTCCACATGGGCTGCCATGCTTGAGAGCAGAAAATACCTCAAGGATAGTTGGAAATGGTTCCAATATCAGTGTGTGGTCTGATCCTTGGATGCCAAATATCCCAGGTCCTGTTCCATTGCCACCAAAGAATGGCAATCTAGCTGTTAACAAAGTTGAGGAATTAATATGTCAAGAAGATGGAAGATGGAACCAGGAATTGGTTAATCAAGTTTTCGACCATTTCGTAGCTGAACAAATTATATCTTTTCCAATCTATGCTAACGATCTTCTGAAGACACCCTGATATGGAGCCTGACTGAACACGGTATGTTCACTGCCCCTTACTTTCAGAAACTCATGACAGCTCTGCAAATGATACATCTTTTTCTTGGCAAAAATTCTGGCCTATCAAGCTTATTTCTCCAAAAATCAAGATGTTCATTTGGAGATTGCTTCATGATGGGGTTGGTTCCCTTAGCAAAGTTAATAACTTCATAACAGAAATCCCCACTGAAAGTCAGTTTTGTGGTTCAGATGATGAAACCGTTGACCACCTTTTTCTTTACTGTCAGATGGCAAAGGCAGTTTGTTTGGTTCTCCTCTCATTCAAAACAACTGACAATGAATTTCTGACAGTCGAACAGTGCCTAAATTAATGGTTATTGGTCCAAGAGTTAATGTACACTTTCTGTGCCAAGGTGCTTGTTTGTTCTGGGCTTTATGGAGAGAGAAATTGCCTCCATTTTGAAAAGGAAAAAGCCACACATTCCTGCAATTCTAAGTGATGCTGCTTATTGGTTCCAGTTAGATTACCAGATGGATGATGCTTCTCCTTCTTAGATCACTTGCAAGTCTCAAGCAATACTGATGTGACAGACAACTCTCAGACCTTTTCTCCACCTGAAGATTTTCTGCAGATTAATGTAGACGCGGCTATTCTCCATGGTGAATCTGCTGCTGCCGCAATTGGAAGAGATCACAACAACCAACTTGTTGCAGCTGCCACCTCAATCCAGCAGCAAATACCCCTAGTAGCTGAGAACCTTTCTTCTTCTCTTGCAACCAAATGCACATCCAGAATGTCATCATTGAGGGTGACTGCCTAACAGTGGCAAAGGTCTTGAAAGGGGAAGCTTCTTCAGTTCCATGAGAATCTTAAAATCGGTAGATGAAATCAAGAGCATTTCTAACTCCATGGCTCGCAACCTCGCCTCATATGCATTGGAGCATAACGTCCAAGGTAGTTCGACTTCTTCACAGATCCATCTTTCTGTATCTTCTAGTTTAGCTGATTCACTCATTCCAGTTGGACAGTTTTTCTTTGTTGTTTTTCTTGCAGTTCTTTGATTTTTCTACCAAAAAATAAAAATAATAAAAAAATTAAATAGTGAGTTCAATTTCAACAAAATTTCACCGTAAGATTTTGATACCATATCTATTGTTTTTTTTGACATTTATTATGACACCATATGCCATAAGGTTGTGTCAGAGTCCTAAAATCTACCATGTAATATGGAATTTGAATCTTTGGCCGGCCAAAATTCAAGAAAATCTCTCCCCCTGAAATCGATCATCTGTGATGAGGACGGGATCCGTCGTTGCACCCAGAATCCTCCGATTAACTTAAAGTGCCATTTATATCCAAAATCGCCCCGATACCTCAACTCGGAATCTGTAGCATGACGGGACGCTAAACGTTTCTTGCGGGCCCAAATTCACTCCATTGCCTAAAACGTTTGCATTGTTACCAAAAGCTTCACTGTGACCCAAAACTTGCGATAGAATCCAAAATTTGCCGATCTGGCCAGACATCTGAATCACGACTAAAGTTCTACCGAAAATTGCCTTACGAGGTATAACCCAAGATCTCTCGCAGAGAAGCAACACTTGCCTTGCAAATTCATTGCCATTTAGTGTCCTATTACATTTTGGCACACCACATCCTCATAAGAAGAATAACCTGTTCTTTGGCATACCTAATAGAAAGGTACAATTGCAATGCACTTGTACATGTAGTTAGTTTGTGTTTGTGTGGATGCATGCCAGAAACTATTTCAACTGGAGCTTGTTTTGTGAACGAACGGCATCTGTTTCGAAAGAAACATGGACCGACTAAATGAGCTGCTTCAAATCAAAATGGTTAATGGCCTCGGTGAAGATGGGGATACGCATTCATTCTGCACGTTATTTGAGATTATTTATGTCTGTAAGAGGGCATATACCTTAGTCTTGATTCTCGAGCCTTGTGCATATGTTTGGGGAATTGTCGAGCACCATGGACAAAAATGCCACATTGGAGATTTTGCAGAAGATCCAACTGTGTCCTGCTGTTGATCATTTAGCTACTACCGTCATGTGTACTTCGGGAGTTTTTTTTTTGCTAAGAAGCTCACCCATAGATTAAGAAAGAAGAGCATTACAGATAGGGCTGTCAATGGATAAAAATCCATCGGATATTGGCAATACCGATAAGGTTAAGGTTAAGGGTTATCGGATATCCGGTATCCGATAATATCCGTCGGAATTCAAAAATTCCATATCGATAAGGTTAAGGATAAGCTATTGGATATCGGATATTATTCCGATAATTTCCGTTATCTACTCATGATACAAAAAACTTCCAATAATTTCCGATAATTCCGTTAATATTCAATAATTTCCGATAATTTCCGTTAATTTCCGTTAATATTCAATAATTTTCGATATTTACTTAGGAGAGACGCAATCAAATGAATAAACCTAAAGGGTATTAGTTGTCGAAAATTTCCGAAAATTTTATGATATAGTTATACACTAACGGTATCGGATATTAACCTAACGGAAACTCCCTTAACCGGTACGATTATGTTAATAAACGGATATTCGTTACGTTAAGGTTATCGGATAACCGTTATGTCGGATATTAACCTAACGAAATCCGGATATTCGGAAACGGATCTGGGATATCGAATATCCATTGACCCCTAATTACATACAACATTCAGGTTCTCTTACCTAATAAGAGAGTTTAAAAAACAAGGAAGGGGGACCCATAGACCCATAAGACTATGTTTTCTAGCCCGACGTGCATGCCGGTCAGCTAGAAGATTTTTCACACGCTTAATGTACATGATTTTAAAGGAAAGCGAGCCGGGAAATTAAACTCTGACATTGTTCTAGTAAATCATTGCTTCTCCAAGCAATATTAGAACTGACACCATTTACGAAGTGCACAAGTTGAAGACAGTCACTAACAAAAACGACTACCGGGAAAGATTCATCTCTTCTGCCCAAGAGATAGCCAAAATTAGAGCACGAAGTTTCGGCACTAACGCATCTTGAACCAAACCAAAGTCCGAACGAGAACTTCTTACATTTCCTGCAACATCACATCAAATAACACCCAAACCCATATTAAAGACTTTAAAAGAGCCATCAACAAACATAAAATGATCTACTTGACAATAGGGATCTTAATATCACTATGAACATCAGCGGAGACGAATGCGGGAGAAATGTAAGTGTTAAACATTCTCTTAGTATCCAAAATGACCTTATTCGGATCAATAGAAGCATTTCGAAGATCACATCACACCGTAGCTTCCAAATACACCACATAATAATAGTACCTATGCTAGGCCAAGAAACATTAAAGGGAGAGTCACCCAAATCAGAATTATGCCAATAAAGAAAGTAGTCTTCGATCCAATCCAAATCCGGGGATATTAAATGAAGTAAGAAACTCCAAACCAAATGTGTCTTGCAACTGTACATTTTATGAACAATTGCAGAACGGTTTCTTCATGACAGTGACAGATAGGGCAAATGACATCCACATCAGGGTTATATAACTGTAACATAGAATTAACCGGGATCATATACGCAAAAATTTTCCATAAGAGAAATTTAATCTTGGGCAAACAATCGATACTCCAAACTTTCCTCCAAAAGTCAGAGTCATCTAAGGGAGCAATATCATTCATATAAATTTTGTAAGCCGATTTAATAGTAAACTTACCATTCCTTGTATGAGACCACATTAACTTATCACTCATATTAGGATTGATTCTAATTGACCTAATCCTAGTTACATCCTCTGGCAAGAACAAAGTTGATAACAAACCGACATTCCAACAACCATTCTGAATATCAAAAAGCTCACTAACAAAAACATAGTTATTATGAGAAGGATGTCTGGGCACCGGAGGATTTAACTTTACGGGTATCCAGTTAGAATACCAAATACGAGAAGAAACTCCATTATTAATTTTAACCTCAGAGTTGGATTTAATGAAATGTAATCCATTAACAATACCTTTCCGGATCACGAGGAGGAATCGGCGGCTTTGTCGATTCCTAACAAGTTACGATTGGGAAAGTATTTGTCTTTCATAAAAGAATAAAGTAAGATACTCGGGTTATTCAATATCCTCCAACCGAGCTTGAGATAAAGACTCTATTAGTAGCATAGGTGTTCCAATACCTAAACCACCATTTAGTTTAGATTTACCTATATCACCCCAAGATCGAAAATACGCAACCCACTTTGAATTCTTTTTTGACCACCAGAAAGCACGCTGAATGGAGTCAATTTTAGAAGTGACAGTTTTCGGAAGAGGGAAACAAGCCATATGATAAACATCCAAACTAGATAAAACATGCTTAGTGACTACAGTTCTCCCAGCCACATTGAGATTGGACTTCTTAGAGGAGCCCAATCTAGAATACAGATTTTCTATAAGAAAATTAAAATAAGTCGTTTTATCCTTTCCAATAAAAAGGGGAGTACCTAAATATTTTTCTGAATTACTAAGAAATTTCATTTTGAGGGTTTTAGATAAAATTTTTATGTGTTTATGATGCATCTTACCACTAGTTATAAACCATGATTTTTCAAAATTAATTGCCTGACCTGAAGCATTAGCAAAAACATTAATAATTTTAAGCGATTCTAGCATAAGTGACGAAGCCTTGACAAATAACATGCAATCATCGGTGAAAAAAAGATGAGAAATTGATGGACTATTCTTTTTGAACTTGAAGCCTTGTATCAATTTTCCTTCATCAGCTTTTAAGAGCAACTGAGACAAGACATCCATGCAAAGAATGAAAATATAAGGCGAAAGACAATCACCTTGTCTGATGCCCCGAGAAGGATGGAAGGTTTCACCGGGAGAACCATTCACTAATACTGAATATGAAACCGTACTAATACACTGTAGAATCATTTGACACCATTCTTCGGAAAAACCAAGTTTTTTAAAAACAGCAAGAAGAATAACGACCACTCTAATCTATCAAAAGCTTTTGAAAGATCGAGTTTAATAGCTAAGTGACCATTTTTAGAATTCTTCTTTTTCCTTTTAAAAAAGTGCAATATTTCATGAGTGATGACAATATTATCATGTATCTGACAATTAGCAACAAATCTGACTGAAAAGGCGAAACTAAAGAATCCATAAGAGGTTTCAAACGATTAGTTAAGATTTTCGAAATGATTTTATACACAGAATTAGACAAACTAATAGGCCTGAAGTCAGAAGGAGAAGAAGGATTTTTGATTTTGGGTATTAAAGATATAAAATAGAAATTAGTTTGCTTAAGAAGAAATCTATTTTTAAAGAAACTCTGAACATGTGAGACCACTTCAGAATGGACTATATCCCAATTATCCTGGAAAAAACCCGCCTGGAAACCATCAGGCCCCGGAGAGCTCCAAGAAGCTAAATTATTAACTGTATCTCTGATTTCCTGAGCTAAGGGGATCGCAATCAAGGAAGAGTTGACCTCATCCGAGATAATGGGATTCACAAACCTTAAAGCTTCTTCAATGTCATCATTCCCTGGGGTTTGAAGTAGTATAATTTTTTTTTTAAATGTTTAGAGAGCAACTGAACCACTTGTTCTCTGTCCTCTATCCAATTCCCTTGCTCATCTCTAATAGTGTGAATGGTATTATTCATATTTCTAATTTTAACGAGTTATGAAAAAATGAGTATTCCTATCATCTCTGCGTAAAGTAATTAATTCTAGATTTCGCATATAGAAACTATGCTCAATTTCATACCAATAATCCAACTGTTTTGAATAGTTCAAGATATATTCTCCAATCGAAGAAGAATAGGACAAAGCTTGAAGCTTTTCTAACTCAGAATTAAGCCTACCAATTGTAGTTTTAATATGTCCAAAAGAATTAATGTTCCATTTGACCAATTCAAATTTCACATTCTTGAGTTTATTAACCACTACAAAAGCAAGAGACCCATTAACCTTTTTGGACCAAGAATTATTCAAAATATTTTTGAAATCAGGATTTAGTTGCCAGCATTTGAAGAATTTGTACGAAATATTTATGTTCCGTTTCCAGTGAAATCATTTAACCAAAACAGGACTGTGATCTGAGTAGATCCTCCCTAAATTAGTGACTCTAGTCTGAGGAAGTATTGTGACCCACTTGTCATTCATAAAGGCCCCCATCCAGACTTTTCAAAAATCAACTCAATCGTATTTTTAAATATTCTATTACACCATGTAAAAGGGTTACCATAGGAGAAGACTTCATTCATACTCATCTTTAACAAATTATCTCTAACAAAATTGAGAGGGAAAGAACTGTTAGGGTTACCACCTTGTTTTTGCGAACTATGCAGGATAAAATTAAAATCACCGACTAAAAGCCAAGGGTTACTATTGTTGTCATTCATGTTACTAAGAAAATTCCATTGGTTTCTCATACCAACCAGATTTAAAGAGCCATAAATAAAAGAGATCACACAATTCTTAATTGTAGGAGAAATATCACACAGAATATGAATCATGTTCAGAGAATAACCTAACACTTCAATATTCGATTTTTCAAAGAACCCGAAAGCCAAACCACCCGATTTACCAAAAACAGGAATAATAGTCCAAGAATCAAAAGGTAAATGATGTGTAAATTTCCTAACTGTATCAGCATCAACCATAGTTTCTAAAGGCAAATACCATCTAGTTTGTATTTCCTAAAAAGATTAAACAAATGTCTCCATTTTTTGTCCAAACAACACCCATTAATATTCCAACTTAAGAACTTCATAATGAAGAATGAAAAACAGAACAAAAGATCAAACAAATGATAAGAGATAATTAGCAGTAGAAAACTAAAAGCGTTAAATAATCAGTACGGGAACTTACAAGGTCATGAGCCAAGGAGGGTTCAACACCATAAAGTCTGGGTCCATCATCATGAGATCAACTTCCTTTTCAAATTCCTCATCAGTGATAACCGGTTTCGGTGGAAGAGTAGCTAATGGCATAGGTTCAAGTATGATAGTATCCTTAAATTCATCATTCTGAGAAGGGCATTCATAAATTCACTTCCTGAACTTAGAGGCATATAAACTTCTGAGGAATAGTTCATTTCTGAGGAAGAACTAAACATAAAACTTGATGATGATACAACAGATTGAGAAAAAGAAGAACATAAAGTGGCCCAAAACACATTATTATCGACGAACTCATACTAGGGAAAAACCCAAACCACCAACATTGGAGGATTAAAAGGAGGAACAGAAACTAAAGGAGGCCAACGAGGAGTAGGAATCATTGTAGAGGTGAAGTCATTAAAGCTCAAACCTACTGAAACAGATTCATAGACAGTTCCAGGCCTTTTGCCT
Organism: Papaver armeniacum; assembly: GCA_023531295.1. Classification (NCBI taxonomy): domain Eukaryota; kingdom Viridiplantae; phylum Streptophyta; class Magnoliopsida; order Ranunculales; family Papaveraceae; genus Papaver; species Papaver armeniacum. The sequence continues at coordinate 399,500 of JAJJWW010005081.1, forward strand.
TTTCGGTCATGCATAACCCCATTATTCATAGACGTTCTCTCAAGCAGATTCATAGACGGTTCTAGACATTATCAAAAGGTTATAAAAAGCAAGAGGAGTTCAAAGTAGCTTGAGGGAGATTTAAAGTTGTTTGAACAGATTAAAAGGCTCCCTAATAGTCAAAGCAGACACATCAGGAAATACTGAAGAAAAAACATGAGAGGAGAAAGAAGAACCCCTGTTACCGATACAACCCGAAGGATGTAGGCTGACCGAGAAGGCAGACGGCTTGGATTGATCCTGAGAAGAGGCGGCAACTACACCAACATTTGCGCACTTGTTGGTCGAGAGCTCTCTACAACATCACGATGATTCCTTATATTGGTAACAACAACAAGAGAAGAAGCTGCAATTTAATTCCAACAAGAAACCTCCAGTTGATTAAAGGCTAAAATCCTACTGAATTATGATACCAAAACCATCACTAACATAGGCATTAAGACACCAAGCCAAACCCAATTTGCAGAACTTGTTAGAGAATAATAATCTTTAATGTAAGAATATAATCAAATCCCTACCATCGGTAGGATCTCCATCTCCCAAAAATCTCGAAATGACTAAACTTCCACCATTTCTTCAAGAACTATTTCCTAATCCTTTAAATGTGGCAATAATAGATAGAAAATAATCAATGAACCATACCCTTTATTTCAGAACCCCATCTTCTCAGTAGTCACTCTTGATATTTCTAATCTCATGATGATGTCGCTGCAACTCTATGGCTTCACCTCCATTAGCTCATGACCTAAGATAGAAAGAAAAGATAGAAAACCGCAAAAATTACAGTTGTTAGCTAATTAGAACAAAAAGAGATTCAAATTAATGGAAAATACGAATCATCATGATTAAAAACTAGTTAAAAGAAAAGATTGAAATCAGGACGAACTCAAAATTAGGTCAGAATCAAATATTAGGTTAAAAACTAGAGAAAATCAATAGATTTGAAAATGGTTCATTACGAAAGAAAAATATATGAAAACAGAACAGAATTAAATGAAAAACATGCTACTATCAATGGATTGAAGATTATGATCCAGAAAAGAACTAGAAATCGAAGAAGATTTCAAGGTTGACTAAGTCAACTTCGTGAGAAAATTCGCCTCAAATTCGCCTTGACCCTGTGCCTAAAACCCAAATCAAGAAAAGACACATCCGTGTACTTCGGGAGTTGCAAAATCAATCCTGAAACTAGTACTCTCTCTCATCTTTACATTTATGCTTTTGTTAAATGCTAGGAATTCCTCGTTTTGTGTTGCAAATCTTCAAAATGCTTTTTTCTTGTTAAAAAACGGATATATGTCCCGTTTTCACTAATTCGTTTGGGGATATATCCCATAACGGAAAAAAATTAAGGAATCCATCCCGGAAAGAGAAAAAAACCGTTAGATACATAATATTCCACATGTGTGGATTTACACATGCAACAGATTTACTTTTATACCCTCAACTTTGAGATGAGCGACACTGAACTAGCTAACTGATGGTCGAGTTTTGGTTCATAAGGTTATATGAGACACATGGACATTTTCTTTTAGATCCCCAGTTTTTGTTTCACACGAGCTTATAGGTTTGGTTTCCTTTGTGGATAGCAGAGAAGTGATGTTCAAAGAGGGCTTGTGAATCCCACAGTAAATTGCAAATAAGAGAAACAGATGACGAGAGAATCAATTAGATGGGCGCATCGCTGATGAAGGAGAACTGGTAAATGTTAATCAAACTCCAGCAACTCACATCTCTTTCTATGCGTTCGCAGTACCACCGGCAACACCAGTACTTTATTGGTTGTTCTTGATGGCTGAAACAAGTGGAGTTGGTGATGGGTTTAACCGAATCAGGGAGTGGATTAATGATGTCAATTGTTTAGATTTCAGATATACAAGTTCTTGATGGCTGAAATAAGTGGAGTTGGTGATGGGTTTAACCAAATCATGGAGTTTATTATGATGTCAATTGCTTAGATTTAAGATGTACAAAGATTTGACCCTTAAGTTTCGTTCCGACATTGTACATTAGTGGAAGTTTGGGGGTTTGGAATGTATTAATTTTGGGGATATTATGTGTACAACAGTACAAGATTGAAGGGTCTGAGATGGGTTCTGGAAAGCAAAAATGTTAAAAAGAAAAATGGGAGTATGATTAATAATGTTAGTGGAGAGATAACAACGACTGCAATTGGTTTTTTGAGATGAACTTTTGCGACTGAAATGCATCTCAATGAAGTTTATGAGAGAACTAGCCCTTAACCCGTGCCGTAACGGCACGGGCCATGATGCTGGTTCATTTTTAATATATCGTATAATTTGTGTCCCGAATACTTATCAACTCCTTATGATTTAATATTTGTTTGCCATAAAAATAGTTAGGATTTTCCTCTCTTTTTACTTTGTTTTTTCCTTTAATATGTTACCATGCCGGAGATTTGCTCAAGCAGAAAGAAATATAATCTTAACTTCAGACACTTTTTTATTTAGGTTCATTGCTTATAATGAGATAATGCTCTACATGAATATGGAAGTTTAAATATTTTTTGAAAATATGTCGTCAGCAGCGCTCATCTCAGTGAAATCAACTAATCAATATCGTCCATAAAAGTCTCCACATTCTCCTATTTCGCTCCCGACTCATGTATCATGGTCATGTTGTCGATCCTCCAAATAGGCAGAGAATAGTATTTTTTTTGCATCGAACGAATGATACAAACTATCCAATGTGACACGATTTTCCTATAATTTTTCAACACCCATTAGATGATAATGTTTAAAATGTGTACCCATTACCTTTTCGAAGGGATTGTATATATGAGAACCTCTGCCATTAAATCTTCAACAAAGTATTGTGCCCAACAATTCGTCTTAACGAAGGCTTTAGTAACTTCAAAAGTCTTGGACATTTTGTCACTTCCGTATGTTCCTACCTTCACTTGGAATACAATCTGGCGACACATTACCTCATAAAGAACCTTGAACACATATTGTACTCCATGATCCTATTTCAAATTAATAGATTGTCAATAGATCCTTTACCAAAAGTTGACATATTCTACGTTGAATATTTATAAAATAAAATTATGGTATTGTGGATCGTTGCTTTCTAAAGACTTGTAGTTTTCAAAATTGGCCTCTTCAAGTCCCACGGCTTTCAAAGTTTATATATCTTGTTTGTTTTTAACATTTTAGTTATCCATATTATGTTTGTTACTAACTTTAAACTTGATGTCATCTTCTACTGTGAACTTTATGTGATTTCATAATCGAAATAGTTATACCTCTTTTATTCGTATCAAGTAATCCGTTGTATATCCCAACAATTCTTCTACAACAATTCCTTTCTTTTGCCGTTTCTGAACCATCAGTAGCCATTATTGTCAAACGCAATCTGTCTAATTTATTTTGATGTTATGCATTTACAATGTTCATTTTTCTTAAATAAATAGATTGTGCAAAAACTAAAAAAAAAAAAAACATAAGTATTACATCGGGTCTAAGTTACTATATCCAAAATACTCCGGACACTGCTTCTGGTGCCTTGTTTCCTCAAATTCCTCGTTGCATTCTAGACGGGTATAGGCAACACCAATCATTTACAAAGTGAGCTATTTGCGCAAGTGTGGTCAATGTATCCCTTGCCTGTAATAATAATAACAACACGTCAATTTTTTCAAGGCATCCAATTGTAAATGGTATCAATCTAATAGATTTAAATTATAGCTCAATCTTAGATATCACCTTCTTTTCACATAACATAGCAATTGAGGAAGGACAAATCTTGACCACTCTTTACATAGGTAGAGTTAGCCAAACTATGTTTTGCAATTGTCTTACGTGAAAATTATTATTAATCCATATTTTAGTCGGCTCTATCGAAGCCGATCTAATTAGTCCTATAGAAAGTTAATCTTAAATTTTTGACCTTATCTCTTGACCAAATTATTGAAGTATTCTCAGTCATGTTCTGCGTGTGATCTACCCATCTGTGTCTACTCTACCTTCTAACCCAGTGAATGAAACCTATACGTATTGATCCGTAATTTGATATTGTTGATTTGTCATCAAGAGGTCGCATGATTTGAGAATGTAAAATATAAAAAATATTCTATAAACATCGGAGGCGAAATTTAGAGTTTTTTATGATGATTTTGAAGAACAAACATAATTTTCAAACAAATATTTTAGAATGCAAATACATCTTCAGGTAAATAAGGTTTTATATCTGGAATTGAGTGAAAGTTGTTGTCTTTGTAGGTAGTTGTCGTGAAACAACTCGACATTGATGGTCTTTTAGGAAAAAGAATGTAATAGTACTTGAGAGAGCGATAATGTTCTCTTACACGGGTACACCAATTGCCTTTATATAATACGGATGATCAACGGTCATGTTCATATTGTATTATCGTTAGGTATCATCCTCGAAAAATTTGGTTTTTGTCCTTATCAATCGTGCTAAAAACAACCAATTACATCTTTCACAATACAATAAAACTCACTAAAAAGCAAAAACTATTGTTATACACTACTATTACCAACACCCACACCACCATAAAAACCATCCACCGCCACTATTTATTCCACTAATAGTAATGTTACCGCCTCCACCATTCACAAACACCCGTCACCGCTTATACTAACCCTACTTCCACTACCACCATTAGAATTAATATAGTTTTTAGTAAATTTATGTATTTATGTTAGATTATTAAAGGGACATTTATAATAGAAATTTAATTAATCATTTATCTTTGCCAATGACAAATCGACAACTATTTACATAAGCAAATCGATAATAAATAATTTCATATGTTACGATCTTGATTCGTGTCGTTCGTTTAGTTATTACATAACATGGCAATTGATTGCACCAATTTTTAAAATGGACATGTGTTTTATCGAGTTTATTTTAACATTAGAATGATCAACCACGTTTTATACTTTATAATATAACGTTACACATTTTGTGGCGTTAAATTAGCATAATATGTTTTTATTCACCAATACCCGCCACCACCATAAAACCATATGAATCCACTTTTTTTATCCACCACCACCTAGTGGCGGAGCCAAGGGTTGACTAACACGGCTCTAACCCCTTAAATTTTTAATAACTTCATAAATTTTTTAGTTTATTTTATAAATAGTACTTTGTCCATATATATTTATGGTTTAGTCCACCAAAGTTTACATGTTTCTTTTTTTTTAAAAAAAGGCCTCCTCAATGTCAATTTTTGACTCCACCACCGCCACCATCTTTGTCGCCCATCCCATTAGGTTGTTGGACGCAATTCTAATTTTCAATCACAAATGCCATGTATGAAGTTTAGATTGAACAAAATTTAGATCAATTGATTAGTTTCATTATTTTTTTTTCCGTGTATATATTCTTTTTTTGTATTTCAATCAATTTTATTGCAATCATGAGGTTGGATACGGGTGAAAAATGGACTTTGTATCCCATTTTACGATAAAAGAACAAAAATAAATATAATTGTGCTTGGCTCCGCCCTTAACCACCACTAATCTTTCGGCCTCCACCTCTTCTACTACTCATTGTCATGAGAAAATATCTATTGATTCTATTTATCAAAATAACTTATTAATAGAAATAAATATTATAATTAATTAAGAAAACATTTATAATTAAAAAATGATTAGTCATTTATTATAAGAAATTAGTGAAACACTAATTAATAAAACACTTTATAATGAATAGATTATTTATTATGTGCAATTAGTGAAACACTAATTAATAAAGCAATTATGGTATTTAAGTTGAACAAACCACCTTTGTTGATTTATCTTTTCTATCAATTCCAACCAAGGTGGAACATTTGGTTAGAGGCCACTCTTATGACACAATAGGTCAAGAGTTCGAACCTCCCCATTATAATTTTTGAAATTCCATATCTTGACTTGAGTATTCATTTTTCATTCATAATATTGGAATTAATGCCACGTGTGCGAGTTGTAGGGGGTGGTCAGGAGAACCACAACCCTTGATTTATCTTTCCCACGGACAAATCCTGACCACCACTCAGATAGGCAAACTTAGCCTAGCTTTGTTTTGTATTATTGATTATGAATCTCTTGGCTTCCGTTATAAATCATCTTTAGTCATCTGTTTCTCTTATGTTCATAGCAGGCTAAATGCCGTGGGTATGAAAGTAACATGAGCATTTATAATATTTCTCAACTACTATACGAAAATGTTGCATAAGAATCTCTTTGAATTATATTTTTCTATCGATCGTCATCGTTAACTAAAAAGTGAACCTCATAATTCATATCCGGCATTTAAATATGATGAAGATGGACTTAGCCAATTTAGTGGCCTAAATTGTGTTGGATTAGTTGTTGTCTTGTGCTAATCATCATAATTGCCTCATATATCTGACCTGTGTGGTAGTAAAAAAGCAAGCAATTTGTGGCATTTTGCTGCATTATCATCTTAAAGTGGTGTATCTGAAGACCATGATACATGACATTATATAACATATTTGAAAATTTTATGAGCATTAGTCGATTGTTTTAAATCCATGGTTCAAATAATCTGACGATTCTTGCACAGGCGTTCCTAAAAGTTTCACAGGGTATAATGTTTCCGTCGTATTAAAATGACTTGTTAAAATGACTTGAATAAGACTTAATGATGCTAACTTAGTGTTGGAAACTCATGCTTTTGACGCTATTTTAATTATAAGTGTATCCGTCATTGCACATGGAGACTAAAAGAATTTGGATGTGCAAATATTAATTAGAAAGGACTGTTCTAAGCTAAAAAGTTCATTACCCTACTGTGAATTAAATTCTGTATAGATGATCTCCTAGCATTTCTTTATGATATTTTTTTTCATGGAGCTGTAAGTGTTCCATTAACATCAAACCTGGTCTTCTAGGTAGTAGTTATGTTAGTAGGGACTTACCAGCATACCGACAGTTCTTACCTTTATTAGCATGCGACATGACACGAAGTAACATGACCTTACCAAGATACCAAGCCCAGTTCTTACCTCTATTAGCATGGTGGTTAACGCAATTGCTTCTCGTGTCTTTCTGTAAGATGCTCATGTTACCGTATCCAGTCCAGCAATAATTAGAGATCCACCTATTACGATGCACATGGATATCAGACAAGTTGGCTTTAGCCTCATGTTTGAATGGCCTAAGCCTATACGTGACTATAATTGCGATTTTATTTCAAACAAATATAAGGAGTTGAGTACTAGTAGGACCTGCCAAGGTAAATAGCATCTACCAGGAAAATCTTTGAGAGAAAAACATATGCAAAAGGTTGAAGTGGCATAAAGAAAGCCACCAATGATGGACCGCGTTGTTGCTATTAACAGCAGATGCAACAATTCCCTAGCAGAAAACAAAGAAGAATGGAAAACAATAAAGACCTGCAGTTTCATTTACTATAGCTTCAAATTAAATATACAAAATCACATGGTTCCTGTAAGCTTACTGACAGAACCTCGACGTAGTCATCAAATTGGGGAACTTCCAGTTATATCCATACTATTCGATAAACTGATTTACAATTGTGCTTGTTTATCGAATCATAGCTGGCAGTTGGATTCAGTGAGTCAATTGAATCATAAGAACTTTTAAAGCAGTTAATAATCATAACCGGGCATTCTATTTAACCGATGAACCGGAACTTAGCCAACATATCGGCAATTAATATAACTAATGAGAAGTACTTACAACATATAAAAAGGCAACCAACTTAGATCGCGTCAAAGTCCAAACAATATTTCCATCTATGGCGAGATATCTCTAGCAATAACCATGAACATTGCACCCAAGAAGTATGATCATGCGATCCAACGATAGGATGGCCGGATACTTTAGTAGCAAAATGAGCCTGAAAGTTATACTGTTGTATATTCAAATTTCACATCAGGCAGTACCATTGTTTATCAGTACTATGAAAAAATTAAATACCTGCAAGGATAGATATGCAGCCATGCAAAATCAATTTCCAATCACCATCCAAGCGGGTTAAGGTTGTGCCCTAGGCAATGATCCAAGCAACAATACGGTAACATCGTTTCGCATATAGTGACCCTTGAAATATAGCTCCCGAGAAATCCATAGTTTTGTGCCATCCATCTTGAGTTGAGCTACAATATTCAGACAAATTCACTTTCTTTGTGCTTGCACAAAATCATTCACCTCAACCTATCAATAGAGCACATGGAACCACAATTGTAAGTAGAGGGTTAGCACCATTGGAATATGTATAAACAAAACAAAATGCACTAAAATGGCGAGACGACTATCAATATGAATTAGCACACGAATGTCTTTACATGCATTTTATTAGCACCTAAATGTCTTTACAAGTATTTATACCAAACACGACAAAGGCGTAACCATATGATAAGAAACCAAAGTTTTATAGAAATAACTAAAAGTGACAAATGTCAAGTAACACCCATTCGCATATAAAAGACCTTGTCTTGTACAAAGCGATGCGGGGGCATAATATGTCTCTTTAGAGTTTGTTTATTTTAGGATACTTTTGCTAGTTTGTCTCTTAAGAAAGGCGTTAATGTCCTAGTCTTTAGTTTTCCTTATTTAGGTTTCTTTCTAGTATTTTCTTTCTAGTATAAATAGGTTTTGTTAGTAGTCCAAAGAAAGCGGAGACTTTTATATACTTTTACTACGTTTTATAATCTATTGATTATTTGAGAGTTAGGTTTAACCTAAAACTCAATATCTACGTTCTTATTGTTTGACCTAGAGTTCTAATCGTTTATCCTTGTTCAATCCCTAGTTCTTCAAGCATTTCGATTTCTAGTTCGCATTAATTGGCGCTAGAACAAAACAAACCCAAACCCTAGCTAATCTGTTATGGTGGAAGAGTTAGAGGTAGAGGTAGAGGTGGAAACAATGATTTTAATGAGTTAAGAACCATGCTTGAAGACATGTCGCTGCGGTTACAAACCCTAGGCGGCGGGGAACGTGCGATCCCCATATGGAGAGACCCAGGAGGGCAGACGCAACCCTTTAGGTCATCCGGAAGGAGGACTCGAAGATGATGAACACGACGGCTATGAAAATACTTTTCATGATCGAAGTACATTCATGGTCCGCACAATGATTGGAAGACGGGTTGATTAAGGCCACTGGATTTGAACTCTAGTGGCGTGAAGGTTGAAGTGAGTGATTTATCCCGGGAGGATGCATGCTGACGATTTCCTACATTGGGAGACTAGCATAGAGAACTATTTTGAATGGAAGCCTATGGCTGAAGCTCGCAAGGTATTGTTTGTGAAATTGAAATTGAAGGGAATGGCTTTGCAATGGTGGAAAAAGTTAGAACGGCGTACAAGGCAAGGCAAGGAGAAGATCGGAACATGGGATCACATGAAACGAAGTTGCGGAAGCGGTTTCTTTGACTATACGGTGACGTTATATGAGAAGTTTTATAATTTTTCGTCAACGTGATCTTAGTGTTGAGGAGTATACAACGAGTTCTATAATCTTACGCTAAGAGTTGGCTTGAATGAAACATCCGAACAACTCGCTTGAGTTAGATATATTATGGGTTTAAATATAGGCATTCGAGAAGAGTTTGGTATCCTAAGGGTAACCAACTTTGGAAGATGCTTATCAATGTGCTTTGAAGGCGAGAGGAGAGGGTGAATCACCGTTGAAGAACCGAACTGCAAGCCGAATGAAAGCTACATCCAATCGGGTAGAAGCGCACCAAAGGCATCGGTTTGGAGTAACAAGAGCAAAAGAAGGGGCAAGCACCTCAACAACAGCTCAGCGCAAGCGGAGTCCACAAGGTCGGTACTCGTTTGGCGGCCAAGTGTTTTACATGTGGAGGAGATGATCACGACATACACATGTCCACGAGAAGCGAAGTTAACCTCATTGAAGATGGTAGTGATGAAGAAAAGTTTGGGGAACCGAAATATGATGAATCGAGAGGGTGAAGAGGAAGACTTGATGCCCGTGAGAGGGAGAATCTAGTTATCCGAGAATTCTTACTTGTCCTAGGGTTGATGACGAGGAAGGTGATTGGCGTCGGAAGAGTATCTTCCGCACTCAAGTTTCTACGTGGAGGTAAGGTTTGCAAGCGATTTTAGATGGTGGAAGTTGTGAGAATATAGTATCTCAAGAAGCGCGTAGATAAGTTAAGTTTGTTAACCTAGAAACACCCTCACCCATATAAGATTGCTTGGTTTAAGAAAGGAAACGCGGTACCAATTACCAAAAGGTGCTTAGTAAAGTTTTCTATCAGCAATTTTGAAGATGAAGTGTGGTGTGATGTTGCACCTATGGATGCTTGTCACATATTATTGGGCAGACCTTGGTTGTTTGACAAGAAGATGACACACTTGATTGAAGCTAATACTTACAGCTTTGTGTGCAACGGAAAGAAGATGACGTTGCATCCTATGAAGGAAGAAGACGTGCAAGGAGGAAAAGAAGAAAAGGGACAGTCGGCAAGTTTGTTAACTTGTAAACAGTTCCAGCATGAATGTAAGTCATCTAGTGAGATTTATGCCTTGATGTGTAAGCCCATATCCAATAATGTCAGACAGCAAAAGAATACCCTTCCCGAAATTGCTGAATTGTTGGAACTTTTCGAAGATATTGCGCCTACAGAGCTACCTAATGTATTGCCACCTATGAGGGACATACAACACGCCATTGATTTGGTGCCTGGGTCTGCATTACCTAACTTGGCAGCATATAGGATGCCTCCTGCACATTTAGGTTGGAGATGCGAGACAAGTCGAAGAGCTGTTACATAAGGGTTTGGTCACTGAAATCAAGAGCCCGTGTGCTGTACCAGCCTTATTGACTCCCAAGAAAGATGGTTCTTGGCGAATGTGCGTTGACAGTCGAGCAATCAACAAGATCACCATCAAGTATAGGTTTCCTATACCCAAATTGGAGGATATGTTGGACATGTTGGCAGGTGCTAGGTTTTTCTCGAAGTTAGACTTGCGAAGTGGGTACCATCAAATTCGTATTCGCGTTGGGGATGAATGGAAGACAGCGTTCAAAACACCGGATGGCCTCTATGAATGGCTTGTAATGCCCTTCGGCATTTCCAATGCTCCCAGTACATTCATGCGCATGATGACAGAGGTATTACGTCCTTTCATTGGTTCATTTGTAGTAGTATACTTCGATGATATTCTGCAGTGTATAGTCGTACCAAGGAAGAACACCTAGTTCATTTAAAGCGTTGATGGAGGTTCTTTTGAAGGAGAAGTTATATCTCAATCTTAAGAAATGCTCATTTTTGCGCGAAGAAGTAGAATTTTTGGGATATATTGTATCAACTAGTGGCTTAAAAGCTAACCCTGCGAAGGTGACGACGATTGTGGACTGGCCTATTCCTACATCAATCACTGAGGTGCGTAGTTTTCATGGGTTGGCTACTTTCTATCGGAGGTTTATAAGAGGGTTTAGTACCATTATGAGCCCTATGGCGAGTGTCTTAAGGGAACAACTTTTCGGTGGACAAAAGAAGCATCAATCGCATTTGGAAAGATTAAGAAGTTAATGGCGAGGCTCCAGTTTTGGTGCCGCAGATTTTGATAAGCTATTTGTGGTTGAATGTGATGCTTCTAATGTGGGGATTGGAGCCGTCTTGAGCCAAGAAGGCAGGCCTGTGGCATTCTTTAGCGAGAAGCTAATTGAAGCGAAACGAAAGTATTCTACTTATGATCTGGAATTTTATGCGTTGGTTCGTGCTTCTGACATTGGAGACATTATCTTGTCCACAAAGATTTTGTGGTTTACTCGGATGACGAAGCTTTGCGCTACTTACAATCTCAGAAGAAATTGAAGCCTAGACATGCAAAGTGGATTGACTATCTTGAAGAGTTTACTTTCTCCCTAAAGCATAAGTCTGGAACAATGAACAAGGTAGCTGATGCTCTTAGTCGTCGACATATGCTGGTGAAAACAATGCAAGTTCGTGTAGTCGGTTTTGAGGTGATTAAAGATCAATATGCTGCTGACCCCTACTTTGGTTCAGTGATACAACAAGTAAGTACATCGACAACAACGTCGGATATGCAATATGTTCTTCATGATGGTTATCTTTTTTCGTGGTAATCGATTATGCATTCTGTTGGCTCCTTAAGGAGAGTATTATCCGAGAGCTTCATGGTGGAGGATTAGCAGGACATTGGGGTAGAGACAAGACCCTAAATGTTTGTAAAGAGCCGTTATTGGCCTTCAATGGACAAGGATGTTGAGAGATTGATCAAGAGGTGTGAATATGTCAATTTGCAAAGGGACAGTCCCAAAACAGGATTTGTATACTCCATTGCCAGTTCCACACTCTCCTTGGGTACACATCGGTATGGATTTCGTGCTAGGATTGCCAAAAACACAGGACAACACGATTCTATTTTCGTTGTGGTGGATAGATTTTCTAAGATGGCTCACTTCATTCCTTGTTCTAAGGCTGGATGCTTCCAATATTGCATCTCTTTTCTTTAACGAGGTGGTACGTTTACACGGAGTCCCTTCTTCTATTGTGTCCGATCGTGATGTCAAGTTTGGGACAATTTTGGAGGACTCTATGGAAGAAGTTAGGCCCGACTTATGCTATTCTACTGTTGCCCACCCTCAAGGCGATGTGAAGACGGAAGTAGTGAATCGGAGTTTGGGAAATTTACTTAGAAGCTTAGTGGGAGATCATATCAAGAGTTGGGATCAGATTTTGTCTCGGGCGAGTTTGCATATAACAACTCGGTAAGTCGCACGACCAAGAGAACACCTTTTGAGGTAGCATATGGTTTTCATCCATGACATGTTGTTGATCTGGTACCTCTTCCATTAGATACCCAAATAGAATGACGGTGAGGCTTATGCGACCATATAAAGAGTATACACCAAGATGTGCGAGCAACTATTAACAAGAGCAATGAGTATTACATGAATGCAGCCAATGCTAATCGCAAGAATAAGGAGTTTCAAGAAGGTGAAATGGTTATGGTGTTTATGCGGAAGGAAAGGTTCCCTCGTGGCAGATATCATAAGTTAGCATCAAGGAAGATGGGACCTTATAAGATAGTTAAGAAGATCAGTTCCATGCTTATATTCTTGAGTTACCTGATGACTTGCGAGATCGGTCCCATTTTCAATGTTTCGATTTGTATGACTTCTATGGGTTCGATGGAGATGTTGTTGGTGATATACCAAGTGATCAAGAACCGGTGCAAGGGAGTTTGGTGATGAACCACGATGTGATTCAAGAAATACTCGATGTGAAGGAAACTAGGTCCCGACGTGGAAATCCATATCGACAATTCCTAGTGAAGTGGCTTGGAAAGACAGCTAAGAAAAGTACGGATTGCGAAGAGGAGCTGAAACGACGCTACCCCACGGATATATTGAAGTTAAGGCAACGTTCTCGTCGAGAGACGAGCTTATTTTCAAACTGGGGTGGTTGATGCAGGGGCATAATATGTCTCTTTAGAGTTTGTTTATTTTAGGATACTTTTGCTAGTTTGTCTCTTAAGAAAGGGCGTTAATGTCCTAGTCTTTAGTTTTTCCTTATTTAGGTTTCTTTCTAGTATTTTCTTTCTAGTATAAATAGGTTGTTAGGCCATCCAAAGAAGGCAGACTTTTATATACTTTTACTACGTTTTATAATCTATTGATTATTTCAGAGAGTTAGGTTTAACCTAAAACTCAATATCTACGTTCTTATTGTTTCAGCCTAGAGTTCTAATCGTTTATCCTTGTTCAATCCCCTAGTTTACTGTTTCTGATTTCTAGTTCTGCATTAAAAACACTTTCTCATGCTGAAGGAAAGTAGACACAATTGACTATATGGCTAAAAGAACACATGCACTCAACTTCCAACATATATGCATATTTTTTTTGGCCAAGTGATAACTTCAATATAACTATACAAACCCTCCAGAGACAACAACAACATCAAAACGTTAAGACAATAAGCTGAAGAGCTACAACCCCATGAGAATAAGAACAACAACATTAAAAATTAAGCCTAATATTTATGGAAGGACAAGTCTTATTTTGGTGATAAGTTCATCCAGTCAGCTCATACGACACCAACAAAGAATTATGGATCGTGATGACATGATGGAAATAGGCAATTTTCTAGTGAGATGCTAGGACTGATTGCTATGTAACCAAAGAAGTCCCACAAATTGCAGAAGTTAATCTTAAATCAAATACCATTTCTCAAATCTCAAAGTCTATGAAGCAAATTATCAAATAAATTAATGAATACACGGATTATCAGTGGAAGATCGAAAGATGATAACGAACCTCCTTGATTTTTTTGAACTACTTCAGATCTGATAAAAAAAACAACAACAATGAAATCCATCGGATAGATATTGAATCCAGGAAGAAAAGACTCCAACTTTGCAGAGTTAGGTCAAACAATAGATCAAAAGATAACCAACAAAATCAAAATTAAATAACAGTACTAGTAGATAATGATTTATACCTGATGATAATCAATAAAGCAATTAATTATCAGATGGATTGATTTTGGATTTCAGGAACAAAATTGATTTTCTAGGTTTAGGAATTTTTTAAGATTTCAGAAAATAGATCAAGATTTCGGGTTTTGATTCCGAGACAAAGGTTATGATTTTGTTAGGAAAGTTAAACAGATTTCTGGGTTTGATTCTGGTTTTGATTTTGAGAGATAAACTGAAAAGAGGTCTCGATTTTTCTCGGAAGAACTCTCTGAAAATATGAGAGAAAGAGAAAGAGAGAGACTAAAAAACGAAAATAATAATGATATCTGCGAATATACGAAAGTAAAATAAACTGAGATTAAAAAAAACAAGACTTCTAAAAACCCATGGAAATGTCTGATATTACATAAATGCCAGTGATGTCCAACGTTTCTACACGCTTCGAAACGTTGCTCCATTAATTCCATTTAATAAATCATTATTACTTATTATGTGCAACGTATTTTCGGGTGTGTAAAGGATATTGACGTTGCGAAACGGTGCAACATCAATATCCGTTGCACACCATCGAAGCTGATATGTTGCAAAATGCAGGATATGGTGTAGTATAGGGTGCACGCCATAATTGGATGCCTAGCCTCCCTAATTAGAGGTTTAATTTTTATTACCTGTTATTAAGGTTTTATCATAAGGTCTTATTTTTGCCTCTTTCTTCTACTTGTAGATTTTTCTAGATTATTCAAGTAAAGGAATCTTTTCCTTGTTTTCATTCATATTATATATAAGTGATACAAGGTTGATGTCTTTTTTCTTCATTTGAAATGCATATATTTTTTCTTCTTTGTTGTTGACGCCTAAGGGTAATATTTCTTCAAATATATTCGATTCCATGGATGATCGAGCCTTGGTCCTACATCTTTCCCTTCACTATCCATTAATTCATATGCTCCATTCCCAACAAGTATCTTTATAATGTACGGTCCATCCCATGCCTTCTCCAATTTCCCATCTCCACCTTTCTGGTAGGGTGGTATTTCTCGCAACACTAGCTCTCCTAGTTGAAACTCTCTTACTTTGACGCATTTATCATATTCACGGGCTAATCTTTTGTGGTAGTTCTCCATATGTTGTAAGGCAATTTCTCTATTTTCTTCCAAGTCATCAAGCTTTGCCAAGATCAAATCTCTATTCAAATTCTTTTCCCATGCTTCTCTCTTTGTTGTTGGGTTGATAACTTCAGTTGGTAATATCGCCTCTACACCATATGTTAAACAGAAAGGTCACATTCATGTAGCTTGTCTTCTTGTTGTTCTATACGTACGACCATAATGCATTATGAACCTGTTCCCACCATCCCTTATTGTGTCCTTCCAACTTATTCTTCAATATATCCGCGAGTGTTTTGTTTGTTGCCTATGCTTGCCCGTTAATTTGCGGATATAAGGGCGTTGACTTTCCACTTTGGATCTTAAACGCGTTAAAGCATCTCTATATTTTCGCCTTCAAACTGTTTCCCATTACCGAGACACTATTTGTGTTGGGATTCCGAATCTGCAAATTATATGTTCAAATATGAACGTGAATACATCGCGATCTCGAATTTGTTGGGTTTCTTTCGCCTCTGCCCATTTTGTGAAGTAGTCGTTGCGAAAATTAAGTATCTCCTCTTCCCGCATTCCTCGGCACGAATGGTCCTACAATGTCCAAGACCCATTTTCCAAATGGCCATACACTTTTTGAGGAATTGAGTCGAACGGAGCATGTATTCTTTTCCCATGACGATGACATTCCTCACATCGTCTAGATACTTCTTTTGCGTCTTCGTGCATCAATGGCCAATAGTACCCTTGCACCTTTGTTCTATAAGCCAATAACCTTCCTCCGCTATGATTACCTATATCTCCATAATGAAGGGCTTTCAGTATTTCCATTCTTTCTTTTCGTGTTAAACATCTCGAGTGATGGTCCATGAAAAGACATTCCACAAAAAGATCTCGCCCCCGGTTCATAATTTGTCGCCTTGCTCTTAAGCTTATGCGCCTCTAATCTGTTTCTTGGTACCTCGCCCTTCTCCAGATAGTTATGAAGTTGTGTTCTCCAATCCTCTCCTTTTTCGATTTGCCTCTCTTCTTGGTTTTCAACCATCGTAGTGTCTGCATCTCCTTCGTCTTTGTTGAGTGATGGAAAAGAAAGCGCCTATACCTTTATATAACGTGCGATGGGGTTTACCAAGCATGGAAGCGATAAATGCAAGTGCATCTGAGAATCGATTATCTTTCCTGTAGATATGTCTCCAATCTATCGTTGATATTTTTTGCTGAGATTTCCATGACAAGTTGCTTATACTTTTGTAGAGAGGGTTCATTTGTACTGTATAAACCTTGTACTAGGTGTGAGTCACTAGTCACCCTGGCA
The DNA here is from genome assembly GCA_023531295.1 of Papaver armeniacum. Classification (NCBI taxonomy): domain Eukaryota; kingdom Viridiplantae; phylum Streptophyta; class Magnoliopsida; order Ranunculales; family Papaveraceae; genus Papaver; species Papaver armeniacum. The sequence continues at coordinate 416,391 of JAJJWW010005081.1, forward strand.
TCTTCTAACTTCATTTCAATTTTCAATCTTAATGCATGCACGACAGCTTCATATTCTGTCTCGTTATTTGTAGACGCGAAATCCAATCTAAACGAATACGCCATTCTTGCTCCTTGAGGGGAAATGAAAACTAATCCAATCCCTTTTCCTTCTCCATTTGCTGATCCATATACTAGAATTTCCTATCTCTTTGGATTGCGCTCTATTAATAGGTCTCTTGGATTTCCTTGCTCTTCATCTATATCCATCATTTCTTCCACTCCTTCATCCTCTTCCAGTGGAAATTGTGCCAGAAAATCTGCGATGACCTGTGATTTTGGGGAAGATAGTACATCATACTTAACTTCAAATTGCTCTACTTGTGCATTCCATCGTTCCACTCTTCCTATTATTTTTGAGTTCTTCATAACTGATTCAATTGGGATCTTAGTTAACACTCTAATCTTGTGAGCTTGAAAATAAGTACGAAGTTTTTGTGTAGCATAAACTAAAGCTAGAATGAGCTTTTCAATCTTTGTATAATTTCGTTCCGATGAGTTGTAAGTCATGCTTATATAGTATATTGGTTTTTCAATCCCTCTATCCAGGCGGAGTAATACAACACTTAATGCATGCGGTGTTGATGCAAGGTATATTAACAGTTCTTTTCCTGGTTCTGCTTTATGCAAAATAGATAAATTTGTTAAATAATTCTTGATACTTTGGAGCGCTTTTTCACATTATGTTGTCCATTCGAACTTGGTCCCTTTCTTTAAGATACTGAAAAACTGTTTGCATTTTTCCGAGGAGCGCGAAATAAACCGTCCTAAGGAAGCCAATAATCCTTTCAATTTTTGCACTTTTTTTTGGACCCACCTATATTCCTTCTTTTGATTTAATATAACATAATAATTTTCCTTATGCTACTCCAAAGATGCATTTAGCCGGATTTATCTTCATTTTGAATTGCCGCATCTGTTCAAATATTTCCCGCAGATTGTCAACATGATCTACCGCCTTCTTACTCTTTACCAGCATATCATACATATAGACCTCCAAAGTTGTATGCACCCATTTAGCAAATATTTTCTCCACCATACTCTGATATGTTTCACCTAATTTTTCAAACCAAATGGCATTCTTTTATAACAGTACAGCCCTCTTGGTACGAAGAAAGTCGTGTGTTCCTGGTCTTCTACTGCTAACACAATTTGGTTGTAGCCTGAATATCCATCCATTAATGATAATCTTTCATTTCCTGACGCCCGTTCTACTGTTTGTGGTATATCTAAAAGTGGGAAACTTTCCTTCGGACACGCCTTGTTTAGATATTTGAAATCTATGCAAATTCGTATCCATTTGTTCTTCTTTGGTACTACCACCATGTTTGCTATCCGGACTGGGTATTTTGCTGGCCTTATTATTCCCGCATCTAACATCTTTTGTAACTTCATTTCTATTTGTGGATGGTATGTAGTTGATATCTTCCTTATCCTTTGTTTGAATGGCTTCGCTGTTTCATTGATGTCTAACCTGTGACATGCAATTGAAGGATCTATACCTGGCATCTCATCCATGCTCCATGCGAAGACATCCTTATATTCTCGCAACAGGTTTATTAATTTGTCTTCTTACTCCTTATCCATCCTGGTTCCAATCTTCAACATCTTTGGTTCCTCTTTCTTTTCTCGCATTTATCTCTTTTGTTGGCTATCTTTGCGGTGAAGTTCGCCTTTGGTTATCCTAATGGAGATGGTTCTTTTATTTCATGCATTGGTTCGCCTTCTTTCTCTGGGATTTTGTTTGGTATTCCTTTTCCCTCTTTTGCTCTTATCATATATACCCTCAATTCTTCCTCCTTTTTTAATTCTTTCGCCTTTCTGCATCTATCTTTTAGCCTTTTTGCGCGTCCTTCGTAGTTCTTCACGTCTATTTGATCGCAAATTTTCTCACTATTTGTATCACCTTTGATTTCTCCTACTCCACTTAGTATTGGGAAGCGTAAGCATTGATTTAGGGTTTACGCTACGCCTTTTATCCCATGTACCCATGGTCGCCCCATGAGCATGTTGTAAGGTGAACTACACAGAATGCTACCAGCGATTCTATCTCTCCTAGAAGTATTCGCAAGATTATTTCGCCTTTAGGTTTTGTAACCGCCCTGTTAAAACCGTGAATGTTATATGTTGACCGCGTCGAGATCCGCGTCACTGTATCCCATACTCTTGAATGCATTTTGTAAAATAAGATGTCTCTGTAACTTCCCGTATCTATCAAAGTTTTATATATCGCCCATTCCTCTGATTTATTCGCGCTTTCCTCTCTTCCTTATTTTCTTGCAGTTAAAGTGACAACTAGGGGATCTGTTCGTTTTAAGCTTTCTACCGGTATAACATCTGCCGCGAATATTATCCGATGTTTTTGCCATTCTTTCAAGGGCGATTCTTTGTCTACAGCTAAAAAGGCTTTCTTATGGACATTAAGCTTACGCTTTCGTGTACAAAGATCCTTAAGAAACTTGGCATAGCGAGCATTTTCCTAATTGCTTCTAATAAAGGAATATTTATGTTTACCTACTTAAAAATCTCCATTATTTCGTTGAAAGTCGACTCTCTCTTAGTTGGAACTAACAACTGTGGATATGGGGCTATGGGCACAAAATGAGATCTATCGGGAACCACATGGGCATCACTAGAAATTATATCAGTCTCTTCAGCTAGTGGCTCCTTCTGGGGATCATCTTGGGAACTAGAAGGTGGATCTACAGTATGTCCACTATTAGGCATGGCTACCTTAGTGTCTACCGTTTTACCATTCCTAAGGGTTGTTATAGAGTTCACATGATTGAACTCTTTCTCTCTAGAGGATACTTCATGAATTGCTCTAGTATTGGGTAGTGGTTGCCTGGGGGACTTTTTCTTTTCTCTTTCGCTTAAAATTCTGCAATTATACTAACCTGATTTTTAGCTTCCGAAATAGCCTGAGAGTTTTCCTGTAAACCTTTCTCAACCGTTTGCTTAAACTCTGCAGTGTTATGAGATAAGATGGTCGAGACTCTTCTAAGCTCGTGATTTTTTATCCGACGGGTTCGATCCGATCCGGCCCTAAATGGTTCTTAGTATACCCAAAACCCGGGAGAGTCCGAGAAATACTAGGCTGACCTTGACTCGGCCCTTAGACCAAGAGAAATTCGGGTGGTTTCTCCGACCCGGGGTTATAGGTATCGTAATATGGATCAAATCTCGACGGTTTTCAAACCTAGAGTTATTATAGAGAGCATTGGCTTTCTCTTCGTATCTAGTATGGTGTGACCCTTGATTCATTTCTAAGGCTTCTAGACGCCTAAGAATATCCGACCCATAATGAACTCTATTGATTCTATGGATAGGATTTCTAGGTATTTCGGTTCTCTCATTGAAACCCATTGACGAGTCTTCTCGCCTAACTCGATGAACTCGTCAAAACATTCATTTGGGTCTTGATGTGTAAATTCTCCACCACTAATTGTTTATACCTTTATACAGGTTTCACTATCAAGGCCCTCATATAAAATTTGGTCCATGTGGGCTTTTTCAAAGCCGTGATGTGGACACTGGTATAACAATTCACTAAACCTTTCTACATAATCATGAAGTTTTTCACCTAATTTCTGCTTAAAGGTTTGGATAGACTGCCGAACAGCTGCAGTCTTATGGTGTGGGTATAATTTCTTAACAAATGCCTCTACAAGACCATCCTGTGGTAATTGTTTTAGAAGGAATAAAATGATACCACTCTTTGGCTTTCTCATAGAGATAGAAGTGAAACAAACGTAACCTAAGCACATCTGTGGAGACATTCGGATAGTTCATTGTGTCACAAATCATTTCAAAGTCTCTTATGTGGGTATACGGGTTCTCATTCTCTAATCCCTAAACTTACGAAGCATGCCAATAGTCTCGGGTCTAATATCAAATTGGACCGTAGAAGCTAGTAGAACTACACAGGTCACGCACTACCCTAGACGGGTTCAAACGATCCCTAAGGGTTTTTATCGGGACCTCATCATCCTTTTCCTCAACCATTTTGGCAAAAATAGAAGTATTAAGGATATTTACCTCACCGTGAGAAGAACGTCCAAAAATAGGACTTTCTAGATTAAGGTAGTCAAGATTCTTATTTCCTAAACTATCACTTTTAGGGTTTTCACGCATAAACCGTCCTAGAGCGTCTCTCTTACGTTCTGGCATACAAGAATTCAACAAAATGTGCACATGCAAATGCTGGGCTAACTAATTTAGGTAAGCTTGGGTTACCTACAAATAAATATACCCAAAGGTATGAGGCATAGGTTTGTGGACTTTCAGTGGTAACTCCCATAAGGCCCAAGACACGGGTTCAGCTTACTAATCCACCAGTTTTCCTAAACTCGGTAGTCTGACGAAGATACAATTGGTGTGTGCAGTGTTTTTTTTTTTTTTTTTTAATAAATAAAGTACTAAAAATAAACAAAAACAAATAGAAGAAAATTACAAGTCTAAAAATAAATAAAGAAACTACTAAAAATAAGATGAAAGTCTAAAAAATAAAATCTTCAGTTTCTCCCTTTTTGTAAGGCAAGTTCAACTTTCCACGTTTAGCTTCAAGCAAATCCTGCAACCAAAAACAAAAATACCAAAGAAGTAAAATAGTACAAAAAATAATCTAATAATAATAATAATAATAATAAAATATATACAAACCTAAAAAAAATATGCAAAACCTAAAACCTAAACCTAAATACAAGTCCGTTGGCGGCGCCTAAAAATCGATGTAGTTTTACAAGTGGTAAGTATAGGGATTTGATTCTCGGACTTGGGAAGTTGTTGATTTTAGGACTTACTTAAATAAAATACTTAAAACTAGCGAATAAAATAAAGGATGATAATAATATTGAGAGATTACTGGGAATCAGGATTTCACCGAACTCTTTTTCTATGGTTCAATTATTAATTCTTTGACAATTATAGCTCCAAAAATAATAGTTATTGACTCTAAATCTTTGTCAAGGTAGATTTTATAAAATATTAATTGTAAATGGTAAGCATGGATTATCAAAACACCTAAGCTAAGCATAACCCATCAAACTAAATCACAACTAATTAATTTAAAATCATAATTCAAATTATATTAATGCAAAAGTCGTAAAAAGAATTTAATAAAATTACGATAGTGTTGAGAATTGGCTTCCTCCGTCATCCCAAAGCGATGGGGTTTAGCTCATCATGGTAGAAACACACTCAAAAGAATTTTTCATAGCTCTAAAAGGTGTTTTTATTGAAGAAATAGTATAAGACAGTAGATTTGCAACGCTGTAATGATGTTACTGACGTTCACGTTACAAGCCGGGTGTTGCAATTTAACCCTAACTGTTACAAACGTACTATCGCAGACACTGTTCAACAACGACAGTTCTTTTGTGTCTGTTCTTCGTGTTCTTCAGAACGACACTTCTTTGGTGTCGTCTGCAACTTCTCTTCTTCCTCTTCACCTGCTGCTGCTGCAACTCCTCCTGCAGCGTGATTTTCTCCTCTAAAGCGTACCCAAACTCCCGACTACCTTCTACAACTCTCGTACACCCTTTATATAGCCAACAAGTCGATTAAAACTGGCGGGAATCTTTCTTTTCTTCTCTTCCAAGTTAAGTAACTTCCGTTGTTTTCTTTACTTTCACGCCCTCTCGATTTGGTTAAAACTCTTCTAAACAGAGAATACAATATCTCTAGAAGATTTCCTCTCTTAACTTCACACGTACCTTCACTTTCATGAACAAGAATTCCCGGAAATATGCTAACTTCCATGTTTTCTCGACAAATCTTCTTTGCTTAGTTTTCACGTCTTCTGTTACTTAATATAGCTTAAGTAGTACCTATCTATCCCCCTACTTCGATAAGAACCCAAAAAATCTCTCCAACACACGATCTAGCTCGTGTTTACCCGAGACAGAGACCTTGCCTTTTCCGAGAAGATATCTTACATTTTTATCTCTACTGATGACGTGTTTAAACACGCACTGATATTCCCTTCGATTTGGTATGTCGAAATCATCCTTCCTATCCCATAAAAACTCGGCTTCCAACTAACTCAGATAATCTTCACGCGTAAAGAATAAATTCCCGCCAAAACTGGATTCAAACGATGAAGATAGTTGTCCCCTTAACCAAGTTGTGGGTGCCAATAGCACTTTGGGTGCAAATAGTAGATTGGGGTGCAAATAGCAGTGGGTTACCCCTTATCAACTGTGTGCCCCTTATCCATTTGAGGGGTGTCTTCAGTAATTTTCTCCGGAGAGGCCAAATACCACTTTTCGAGCCAAATTCGCCGCAAAAGCTTATTTCTCCAAAAACACCTACAAAGACATAAAATTACCAAATAAGTACAAAATCGAGCACTAACAATATACATAATTGAGATCAATATAGACACATAAATGCGTCTATCAAATACCCCCCAACTTATTATTTTCTAGTCCCGAGCAAATCAAATCTAGAAAATAAAATCCTAACTCACTGTCAGCAGCATCGTCGATTACATTTAGCGTATGCAATAAGCCTTTAAACCCTTAGGTGGCCCTAGTGGCCGAGTTATAGTCTCGGGAGGGCTTACAAGAGGTATACCCACAAAACCTTTACTCCAGACCCTAGCTATCTAGGCAGAATCTTGGAAGGCACTAAAGAATCTCCTTAGTTGGCATACTTATTGACTACTGGAGGAAGTACCCTGATGCGAATTTCCAAATGTTGTACATGAGTTTGCACTCAAACATACTAAAATTCATATATAAGTGACAGAGCTCTACTCAGATAGTCGCACTATGGACATCAATATCCGGAGTCAACCAATCACATGGATAGATTAAGAAATGGATTTAGAAAAACATAGATGGTTTTGATGTTGACTAAGGTGAACGGTGTTTCTCATATCTTTCTGAAGGCCACTGCCAAAATGAACCTATCCTAATGGAATGAGATACTGGTCTGGACTAATATCAACACACTGGCATATACAAGGGAACCAGTGGTCGATAATCCTAATTCTAGATCAACTCGTCCGGCATATACAAGGGAACCAACGGTTGATTTATTCACTGAACATTAACAATTTACTAACATTTTTTTTTAATAACAACATGATTAGATCTTACGAATCCAAGAGCATGCTTCTTGTCAGCAGATTACATGGTAATTCCCGTGGATCCTGCGTTCCACGCTTGTTTAGGCGACGGAGACAGGGAGAACACACACATATTAATTGCTATCCAAGTGTTAATTTTTATTTATTTTTGATAATTATTCTGTTTGGTCTAATTGGTCTGGTATTTTTTTTTTTTAGTAACTCAATCACTCTATTTTATCCTAGCAGTGGTAACAACTTGAATCATGAGCCCCACCTAATCACTTAGAGAAACATATTTTAAAAAGAAAACAAAATAAAAACAGAAGTGAAAAGGACTCAACGAGATATGGCGAAACTACCATGTTATTTCTAACACTTGAGCTTTGTGCTTTTATGAATAGACTCTTTAGATGTTTCCATCTAATCAGATTGGTTCCTCAACTCCTACAACCAAAATGCTTCCATCCACTTAGATTAGTTAGTGTCATCCTTAATAAACATAAATTTCTAGGCTCTGGAGTTTATTTATTGCAACTAAAAAGTTTCTCCCACACCCCCAAACTTAAATCTAACATTGTCCTCAATGTTCTAAAGATAAAATTAAAAGCATGAACAAGGAGAAACTGTTACCATTTGAAGCAAAAGAGTTAAGGAAAGATATTACCGTGTTGCATGAATATTGGGTTACCTCCCAAGAAGTGCTAAGTTTAAAGTCTTCATCCAGATGGTAAATACCACAAAATGGCTAATTACGTTTCAAATCATATATCAATAGTCGAAACAACTATGGGTAAACAAAATCAAATAAAATTTCCACAATTATTAGACAACTTCACCAAATCAGAAAAATGAACAGACATAACACATCCTCATCCAAGGTTTCCTACAAGACAACTGGGTTTTTCTTTGGTGCCCACTTGAGCTTCATATGAGTGTCTTGACAAACAGATTCTTCTGAACTATGGGTTTCTAGTTGCTGGATTTTCTCCTGGACAGTATCAGGAGGGTCAGGTTGAGGAGTCGGAAGAGACTCAGGAAATACCTCATGTATACTAGGCTCGATTCCCAAGTTAGGGACTTCTACTAGGGATATTTGACCATCACTACCCCCAAACTTAGAGTAATCAGTATTCTCAGACAAACCTCTAATTATTGCTTGAATTTCTGGATCCTTGGAGTCTTTAAAATACTCAAGAGCTTCTTCTAGAGCACTACCCCCAAACTTAGAGTCATCATTATTCTCCGTAAGACCTAGCACTATGGCTTGAATTTTGGTCTGTAGAGTCTTTTAAAGTACTCTAGAGCTTCTTCTAGTTCAACATTTTGGTCACCTAACCGACTTAAGAGAATCTCATCAAATTCATCCAAAGAATCATCCAATAAAGTGTCGTCCCAATTATCATGAACCATATCCTGAACTAAAGTGCTAATCATATTCACTTCCTCTAATTCATTAGAAGGTTGTCTAGTAACATTAAAGATATTTAGTTCAAGTGGTCATATTACCAAAGGATATATTCATAAGTCCGGTCCTATAGTTGATTATAACATTAGATGTGGCTAAAAATGGGCGACCTAAAATCACTAGGTATTTGAGCACTAGGTGCGAACAGGTTGAGTGTCTAGAACAACAAAATCCACCGGATAAATAAATTTATCAACCTCAATCGAACATCCTCTATGACACCACGAGGGACTTTGTGACAGACCTATCGCCTAACCGTAGGGTCATTTTAGTCGGTTTCAACTCACCAAGACCTAGTCGGGTGTACACATGGTACGGGAGTAGGTTAACACCGGCTCCTAAGTCAAGTAATGCTTTATCAACCATGTGATTACCAATCGTACAAGATATGGTAGGGCATCCAGGTCTTTATACTTAGGGGTTGTTTGGTTGGAAGGATTGAACTTACGACCAGCTAAAAAGGCTTTCTTATGGACATTAAGCTTACGCTTTCATGTACAAAGATCCTTAAGAAACTTGGCATAAGCAGGCATTTGTCTAATTGCTTCTAATAAAGGAATATTTATGTTTACCTGCTTAAAAATCTCCATTATTTCGTTGAAAGTCGACTCTCTCTTAGTTGGAACTAACAACTGTGGATATGGGGCTTTGGGCACAAAATGAGATCTATCGGGAACCACATGGGCATCACTAGAAATTTTATCAGTCTCTTCAGCTAGTGGCTCCTTCTGGGGCTCATCTTGGGAACTAGAAGGTGGATCTACAGTATGTCCACTATTAGGCATGGCTACCTTAGTGTCTACCATTTTACCATTCCTAAGGGTTGTTATAGAGTTCACATGATTGAACTCTTTCTCTCTAGAGGATACTTCATGAATTGCTCTAGTATTGGGTAGTGGTTGACTGGGGACTTTTCCTTTTCTCTTTCGCTCAAAAAATTCCGCAATTATACTAACTCGATTTTTATCTCTGAAATAGCCTGAGAGTTTTTTCCTGTAAACCTTTCTCAACCGTTTGCTTAAACTCTGCAGTGTTATGAGATAAGATGGTCAGAGACTCTTCTAAGCTCATGATTTTTTTATCCGACAGGTTCTGATACTGATCTGGCCCTAAATGGTTCTTAGTATACCCAAAACCCGGGAGAGTCTGAGAAATACTAGACTGACCTTGACTCTGGCCCTTAGACCAAGAGAAATTCGGGTGGTTTCTCCTACCAGGGTTATAGGTATCGTAATATGGATCAAATCTCTGACGGTTTTCAAACCTAGAGTTATTATAGAGAGCATTGGCTTTCTCTTCATATCTAGTATGGTGTGACCCTTGATTCATTTCTAAGGCTTCTAGACGCCTAAGAATATCTGACCCATAATCAACTCTATCGATCCTATGGATAGGATTTCTAGGTATTTATGGTTCTCTCATTGAAGCCCATTGACGAGTCTTCTCAGCTAACTCGATGAACTCGTCAAAACATTCATCTTGTTCTTGATGTGTAAATTCTCCACCACTAATTATTTCTACCTGCATACGGGTTTCACTATCAAGGCCCTCATATAAAATTTGGGCCTAGTGGGCTTTTTCAAAGCCGTGATGTAGACACTTGGTATAACAATTTACTAAACCTTTCTACATAATCATGAAGTTTTTCACCTAATTTTCGCTTAAAGGTTTGGATAGACCGCCGAGCAATGAGATGCGTCTTATGGTGTGGGTAGAATTTCTTAACAAATGCCTCTACAAGACCATCCAGGGTGGTAATTGTTTTGGAAGGAATAAAATGATACCACTCTTTGGCTTTCTCATAGAGAGAGAAGTGAAACAAACGTAACCTAAGCACATCTGTGGAGACATTCGGATAGTTCATTGTGTCACAAATCATTTCAAAGTCTCTTATGTGGGTATACGGGTTCTCATTCTCTAATCCCCTCAACTAACGAAGCATGCCAATAGTCTCGTGTCTAATATCAAATTGGACCGTAGAAGCCGGTAGAACTACACTGGTCACGCACTACCCTAGACTGGTTCAAACGATCCCTAAGGGTTTTTATCGGGACCTCATCATCCTTTTCCTCAACCATTTTGGCAAAAATAGAAGTATTAAGGATATTTTCCTCACTGTGAGAAGAACGTCCAAAAATAGGACTTTCTAGATTAAGGTAGTCAAGATTCTTGTTTCCTAAAATATCACTTCTAGGTTTTTCACGCATAAACCGTCCTAGAGCGTATCTCTTACGTTCGGCATACAAGAATTCAACAAAATGTGCACATGAAAATCTTTGGGCTAACTAATTTAGGTAAGCTTGGGTTACCTACAACGAAATATACCCAAAGGTACGAGGCTGAGGTTTGTGGACTTTCAGCTGGTAACTCCCATAAGGCCCAAGGCACGGGTTCAGCTTACTAATCCACCAGTTTTCCTAAACTCGGTAGTCTGACGAAGATGCAATTGGTGTGTGCAGTTTTTTTTTTTTTTATATATATAATAAAGTACTAAAAATAAACACATACAAATAGAAAAAATTACAAGTCCAAAAATAAATAAAGAAACTACTAAAAATAAGATGAAAGTCTAAAAATAAAATCTTGATTTCTCCCTTTTTTGTAAGGCAAGTTCAACTTTCCACGTTTCGCTTCAAGCAAATCCTACAACCAAAAAAAAAATACCAAAGAAGTAAAATAGAACAAAAAATAATCTAAGAAAAATATTAATAATAAAATATATACAAAACCTAAAAAAAATGCAAAACCTAAAACCTAAACCTAAATACAAGTCCGCGTCGGCGGCGCCAAAAACTGATGTAGTTTTACAAGTGGTAAGTATAGGGATTCGATTCTCGGACTTGGGAAGTTGTTGATTTTAGGACTTACTTAAATAAAATACTTAAAACTAGCGAATAAAATAAAGGATGATAATAATATTGAGAGATTATGGGAATCAGGATTTCACCGAACTCTTTTTCTATGGTTCAATTATTAATTCTTTGACAATTATAGCTCCAAAAATAATAGTTATTGACTCTAAATCTTTGCCAAGGTAGATTTTATAAAACATTAATTGTAAATGGTAAGCATGGATTATCAAAACACCTAAGCTAAGCATAACCCATCAAAATAAATCACAACTAATTAATTTAAATCATAATTCAAATTATATTAATCAAAATTCGTAAAAACAATTTAATAAAATTACCATAGTGTTGAGAATTGGCTTCCTCCGTCATCCCAGCGATGGGGTTTAGCTCATCATGGTAGAAACACGCTCAAAAGAATTTTTCATAGCTCTAAAAGGTGTTTTTATTGAAGAAATAGTATAAGACAGAGATTTGCAACGCTGTAATGATGTTACAGACGTTACTGTTACAAGCCGGGTGTTGCAATTTAACCCTAACTGTTACAAACGTACTATCGCAGACACTGTTCAACAACGACAGTTCTTTTGTGTCTGTTCTTCGTGTTCTTGTAACGACACTTCTTTGGTGTCGTCTGCAACTTCTCTTCTTCCTCTTCACCTGCTGCTGCTGCAACTCCTCCTGCAGCGTGATTTTCTCCTCTAAAGCGTACCCAAACTCCCGACTACCTTCTACAACTCTCGTACACCCTTTATATAGCCAACAAGTCGATTAAAACTGGCGGGAATCTTTCTTTTCTTCTCTTCCAAGTTCCGTAACTTCCTGCTGTTTTCTTTACTTTCACGCCTCTCTGATTTGGTTAAAACTCTTCTAAATAGAGAGTACAATATCTCTAGAAGATTTCTCTCTTAACTTCACACGTACCTTCCCTTTCATGAACAAGAATTCCCGGAAATATGCTAACTTCCATGTTTTCTCGACAAATCTTCTTTGCTTAGTTTTCACGGCTTCTGTTACTTAATATAGCTTCAGTAGTACCTATCTATCCCCCTACGTCGATAAGAACCCAAAAAATCTCTCCAACACACGATCTAGCTCGTGTTTACCCGAGACAAAGACCTTGCCTTTTCCGAGAAGATATCTTACATTTTTATCTCTACTGATGACGTGTTTAAACACGCATTGATATTCCCTTCGATTTGGTATGTCGAAATCATCCTTCCTATCCCATAAAACTCGGCTTCCAACTAACTCAGATAATCTTCACGCGTAAAGAATAAATTCCCGCCAAAACTGGATTCAAACGATGAAGATAGCTGTCCCCTTAACCAAGCTGTGGGTGCCAATAGCACTTTGGGTGCAAATAGTAGATTGGGGTGCAAATAACAGTGGGTTACCCCTTATCAACTGTGTTCCCCTTATCCATTTGAGGGGTGTCTTCAGTAATTTTCTCCGGAGAGGCCAAATACCACTTTTCGATCCAAATTCGCCGCAAAAGCTTATTTCTCCAAAAACACCTACAAAGACATAAAATAACCAAATAAGTAAAAAATCGAGCACTAACAATATACATAATTGAGATCATTATAGACACATAAATGCGTCTATCACTTCTCCTGGTTCTGCTTTCTGCAAAATAGATAAATTTGTTAAATAATTCTTGATACTTTGGAGCGCTTGTTCACATTCTGTTGTCCATTCGAACTTGGTCCATTTCTTTAAGATACTGAAAAAGTGTTTGCATTTGTCCAAGGAGCGCAAAATAAACCGCCCTAAGGAAGCCAATAATCCATTCAGTTTTTGTACGTCTTTTACCGTTGCGGGTGATGGCATATCTCGCACTCCTTCAACTTTTTTTGGATTCACCTATATTCCTTCTTTTGATACAATATAACCTAAGAATTTTCCTGATGCTACTCCAAAGATGCATTTAGCCGGATTTATCTTCATTTTGAATTGCCGCATCTGCTCAAATATTTCCCTCAGATTGTCAACATGATCTACCGCCTTCTTACTCTTTACCAGCATATCATCCACATAGACCTCCAAAGTTTTATGCACCCATTTAGCAAATATTTTCTCCACCATCCTCTGATATGTTGCACCTGCATTTTTCAAACCAAATGACATTCTTGTATAACAGTACAGCCCTCTTGGTGTGAACAAAGTCGTGTGTTCCTGGTATTCTACTGCTAACGCAATTTGGTTGTAGCCTGAATATCCATCTATTAATGATAATCATTCATTTATTGACGCCCATTCTACTATTTGTGGTATATCTGGAAGTGGGTAACTATCCTTCGGACACGCCTTGTTTAGATCGCTAAAATCTATGCAAATTCATATCCCTTTTTTCTTCTTTGGTATTACCACCATGTTTGCTATCCAGACTGGGTATTTTGCTTGCCTTATTATTCCCGCATCTAGTATCTTTTGTAACTCCATTTCTATTTGTGGATGGTATGTAGTTGCTATCTTCCTTATCCTTTGTTTGAATGGCTTCGCCGTTTCATTGATGTCTAACCTATGACATGCAATTGAAGGATCTATACCTGGCATCTCATCCATGCTCCATGCGAAGACATTCTTATATTCCCGCAACAGGTTTATTAATTTGTCTTCTTCCTCCTTATCCATCTTGGTTCCAATCTTCAATATCTTTGGTTCCTCTTTTGTTCCTACATTTATCTCTTTTGTTGGCTATGTTGCGGTGAAGTTCGCCTTTGGTTCTCCAAATGGAGATGGTTCTTTTATTTCATGCATTGGTTCGCCTTCTTTCTCTAGGATTTTGCTTGGTATTCCTTTTCCCTCTTTTGCTCTTATCATATATACCCTCAATTCTTTTTTAATTCTTTCGCCTTTCTCCATCTATCTTTTAGCCTTTTTGCGCATCCTTCGTAGTTCTTCACGCCTATTTGACTGCAAATTTTCGCACTATTTGTATCACCTTTGATTTCTCCTACTCCACTTGGTATTGGGAAGCGTAAGCATTGATTTAGGGTTGACGCTACGCCTTTTATCCCATGTACCCATGGTCGCCTCATGATCATGTTGTAAGGTGACTCCACGTCAACTACACAGAACGTTACCTGCGATTCTATCTCTCCTAGAAGTATTCGCAAGATTATTTCTCCTTTAGATTTTGTAACCGCCCTGTTAAAACCGTGAATTTTATATGTTGACCGCGTCACTGTATCACATACTCTTGAATGAGCGGTAAAATAAGATGTCTACAGAACTTCCTGTATCTATCAAAGTTTTATCTATCGCCCATTCCTCTGATTTTTTCGCGCTTTCCTCTCTTCCTTCTTTTCTTGCAGTTAAAGTGATAACTAGGGGATCTGTTCGTTTTAAGCTTTCTTCCGATATATTATCCGATGTTTTTGCCATTCTTTCAAGGGCGATTCTTTGTCTACAGTCATGATCTTCCTTCCTTCATAGTCACGCTTGTGGATCCTTCCTGTAATCCCTGCATGAAAATCTGCTACACTCGTAGTCGATTTTTTTATAGAATTATACTGTATACGCCTGCTTCCTTTAGTTGGTGCAATACTTTTTATTTCTCGTTTTGGTACTGTTTGTTCTGCCTTGCTTTGTTCTCTTCTAGATAACTACATTTCTATTTGTTGATGTTCTTTTTTCTGCCGACAATCCTCTTTTTCTTTTATTCTGTGTTCCGATGATTTTCCTATAATGATAATAGGATCCAGAAACTATAAAAAGATTTCAAAATCAGAATTAAAAAAATGTAATAAAGGTCTCGGTGATCAAAAATCTCCCAAAACTCCTCTTAAATCTGGTAAAGCACTTGAAACATCTAAACATCTTGAAACAATATCTATTCCTTTTAAATGACTTCACACGCAGGGATCATCCTCTTCTTCATCCAAGTTGTTTCTAGCGCCAAAATGTAGTTGCAGGAAATCCTACAACCAATACCCAAATAATACTCAAGATGAATCTAAGACATTATGGGGAAAACACTAAATCATTTCATTAAAAGATAGAACAAATACAATATGGATGTATGAAAACCCTAACTTGGGAGCTAAACAACTTTCTCTTTCATAAAATTCTTATCTCAGCCCTCAAAAAGATCTCTCCCTATTACAATGTCTTCTGGTCCCTTTTATAGGGGTTACATAGTGGAGGACAGCTAAGAAAGCCCCTATTTTCGGATCTGGGAGGGCGTTATGATCGCCCTTGATTATAGTCGCCGCGCTCTCATTTTAATTACCGCGTTGGTCTTCACACTTTTGGTGTGACTTGGTGACGTCATCCAATCCATCAGTAGAAATATAATGAGTGCGTTATATTCGCCTGCTATTAAATGATTTCTTCGCCTTACTATTAGGTGTGCGATATTTTGCACCCACAAAGTGTATGTTGCAAATTAAGAAAGTATTTGTCATGTTTAATTATCGATCTCCAGCCTTTACATACTAACGTAAATCTCAAGAGAGATTTCACCGGAAGTCTGCTAAGTATTCCATACAAAATCTCATATCGACCTTTGATAATAACGTTGTTAATGTTATCCAAATTAACATTACATGCATTGTCTGTACCGATAGAATTACTCTTATCCATAGTTGCCATCTTCTTCTTGTTGCTCCTTTTCTCTTGAAGTGTTCGGTAATAATTCTTCTCCACACCTTGACTAAGTGTCTCCTAGTTGATTTATAGGATCAGAGTTGGAAGAGTTGGAATTGGAATAGAGATCTTGTGACACAAGGATATTTTTGTTGCCACTTTCCAGGAACTTTTAGTTCGTTTCCTAGTAAAAATAGGGGCTTTGTGTGTGTAAAAGTACGAATGGCATGGATTACCTGAGGATAAGCGCCATGCACCATTGTTTCTCCATGATTAAGTATCCTTCCGTTGGTGAATTATTAAGATTGAGCCCTCAGCACCATAATCAGGAGATGATACCATGTCTCCGATAGCTCCTAGCTCTTTAGTTTCATCCAAATCAGTTTCTAATCCTGAAAATATGATTTGCTGTCTTCCTATGACTATAAGATCAAAATCTTCTCGAAGTGACCGGACAACCCATATTGTTTCCGCGTAATCTTTCACCTCTACTTCTTTATATACCAATGTTTCGTCATGCATTGTGTTAATCCTGAAATGATCTATCAATTCGTCATCAAGAAACTTTTGTCTCTCCACATCAATGTCTACAGAATCATTGTAATAGCCAAGAGCTTCGTCGGATGGTAAACTCGCAGGATCAAAAAACCTGATAACAGTAACAAAGACTGACGGATTATGAATCATGTTCATCGCAAAAGCCAATGATTCACGATCATCTGGACCACCAAAATAGAGTACTATGACGCGGTAAGGCGTATCGGGCACAAAGCAAGTAGTCTGCCCTTGGTAATTACTACCATTAATTAAGATCCCGACTGAGCACGGCGAGTTTCGCAACAGATTTTGAAGAAGGGTTTTGATACAGCGATTAGAAATGTTTGGTTTAGCCAGATCATCCCTCAGACTTGTTGCATCTTGCCTGCAGAAAGGGAAGATTACGAGAGCAGTCCTCTTGTCAACTGACATGGTGCATATATCATTGTGCATTGAAGCATACGGGGAGATGGTGGAGAAGGGATGAACTGTAACAAGGTTATGATATCGGTTTTGGAATTGTTGGAAGACATTAATTATCCTTTCCGATTTGGTAGGGTTTGATGAGGCAGCACGTTTATGCAATGTGTGCGCAATAAGGAGAGGAGTAGCACGGCCCACGAGTTCAACGAGATGGAGAAGGTAGATGGTGAGTGGCCGGAGTTTGGTAGGATCAGTGGCTTCAAGGAGTCTGATAATGGCTGGAACATCATCTAGGGTGTGGACACATATAAGTACACGAAAATCTGAATTGTTTTCGTTCGACTGCAAAATCGATCTTCCTTTGAAGCTTAAGTATTTCGATGAAGGGTCGTAGAGGTATTTTACCGCGGGTGTAATAACTGCTACTACCATTATAAGTGTGAGAACCATGATTGTGTTTGATGCACTAAATATGTCCTGCAGAGTAAAAAAAGAGAAATATGTAAATTTCTTGTTAACATGCTACTATTCTGCGATAATTTAAAGAAACTTTTAGTGTATAATTATCAAAGACATACTTCTTGCAGTTTACTATCTAGCCAGGTGTTAAGTTGAGAAACCTCGACGATGCCCTTTAAGTTCATAATGAGTCCAAGCAATAAACTATCGCGCACAGAGACTCCAAGAAGCACAGCTGGGACCAAAAGCCCGATAACCTTTCCAAGGATACAACAAAGAATGACCAGTACAACCCGCCATAGATATGCAAAATCAACTTTGTGAATGTTCGTCTTAAATCCAACGATACCCATATGAAGAGGCATGAAGAATATACTAACAACGCGTAGCTTGTGAACCAGGGCAGATCCTAAAGGTGGACCATCAGGTATAGCCAAACCAAGAAAGAAAGCCCCGACTGTACCATTCAATCCACAATATTCACTAGCTAATCCACACAGTAGGACCGAAATCATAATCAACGCAATGTAAATATCATTTACTGGTCTCCCTTCAGGTGTATGCTTTGCGATCCATAACGCTCCCGGCCGCACAATACAATATATATATATCAAGGTCCCCAATAAGAGTAATATTACAGTTATTCCTTGTGGTGAGTTTCCAGATGACATTATTTGGATGAGTAAATTAACTAATTTTTCATTTGTATGAAGAAAATCAGCAACCATTGCTATTTGAAGTGCTAAGTTACCTAGCTCAGAGTTAAGAATGTTGAGATCATTGAGTACATAAGCGATAACAGGGAAAGAAATCTGTCCGAATAGATTTACTACTCTCTTAGCGCTGCGAAACCCTTCTGTTTTTGTACGTGCCTTTAATTCTGGTATATCATCATTTTTGAGTCTGCGGGAAACCATCTCTCCAGATACATAAGAGGTAAGCAGACAACACAACCCGATGACGTATGTTCGCCACTCAGCTCTCTTTAATATTTTGGGATCCATTTGAACTCCAACTTTAAATATAAAAAACATGGAACTGAAATGAGCAAGCATGTCTACTACTCGAAATCCATCTGCAGGGAACATGAAATATGTAATTCCCTTATCCTTGATGTGCAAATTCCCAAGAATCCATGGACTAGCAAGCATCCCTCCCTATACATACATAAACATTACCAAGCAGACGGTCAATAATAATTAATCATAAAACATACGTACTGGGATCGAGAAAATAATTAAAGCATGATTAGCTTACCAGTATTTGAGAAACAAGTAAGGGTTGATGGAACCGTGACAATACCATATGAATGAAATGAGGTACGAGTGCAAGTATAGTAACTTGCAAGCAAATACTTGGTAGAGGAATAAAACCAGGAAAGTGATTTAGATATTCATAAAACAATCCTCCTGAACTGGTTTGGTCTGGAGTATGACATACATGATAGGTACGACGTTTCCCCATACCTCTCTCCTAACTCACCAGCAGCTGGAACCGGAAATTTTGTGCAGAGGATCAGAAAAAGAAGAAACAAGGAAGGAAAATAGAGATGTTTTTCTTCTTCTGTTCTCCGAGTTTTAATCAAATAGATGAATAACAGTAATTAATTACAGACCATATGAGAGAGAGAAAACTGGATCGATGGATTCATAAATTTAGTGTTCATTATAAGGTCAAAATCAATCACCATTTTACTATTTTTGATAATTATCAAATATAGTCGATGATATTCATCCAGGCAACTCCAAAAATAGTGGCATTTCTGGTCGCATTGGCACCTCAACAATTGCAAATGATTTATCTTAAAAAGGAACTTCTGCATGCCACTTTTAGTAAGGCATGCATGCAGTAAATCTCTGTTGGGTTACTTGGGTAGTTATCAGAACCCGTACTTCATCATAATTTATACGTAAAATAAAATAGTAAAACAAATATGCGGTTTTTTTTTTCATAAAAGAAAATTGGGGTTGGTGTGGTAGTTTTCACTTATATCTATCTGCCATATTCTTCTGCAGCAACAAATTTCATTTCATAGACGACTTTGGTCGCTCCAGAGTCCGGACTCTGTGAGACCCTACTCTTAACCTTACAGCCATTATTGGTACTTACATTACTCCACTACCATCACTTCAGTCTCAGAAACCACCAGCTTGAGACAACTCTTGGTTGTAAAGAAAAAACAAAGAAATTTTCGCCAAATCATGCTCTTTGTGAAAGATATTCTTAGGTGCGTGGTTCAACGAAGACATTACTTCGTATTTCTATCCTTTTCTTCTATGGGTTTCTCTCTGGCTTTATTCAATATGGCCAAACGCATCTGAGCTGGAAAAATGTCTGCTTTTTTCCACGCTTCCAATTTGCATGTAATAGAGGAAAAGAGAGGTGTTCCGGGGAGAGTTTGCCATTCATGTTTGATAATTCGCTATGCCCCACATAATGCCAGTGGGATGATAATTTGAAAATTAAGTAACTGCCTGCTCCACTGGAATTACCCTAAAGTGCATTTTATGAATAATTTTTGTTTTTGTTTACCTTTTTACAACATAAAACAGTGTATGTATCCACTAACTTCTTTAGAGGATCAATCCACGTATAATTTTTATATTTCATGATACAAAATCTTTGAACTACATGACAATCAATATTATACAGAATATATACCTGACAATATCAATGATATTGAATCCAAGTAATCCTCCTCTCGTATATCTCCTTACTGCATAATACCTTGTGGAGGTCTTGGTTTCTTCCTCTTCACCTTTTACATAATGAGTTGTTAATTTTTGAATACAATTTTGATGGGTATTGTATTCTATTTATAGGCAGAGGAAGGACCAAGATCCTAAGATTTTTATTATTATCTTTTAGTTCTCAACCGTCCATCAAGGAAGAGTTAATAAGGTAATAAAACCCTATAAAAACCTAAGATAATAAGTCCTTATAGAAGCGTACTTGATTATCCTTGATTGTTCACATGGGCTAAAAAGATATTTCTAACCATGTAAAAATAATCTTACATTCTCCCACTTGTCCATGTGATCATAGATAACATAAGTGCGCATAATTGTTAAACAAACTTTAATGGTCAAACATAATACCTTAATCAAGCAAACTACATCATGCGAGTCATAGCGGTTGCACATTTTCTTGTTATCAACATCTTCCCTTCCATGTACCACAACACGAGTAACTTACTTAACTAGGCCTTAAATAGGAGTATCATAATGTCCACTAATGTCTTTAAGAAAGAAAATTTATGTTAACATTCATCAATTCACATAAATGTATACTAAAAATGGATGCGAAATATATTCAGAATTTCATTAATAAGAGCTCAACGAGTGTTCAAAATAAGCACAAATTTGCTGAATTCAATAATCAATTAATCCCACAAACCTAAGATATCAATCCGTTCTTTATAAGAGGTCTAAAAAGGTAATTTTTCCATAAATTCATCTGCGGATATAGTTGTGCTTAGCGGTAAATGAACGACTATTGTTTCTGAGTTGCTTAATTCACGTATACATACTCAAGGTTCATGTGTTTTCTTCCTCTTGTATCATATCCTTCTTTAATGCTGCGATGTTAAGACAATAAACTTCAGCAATGTAGAGACAAGCCTCAAGTCTCTAAGTATCGCAGTCATAATTATTCAAACTCAATTGAGGACTAGTATTAATGGATTCTTTCTTTACAGAATCCGTGCATCCACCAAAATTGAAGTCTGGAAAACCAATTAACTCTAATTGGGTTGGCTAACTACAAGTTAAGATTAGTATCTCAAAATTCTTGATTGTTTTCCCATAATTTGTTCTTCGATTCTTTAGGAATTTAGCTAACATATAAGCAATTCATCATTAATTTGTTCGATTTTAGGGTAAAGAATTAATGAAAATTAACTTTATATCTTCTGTTTAATATGAAACAAAATTTTCTATGAATGTTGTTATCTCAAACATTCTTCGAATATTAGATATGTGCTTTGTAATACCCTGTATTCTTAATTGCGGTTTCGGGTCGGGTTGTACCCAAATTAGTTAACCATGTGGTTTAGATTGTTGTTTCCTATGCCTTAGCCTAATGGGTTGTTTGAACTAGAAAAGCTACATGTTATGGTTGTAAATAGTCACCTAATTTTAGTTTTAATAAGTAAATAAAAGATTATATAATTAAGGGAAAATTGAAGAGACAATTAAAGAATTAATTAAATATATAAAATTAAATTATATAGTAACAAATATGGATGGAGTATTATTATTACTAGGAATGGTATTAATTTTGGCATTGATGTATAACATATAAAGAAAATAGGGAGAAAAGGAAAATAAAGAGTTTTAAACCAAAAACTAGAGAGTATGAGAAAGATAAAGAGAAGATATGAAGCATGGTTTTAGAGGAGAATTCTATGGAGCATATAGAGGATATTGTATCCAATTGAGGTAGAATGTTTAATCCCTTTTCTCTTTGTGTTTCTTTGTTATACTTTGTTTTCCATTTTGTTTATTCTTATATCATTAGGGTTCTGAAATTTGTCTATTTAATTTGATGCATATTATTGATGATCAGACTTCTATTATTGGTACATAACATGATTGGGTATCTCTAGTTAAAATTTGAGAGTATTCCACCGTATATTCACCGTTGAAACTTTGTTTGAAATTGGGTGATAGTTTCTGAATTTCTGGACAGTTTTGACTTGCTGTGATTTTGATGTTCTTAGGAAGTCTTAATGGTATTAAGAGGATTTGAGGTCTTAATAAAAGTGGTAGATAAACATATTATCTTTCAGTGTGCTTTGGATTGGGTCAATTTCAGATTGTAATGAATTTATCATGAATTGTTTGGTAACAACATGTAATATGCCCAGTTTTTATGTTGTCATTATAAATTCAACATACTTTTTTTGGACCGTTGGTTTGGTGTGAATTTTGGATATGTTGTATAATAATTTGTCAAGAATGTTCCTGTAAAATTTGAGGATGATCAGATAAAGTTATCACCATGAAACATATAATGTAATGTGGTTGCAGCTAGTGTGTTTGATTAAATGCATGAATGAAATTCATGTTGTTAAGCCATGGTTGCTTGTGTTGTTTGTGAAAATGATTTATAAAAAGGAAATGAGTTCATGTTTTACCATTATATGAAACATGTTTCATGTTAATGGCGGGTAATGATCCCCGAGAGTTAAATGGGTAATGATCCCCATGGGAACTTGTGTTTCCGATCATCGATGGCGGCTGTCCGTGCTTGCAGTAAAGGATAGGTGGTGTACGAACCAAGGTTTTCGTACTCGTGTAATGAAACGGGTAATGATCCCTAAGAGCAGATGGGTATGATCCCCATAGGAACTTTTGTTCCCGACCATCGATGGAGGTCGTCGTGCCGATAAACGATAGGTGGGTGTACGAACCAAGGACATTCGTACCATGAACTCAATTGCTAAAACCTAAATTGGTAGATTTGTCGAAAGTATTGTTGATATTAATATGTGCTCATGGTTACTTGTTGTGATGACAATATTAAATTGTGAATCATGTGTTGAAATATAGATTATATGATTTGTTGGAAAACATAATTGGTGTTATGAACTAATGTGCGAAATATAATTCAATAAATTGTTGAACTCAAGTGTGAACTTATATGGATGAATTGTGAATTGATGTGCTAAATCCCAAATAGGTGATTAGTGAACTCATGGTTTCTCTGTGACTATATTTATGCGTGAATATGTGTAGAATCATTGATGAATGGCATGTTGACAATTATTGTGGTATTTTAAACTCATAGTTTGTTGGTGACAATATTAATATGTGAATGGCGTGTGGAAACTTAAATGGATGAGTTGTTGAAAACAATATTGTTGATGTGAATTGTTGAGTTGATCCTAAATGGATGATTTGTTGATAATAACATTAATGTTGTGAACCCATAGACTGAATTCTAGATTGGATAAGTTATCGAAAATATTGAGGTATTGTGATTCTTGAATATATCATTGATTCGTTGAAGTTGTAATGCGTTCTTGTTATATGTTTTTGCTTGATAAAATGATTATGTTTGAGCATCTTTAGGGAATTGGGAATGCATTCTACTGAGCTGTCATCTCACCCCAATTGACATCCTTGCAGATTTATCAGAGTGGCGCAGCGAAAGCTAGGAATGAGTAACTTAGTGATTGAATTGTCTTATTGTATTGCTAGAAATGTAATTTGGAATAATATGTTTGTTGAAAATGTTTTTTTTTAAAGATGATTATCTAATTCATATGTTTAAATTCATGTTAGAAAAGTTAAATTATGTTTGTTGTTATAAATAAATTAGAAGAGTTATATACATAAGTCTCTTTCCGACCCGTAACGCTTCGAGTTCGGATCTCCATATGGGTTTGACCCTGGTCCGGAACTCGGGGTGTTACAAGTTGGTATCAGAGCTCTAGGCTTTAGATCTTGAATGGTACCATAAATAAATTATTTGATATGTTTATGTGATGCTAAGCGTGCTTGTTTGACTTGATTAGTGTATTGCTTGCTTCATCGTATTAGTTGTGTTCTAGTTTTGGTGTAATTCATGCGACTATGAATTGTATGCTAGATTGAAATATTTTTAGAATTTTGAGACTACAGGTATGTTCTAATTTCGGGACGAAATTTCTTTTAAGGGTGATAGAATGTAATACCCTGTATTCTTAATTGCGGTTTCGGGTCGGGTTTTACCCAAATTAGTTAACCATGTGGTTTAGATTGTTGTTTCCTATGCCTTAGCCTAATGGGTTGTTTGAACTAGAAAAGCTACATGTTATGGTTGTAAATAGTCACCTAATTTTAGTTTTAATAAGTAAATAAAAGATAATATAATTAAGAGAAAAATGAAGAGACAATTAAAGAATTAATTAAATCTATAAAATTGTTATAGGGCCTATGGCCCATGGATGTGCGGTCCACTAGACCACTAGGGTTTTCCCTTCTACTCTTGTATAAACAGAATACTACACCTATGTAATTGGGTTCCTCTCTCTGGTTAATAAGATGTTCTTCTCTATTTTATCTCTTTCTTACTCCAAAACGTTATCAGCACGAGCTCTGCCTGCTAAAAGTTTTTTTTTTCTAATCATACGTTCTTAGTGCAATCTCGGAGATCCCATCTGACTACGTTCCGACGGTACCTCTGTTTCTTTTTGGTTTTCTCCGATCAAACATCAAAAGAAAGCTCCCTTGGATTTTGGTACTACTGTTTTTGTCCTTTTATGCTTTTAGTCAATTGGAAAGGTAAACCTATTTTTTTATTTCATTTCTTAAGTTATGTTTGTGAATGTGACGAGACCAAAATTTGTCTACAATGAATGTCTAGTTGTCTGCTATGTTTTTACGTTAAAACATGCTCTATCACATGTCCTTGTCAGAAGAGTATAATCCCCATGCTTCTCTTTGTTTTCTTTCCTTTTTCTCTTTCTTCCATCTGTGTGCTTTGTCTCACATATTTGATTGAGTAGATTTTTGATCCATGAATACTAAATAAATTAATATATAAATATACGTATTAGATTAATATATATGTAAATATATGTCACATGCTATTCTGTCAGATCTATGTATTTTGGTGTATTACCCTAGTTGATTTTGACTCATCCATGTACTTACCAATAAAATCTTCTTTGAATCAATGATCTGTTGTCATTTTATTATTATTTATATTTTATGTGTCGAAATATTATATACTAATACCTGATTGTGATTGCAAATGTTTTAGTATGATTGTGATCGCAAATGTTTTATTGTATTCTATTTCTTGATTGATTATGACATGAATGTCTTCTTTCATATGTGTTGTGTACAAATCTTAATGCATGTCCCTTTGTTTTTCTTTCCTTTTTCCCTTTGTATACATTAAATGACTTTATTGTTTTTGGAAATAAATAATGAAATAATTGATTTTATTTTTGGAAGTTATGTAACGTATGGTAATATTCTTTTTATAACTGTTTGTAACGTATGTCTTCATTTTCTTTTTGTTTGTTATTTACTTTATTAAAGATTATTACTATTATAATAGTGGTACTATTCTGTTTATATATATACTATATATATTTTATTCATCGTATGTTGTGTTGGTATGTCTTTGTGTGAGTGCTTAACACAATATCTTGTCTGTTATGATGACGGTAATATTTGCCTAGTTTTATTTATATATTTTTAACATGAATGAATATGCAATGTCTGTCTGTATCGATGATTGTTTTGGTAGATTTTGAAAAAATTATATTAAAATAATCGTTTCTGGTACTATATATATATATATATTTTATGTATGCTATAAATCTATATATTTTTATTAGTAAATCCCTGACTTAATTAATGTATAAACTTAGTATGTAAATATTTTTATGTATACTATGAACCAATAATTT